>OX457031.1:7480084-7946456 GCA_949752745.1 Protula sp. h YS-2021 | reverse complement strand
CCGTTTACGTGTACTTGTTGACGACTGGGGGCGGGGGGGGGGGGAGGATAGGAGGAGGTCAGGTGTTTAGAGCGTCCAGTCCGTTTACGTGTACGTGTTGAAGACTGGGGCCGGGGGAGGGGGATGGGGGAAGGTCAGGTGTTTAGAGCGCTGAGTCCGTTTACGTGTTCGTGTTGACGGCCGGGGGCGGTTGGGGGGGGGGGGGAGGTGGTGGGGAGGTCAGGTGTTTAGAGCATCCAGTCCGTTTACGTGTTCGTGTTGACAGCTTGGGGCTGGAGGGGGGGGAGGGGGGAGGTCAGGTGTTTAGAGCGTCCAGTCCGTTTACGTGTACTTGTTGACGACTGGGGGCGGGGGGAGGGGGGGGGAGGATGGGGGAAGGTCAGGTGTTTAGAGCGTCCAGTCCGTTTACGTGTACGTGTTGACGACTGGGGCCGGGGGAGGGGGATGGGGGAAGGTCAGGTGTTTAGAGCGCTGAGTCCGTTTACGTGTTCGTGTTGACGGCCGGGGGCGGTTGGTGGGGGGGGGGGAGGTGGTGGGGAGGTCAGGTGTTTAGAGCATCCAGTCCGTTTACGTGTTCGTGTTGACGGCTGGGGGCTGGAGGGGGGGGGGGAGGGGGGAGGTCAGGTGTTTAGAGCGTCCAGTCCGTTTACGTGTACTTGTTGACGACTGGGGGCGGGGGGAGGGGGGAGGGGGGGAGGATGGGGGAAGGTCAGGTGTTTAGAGCGTCCAGTCCGTTTACATGTTCGTGTTGATGGCTGGGGGCGGGGTGGGGGCGGTGGAGGAGGTCAGGTGTTTGGAGCGTCCAGTCCGTTTACGTGTTCGTATTGACGGCCGGGGGCGGGGGGAGGATGGGGGAAGGTCAGGTGTTTAGAGCGCTGAGTCCGTTTACGTGTTCGTGTTGACGGCCGGGGGCGGGGGGGGGGAGGTCAGGTGTTTGGAGCGTCCACTCCGTTTACGTGTTCGTGTTGATGGCTGGGGGCGGGGGGGGGGTGGAGGAGGTCAGGTGTTTAGAGCGTCCAGTCCGTTTACGTGTACGTGTTGACGACTGGGGGCGGGGGAGGGGGGGAGGGGTGGAGGAGGTCAGGTGTTTGGAGCGTCTAGTCCGTTTACGTGTTCGTGTTGACGGCTGAAGGCGGGGGGGGGGGGAGGGGGGGGTTGGAGGAGGTCAGGTGTTTGGAGCGTCCACTCCGTTTACGTGTTCGTGTTGACGGCTTGGGGCGGGGGGGGGGGGGGGGGGTGAGGGGGTAAGTCAGATGTTTAGAGCGTCCAGTCCGTTTACGTGTTCGTGTTGATGGCTGGGGGGGGGGATGGGGGAAGGTCAGGTGTTTAGAGCGTCCAGTCCGTTTACGTGTTCGTGTTGACGGCTGGGGGCGGAGGAGGGAAGGGGGGGGAGGAGGTCAGGTGTTTAGAGCATCCAGTCCGTTTACATGTTCGTGTTGATGGCTGGGGGCGGGGGAGGGGGGTGGAGGAGGTCAGGTGTTTAGAGCGTCCAGTCCGTTTACATGTTCGTGTTGATGGCTGGGGCGAGGGGGGGGGGGGGAGTGGAGGAGATCAGGTGTTTAGAGCGTCCACTCTGTTTACATGTTCGTGTTGACGGCTGGGGGCAGGGGGGGGAGGGGGGGAGGTCAGGTGTTTACAGCGTCCAGTCCGTTTACATGTTCGTGTTGACGGCTGGGGGCGGAGGGGGGGGAGGGGGGGAGGTCAGGTGTTTTGAGCGTCCAGTCCGTTTACGTGTTCGTGTTGATGGCTGGGGGCGGAGGGGGGGGGGGTCAGTGTTTCGAGCGTCCAGTCCGTTTATATGTTCGTGTTGACGGCTGGGGGGGGGGGGGGGTTGGGGTTAGGTCAGTGTTTCGTGCGTCCAGTCCGTTACGTGTTCGTGTTGACGGCTGGGGCGGGGGGAGGGGGGGGGAAGGTCAGGTGTTTTGAGCGTCCAGTCCGTTTACATGTTCGTGTTGATGGCTGGGGGCGGAGGGGGGGGGGGGGTCAGTGTTTCGAGCGTCCAGTCCGTTTATATGTTCGTGTTGACGGCTGGGGGGGGGGGTTAGGTCAGTGTTTCGTGCGTCCAGTCCGTTTACGTGTTCGTGTTGACGGCTGGGGCGGGGGGAGGAGGGGAAGGTCAGGTGTTTTGAGCGTCCAGTCCGTTTACATGTTCGTGTTGATGGCTGGGGGCGGGGGAGAGGTCAGGTGTTTAGAGCGTCCAGTCCGTTTACGTGTTCGTGTTGATGGCTGGGGGGGGGGGGGGGGGATGGGGGAAGGTCAGGTGTTTAGAGCGTCCAGTCTGTTTACGTGTTCGTGTTGACGGCTGGGGGCGGAGGAGGGAAGGGGGGGGAGGAGTTCAGGTGTTTAGAGCATCCAGTCCGTTTACATGTTCGTGTTGATGGCTGGGGGCGGAGGGGGGGGGGGTGGGGTCAGTGTTTCGAGCGTCCAGTCCGTTTATATGTTCGTGTTGACGGCTGGGGGCGGAGGGGGGGGGGTCAGTGTTTCGAGCGTCCAGTCCGTTTATATGTTCGTGTTGACGGCTGGGGGGGGGGGGTTAGGTCAGTGTTTCGTGCGTCCAGTCCGTTTACGTGTTCGTGTTGACGGCTGGGGCGGGGGGAGGAGGGGAAGGTCAGGTGTTTTGAGCGTCCAGTCCGTTTACATGTTCGTGTTGATGGCTGGGGGCGGGGGGGAGGTCAGGTGTTTAGAGCGTCCAGTCCGTTTACGTGTTAATGTTGACGGCTGGGGGCGGGGGGGAGGTCAGGTGTTTAGAGCGTCCAGTCTGTTTACGTGTTCATGTTGACGGCTGGGGGCGGGGGGGGGGAGGATGGGAGGAGGTCAGGTGTTTAGAACGTCCAGTCCGTTTACGTCTACTTGTTGACGACTGGGGGCGGGGGGGGGGGGGAGGATGGGAGGAGGTCAGGTGTTTAGAGCGTCCAGTCCGTTTACGTGTACGTGTTGAAGACTGGGGCCGGGGGAGGAGGATGGGGGAAGGTCAGGTGTTTAGAGCGCTGAGTCCGTTTACGTGTTCGTGTTGACGGCCGGGGGCGGGGGGGGGGGGAGGTCAGGTGTTTGGAGCGTCCACTCCGTTTACGTGTTCGTGTTGATGGCTGGGGGCGGGGGGGGGGGGGTGGAGGAGTTCAGGTGTTTAGAGCGTCCAGTCCGTTTACGTGTACGTGTTGACGACTGGGGGCGAGGGAGGGGGGAGGGGTGGAGGAGGTCAGGTGTTTGGAGCGTCTAGTCCGTTTACGTGTTCGTGTTGACGGCTGAAGGCGGGGGGGGGGGGGAGGGGGTTGGAGGAGGTCAGGTGTTTGGAGCGTCTAGTCCGTTTACGTGTTCGTGTTGACGGCTTGGGGCGGGGGGGGGGGTGAGGGGGTAAGTCAGATGTTTAGAGCGTCCAGTCCGTTTACGTGTTCGTGTTGATGGCTGGGGGCGGAGGAGGGAAGTGGGGGGGGAGGAGGTCAGGTGTTTAGAGCATCCAGTCCGTTTACATGTTCGTGTTGATGGCTGGGGGCGGGGGAGGGGGGTGGAGGAGGTCAGGTGTTTGGAGCGTCCAGTCCGTTTACGTGTTCGTGTTGACGGCTGGGGGCGGGGTGGGAGGGGGGGAGGTCAGGTGTTTGGAGCGTCCAGTCCGTTTACGTGTTCGTGTTGATGGCTGGGGGGGGGGGGGGATGGGGGAAGGTCAGGTGTTTAGAGCGTCCAGTCCGTTTACGTGTTCGTGTTGACGGCTGGGGGCGGAGGAGGGAAGGGGGGGGGGGAGGAGGTCAGGTGTTTAGAGCATCCAGTCCGTTTACATGTTCGTGTTGATGGCTGGGGGCGGGGGAGGGGGGTGGAGGAGGTCAGGTGTTTAGAGCGTCCAGTCCGTTTACATGTTCGTGTTGATGGCTGGGGGGGGGGGATGGGGGAAGGTCAGGTGTTTAGAGCGTCCAGTCCGTTTACGTGTTCGTGTTGACGGCTGGGGGCGGAGGAGGGAAGGGGGGGAGGAGGTCAGGTGTTTAGAGCATCCAGTCCGTTTACATGTTCGTGTTGATGGCTGGGGGCGGGGGAGGGGGGTGGAGGAGGTCAGGTGTTTGGAGCGTCCAGTCCGTTTACGTGTTCGTGTTGACGGCTGGGGGCGGGGTGGGAGGGGGGGAGGTCAGGTGTTTGGAGCGTCCAGTCCGTTTACGTGTTCGTGTTGATGGCTGGGGGGGGGATGGGGGAAGGTCAGGTGTTTAGAGCGTCCAGTCCGTTTACGTGTTCGTGTTGACGGCTGGGGGCGGAGGAGGGAAGGGGGGTGGAGGAGGTCAGGTGTTTAGAGCGTCCAGTCCGTTTACATGTTCGTGTTGATGGCTGGGGCGGGGGGGGGAGTGGAGGAGATCAGGTGTTTAGAGCGTCCACTCTGTTTACATGTTCGTGTTGACGGCTGGGGGCAGGGGGGGAGGGGGGGAGGTCAGGTGTTTAGAGCGTCCAGTCCGTTTACATGTTCGTGTTGACGGCTGGGGGCGGAGAGGGGGAAGGGGGGGAGGTCAGGTGTTTAGAGCGTCCAGTCCGTTTACGTGTTCGTGTTGATGGCTGGGGGCGGAGGGGGGGGGGGGTCAGTGTTTCGAGCGTCCAGTCCGTTTATATGTTCGTGTTGACGGCTGGGGGGGAGGGGTTGGGGTTAGGTCAGTGTTTCGTGCGTCCAGTCCGTTTACGTGTTCGTGTTGACGGCTGGGGCGGGGGGAGGGGGGGGGGGAAGGTCAGGTGTTTTGAGCGTCCAGTCCGTTTACATGTTCGTGTTGATGGCTGGGGGCGGAGGGGGGGGGGGGGTCAGTGTTTCGAGCGTCCAGTCCGTTTATATGTTCGTGTTGACGGCTGGGGGCGGAGGGGGGGGGTCAGTGTTTCGAGCGGTCAGTCCGTTTATATGTTCGTGTTGACGGCTGGGGGGGGGGGGGGTTAGGTCAGTGTTTCGTGCGTCCAGTCCGTTTACGTGTTCGTGTTGACGGCTGGGGAGGAGGGGAAGGTCAGGTGTTTTGAGCGTCCAGTCCGTTTACATGTTCGTGTTGATGGCTGGGGGCGGGGGGGAGGTCAGGTGTTTAGAGCGTCCTGTCCGTTTACGTGTTAATGTTGACGGCTGGGGGCGGGGGGGAGGTCAGGTGTTTAGAGCGTCCAGTCTGTTTACGTGTTCATGTTGACGGCTGGGGGCGGGGGGGGGGGGGGAGGATGGGAGGAGGTCAGGTGTTTAGAGCGTCCAGTCCGTTTACGTGTACTTGTTGACGACTGGGGGCGGGGGGAGGGGAGGATGGGAGGAGGTCAGGTGTTTAGAGCGTCCAGTCCGTTTACGTGTACGTGTTGAAGACTGGGGCCGGGGGAGGGGGATGGGGGAAGGTCAGGTGTTTAGAGCGCTGAGTCCGTTTACGTGTTCGTGTTGACGGCCGGGGGCGGTTGGGGGGGGGGGGGGGAGGTGGTGGGGAGGTCAGGTGTTTAGAGCATCCAGTCCGTTTACGTGTTCGTGTTGACGGCTTGGGGCTGGAGGGGGGAGGGGGGAGGTCAGGTGTTTAGAGCGTCCAGTCCGTTTACGTGTACTTGTTGACGACTGGGGGCGGGGGGAGGGGGGAGGGGGGGAGGATGGGGGAAGGTCAGGTGTTTAGAGCGTCCAGTCCGTTTACGTGTACTTGTTGACGACTGGGGCCGGGGGGAGGGGGGAGGGGGGGAGGATGGGGGAAGGTCAGGTGTTTAGAGCGTCCAGTCCGTTTACGTGTTCATGTTGACGGCTGGGGGCGGAGGAGGGAAGGGGGGGAGGAGGTCAGGTGTTTAGAGCATCCAGTCCGTTTACATGTTCGTGTTGATGGCTGGGGGCGGGGGAGGCGGGTGGAGGAGGTCAGGTGTTTGGAGCGTCCAGTCCGTTTACGTGTTCGTGTTGACGGCTGGGGGCGGGGGGAGGATGGGGGAAGGTCAGGTGTTTAGAGCGTCCAGTCCGTTCACGTGTTCGTGTTGACGGCTGGGGGGGGGGGTGGGGGAGGTCAGGTGTTTGGAGCGTCCAGTCCGTTTACGTGTTCGTGTTGACTCCTGGGGGCGGGGGGGGGGGGGCGGTGGGGGAGGTCAGGTGTTTGGAGCGTCCAGTCCGTTTATGTGTTCATGTTGACGGCTGGGGGCGGGGGGAGGATGGGGGAAGGTCAGGTGTTTAGAGCGTCCAGTCCGTTCACGTGTTCGTGTTGACGGCTGGGGGGGGGGGGGGGGTGGGGGAGGTCAGGTGTTTGGAGCGTCCAGTCCGTTTACGTGTTCGTGTTGACGGCTGTAGGGAAGTCTCTGATGAGCTTGAACGATCTGGAGCGGTGCCGCACATGCTTGCTGGAGGCGCGCCGCCTACAACCGTCAGACAGCGACATCAGCAAGGCCCTGGAGAGCCTCGACGCGCGCATGCGCAAGAACAAGCTACAGGAACGAGTGCTGTGAGTGTCCTGTGCAGTTTCCTGGCCTAACTGGTTATCTTTGATGTTCAAGTTATTATCGGGGCTACAGTTGCCATCGGGGCTACGGTTATTAGGGCTACAATTATCATTTGGGCTGCAGTTATGATCGGGGCTACAGTTATCATTACGGCTACAATTATCATTTGGGCTGCAGTTACCATCGAGGCTGCAGTTATCATTAAGGCTACAGTTATCATCGAGTTAACATATTATCGGGGTTAAAGTTATCATCGGGGCTATAGTTATCAGCGGGGTTAAAGTTGACAGATTTGATAAAGGTTTGTTTTTGGTTGCCTGAGTAACAAAACTAGTTATTTATTATTTTTGTCCCCCAACCAAGGGGAGACATATAGGGCCGATTTCACAACTTAAGTCTAGACCTGGTCTGAGGCCAAGTTTCAAACCCAGTCTAGGGAGGGTTTTGTCAGTTTATACACAGAATTTCATGTATAAATGTGGACTGGACCGAGGCTGTGAAATTTACAATGGTCTGAAACCCACTCTAAACCACGATCTAGACTGAGGTTGATCCAGATCAGGTCTAGACTGGGGTTGTGAAATCGGCCCATAGTGTTTGTGCGTTCTGCGTTTGTGTATATATGTGTGTGTGTCAGTCTGCTGTGAACAAAATGTGCGATAGATATCTCGAGAACTAAACGTCAGATGGACCTCAAACTTCATCTGTTTATTCCTTGGTTAGGTCGGAGGGTTCTATCAACTTGTGACGCATGCTGCGTTATGATGGCAGGCGTATGACGTCATTACGTTACAATCTTGTGTGCAAAATTCTTAGCCACTCAACATCGGAAAGGTGAAACTCGGTGGGATTATTGTTTGGGAGGGCCGAAAGATTCTGTCAAATTTTGTGGCAATTAGAACGAACGAATACGGCGTATGACGTCAGCACGTAAAAGATGTTATATTTTGAACAAGATATTGTGTGCGAAATATCTCGACAACGGAGAGTCGCATCGACTTCAAATTTCATATGGTTATTCCTTGGGTCAATCGGACGGTTCTTTTAGGTTTTGACGGGTGTAGCGAAATTAAAAAATTCGTATGACATCTTTACGTTAAAATCTTATTTGTAACTTTTCTCAGCCGTTACTGTCAGAGAAAGTTGAAACTTGGTGAGTGTTGCTTGGTAGGTCCCGAAAAATTCTGTCAAATTTTGCCCGGAGTAGAACGAACGAAAACAACATATGACGTCATTGAGTAATTTATTCCCCACAGGGGGAATACATGCGATCGACCCCTTGTCGGTCTGTCGGTCGGTCTGTTGGTCTCTCATTAAGAGCTTGTTAAAACGGTAACTTAATAACTGCTGCAAGGATTTTAATGAAACTTGGTATGTAGCTTCTGTGGGAACAAAAACAGTAAATTGTAAAATGGGCCGGGTTCGCCCAAGGAAAATGGACCAGCTGGGCTTAGAAAATTTCAGCTCTTGATTAACTATTGATGGCCGTGTTGATGGGGGGGGGGGGTGTGGGGAATATGTGGGCTGTGCACACTGCTCTAGTTATATCTCAATAGCGAAAATTCGGATCGACTTCAAACTTACTGTGGTTAAAGCAAGCACGGTGTTGTTAAACATAAACTCAAAGAAAATTAAGAAAGGCGCAGAAATTGCGCAGAATTACGTGATGCATTTTGCAGTTGTTGAATCTGAAGGCTTGTATAAGATTTTTGTTTTGCTCAGGTACACTGTTGTTGGTGAGCATTGCTCGCTCTAGATTGGTTAATTTTTTAATTTTTGGCAGTGAATTATGATTATGTTTGCAGAAATGAATATTTTAGCGAAAGAAAAAATGGAAAATGGTTATTTGTGAATTATGGATTTATTCTTGGGGACATCGTTTTTGTTTACAAAAACAAGAAATTAAATAGGTGTCGATTGAAAGTGTTGTATATAAGCCTGTACTCATGTTTTGTGTGCACTGGCCGCTCTAGTTTTAAAAGTTTGCAACAAGACTTGAACTTTCGCAGAATTAAAACCGCACAGCAAAAATAGACAATTTCTTTGTCGAATTTTATATGGTATTCCGCTCGAAAACATTGTATTTGCTGAGAAAATGAGCTGTATGTTATCATTGCGTCGCCTAAATCTGTTTTATCATTGCGTAACTTGAATGTATTTTGTGTCGCCGCCAGGTGTGAACGCATGTTTGCGTCCTCTGCCAACACATCCACCAATAAGCCGAAGCAAGTGAAAGCCGACGGCATCGATCCAGAATTCGGAGCGGTTTTACGCGATATGTTCAGGGACAGGTTTGCAGACGAGAGCGTGAGCGAGCTGCCTATTCCGCTAACCCGCTTCACGGCTTCCGAACTGGACTGCATTCGCAAGGTGGCCGCAGAAATGAACCTTACTGTGGAGGAGAGGGGCGAGGGAGAGAATCTACACGTGAAAATAGTCAAGAGTGTAGTGCCGTAGCCGCAAAGACGCGTCATGTGGGTCAAACTCTTGCTTCATAATTCACCAGCAGGGAGCTACGCCATCGGTAGGATAACAGTGTGTGACAAAGTTACGTGTGGTATTCGTGGCTGTGGACATCATTGCCGTGAGTGTCGTGGCTGTGGTTCTCATGGCTGTAGTTCTCATGGCTGTAGTTATCATGCCTATGGTTGTCATGACTGTAGTTCTCATGGCTGTGGTTGTTATGGCTGTAGTTATGGCTGTGGTTGTCATGGCTATAGTTATCATGGCTGTAGTTCTCATGGCTGGGGTTCTCATGCCTGTGGTTGTCATGGATGTAGTTATGGCTGTTGTTGTCAGGACTGTAGTTCTCATGGCTGTAGTTATCATGGCTGTAGTTCTCATGGCTGTGGTTGTCATGGCTGTAGTTATCATGGCTGGGGTTCTCATGCCTGTGGTTGTCATGGCTGTAGTTATGGCTGTGGTTGTCAGGACTGTAGTTCTCATGGCTGTGGTTGTTATGGCTTTAGTTATGGCTGTGGTTGTCAGGACTGTAGTTCTCATGGCTGTAGTTCTCATGGCTGTAGTTCTCATGGCTGTGGTTGTCATGGCTGTAGTTCTCATGGCTGTGGTTGTCATGACTGTAGTTCTCATTGCTGCAGTTACCTGACCTTGTTGCTATGGGGAGAAACGTCTTTACATTAAAAATTTATTTGCAAAATTTCTCAGTCGCTGAACGCCGGGTATCCTTCAAGTTTTGCACAACTTGAAACGCGTACGGGAAATAAAAGGACAATTTGCGATGCCCTAACGAAAAGACATTACGTGAGTTATTATTATCCCCCCCCCCCAATTGTAGGCTGTTTTGTTGATGAAGCATCGTGATTATGTGTTTGTGCTGACTATGCTGTGGATTACAGTGTTTTCCAGAACGTTGACGAGCCTGCCTACATTCCGTTTTCGAATAGTATGATGTGCAAGTTATTGCACAGGACTGATAAAGTGGACCAGGTTAAATAAGCTTCAAGGCCCATGACCGAGAGATCGGTGAAATACACGTGTGTGTGTGTGGGGGGGGGGGGGGGAGGGCTATTGGGGAAGGGCTCATATGATAGAGTGGGCTAGGGTATTGAGGGAGGGGTATCATATGATTAAAAAATGTTGCATATAATTACATCATGCAGGTTTTTGGAATAGTCTGGCGCTCTTTCCTGTGAATAATGTTGTTTTTTCATTGTGTTTTTTTTATTATGAATTGTGATTATATTTGGAGAAAAGGAAATTATTCTTTTATTTCTGTAAAAGGAAAAGTTGGGAAATATGTATTGTGGAACCATGGATTTGGGCGGGGAGACATCTGCTGTTGTTTGAAAACAAGAAATTAAGTAGGTTTCAATTGAAAGTGTAGAGAGAGAGCTGTGAACCGATGTTTTGTGTCCACTGGCCGCGCTAGTTTCCACAGCCGTGATTCACACAGTGCTGACGTCAGAGAATCCCTTTCATTACTGATCTTCCACTAGCAGCTGTAGAAAATCAGTATTACGTCCGTCTGAACGTGCAGCGGTCGATTCTCTACAGTCTTTTAATCACTATCATTTTCGGAAGGATATGGTTGTTAAGATAAACAAAATAAAAGTTTGATAAATCATCGCAGTGTAGAATCTATGTGTTTGTTTAATGAGCCCGTAATGTCGTTGACGTAGATGTCTTGGTACTTGTGCAACACTCCTTAAAACGCTGATTCAGCACCGCGCACAGCACAGGTCACCCCCTCCCTCCCGTCCCCCCTCGATGTCTGATGTCTAGGTACTTATGGGACACCCCTTAAAACGCTGATTTAGCACCGCGCACAGCACACGCCGTGATGACGTAGATCACCCCCTCCCTCCCCTCCCCCCTCGATGTCTGATGTCTAGGTACTTATACGACACCCCTTAAAACGCTGATTCAGCACCGCGCACAGCACACGCCGTGATGACGTAGGTCACCCCCTCCCTCCCCTCCCCCCTCGATGTCTGATGTCTAGGTACTTACGCGACACCCCTTAAAACGCTGATTTAGCACCGCGCACAGCACACGCCGTGATGACGTAGGTCACCCCCTCCCTCCCCTCCCCCCTCGATGTCTGATGTCTAGGTACTTACGCGACACCCCTTAAAACGCTGATTTAGCACCGCGCACAGCATGCAATGTGCATTCTCCGGTCACCCACAGTTTGCTTCCACACATGTGAAACAAGTGATTCACACAGGAATTCTTACTTTCCTTCGGCATCCTTGTTACTGTTTTAAATCAGTATTCATTTAATATGCCTAACCTTTCTCCTGCCTGTATGAAACATTGAAAAAATAGACAAAATGTGAGAGGGTAATTTTAAAAAAATAGTGTTAATCCTGTTTACTTACAAGTGACAACACAAAAATGTAACCGCAGACTAAGTCTCCTTGAACATATATTGCTTAGTTGAAACTGAGTGAATTGCAAGCCGGATTACAAATTAACTGGAAAAGCCAACAAAACAATTTTATTTTTTAATATATGATTTACTGCACATTCCATGCAACCCAGGATAACTAGATGCACAAGTTCGGGAACACAGTCATGTGTACATGCCATCAAAAATGTTGATAATAGTGTAGGGAAGTTGCCGCCCGTTTAATTGCCACGCGGGGAGTTGAAACTCGGGGACTTTTACCACCCGAGGAGTTGACACTCAGGACTTTTGGTACACGGCGATTTGACACGCAGAACTTTCGCCAATTGTCATTGGCAAAAACGTGGAAAAACTCTGCGATTTTTTAAAATTTCCGCTTTTATTTTAAATCTTTACACCGGTGATATTAACAATTCTAATTATATTGGCTAAATAATGTTCGCTTTCCTTCGTGTCTTCACGATAAGTTTGAATGTACATTTATTATTCACGCGTGCATTCCCGTGTCTGCTCAATATCATTTGTAGCGTGTCTTCACACTCAATGCTGTTTTTAGTTAGCCGTAGGCAAAATTCATGCCGGTTTCGTACTGCCTTCAGTTCTGATTTCAGACTTCCCCTATGGAACTTACTATATATGTTACAGGGAATCTGTAATAATGAGCAAGTTATTACACGAATCCACTAGGGATTTCATGAAATCCCTAATTTCACAGATTCCCTGTAACATATACACGAATGATAAATAAATGCCATTAACGCCTTAATTAACATTACTTGTTATATAAACATCAACATTTTGAAAGTGTTGGATAACTTACAGAAGAAAGTTCTGAAACTGAAACAGCAGTAACAAATTAGAGTTATCGCGACAACATAAATATAATATCTTAGGTTTGGTAACACAATATATACAAAGAGAGATAAAGATGAGTAACAACACAAGGGCTTGCCAATAATGGGGATTAAGGAACTTCACTTTTTGTCATCTCCATGTTCATTGTGATTTCACGTAACCATTCAGGTCAAAACAAGTTCTTCAAGAAATATAAAACTTTTTTCGACAACAATGCGCCTGTTTTCTTTCAGGACTTATTTATACACCACAATTAATAATAAATTACGCCAAACGATCAAAATTGCAGCAACGTTCCTTCAAAGTCTGCACCGATTTCAAAGGAAAATTGTTTGATCCATCACGGTCTATCTTTATTCATTGACATATTCCTAACTTACATTCATCCTGGCATTGGTTCTATAACCTCTGTTGGCGTATCTATAGCTCGATCTTTACGGAATCAACCATTTTTCCATGTTAATGAGGCAGACCGCACCCTTTCGCGGTAAAAGGGGTACAAAAGTAAAAATTCGATAAAGCCTTTTGTTCGTTGTTCCATGAACTATGCCATCATAATAAAAGATAGTAACAAAAGAGAGAACATCGCTGAAAATCCACACCAAAAGCATCAGGATCACGTTAAAACCCTCACAACTGTTGGTTCAATGAATAAGGAAATCGTAAAGATGCCCTAAAACGTTTTATAATTTACTCCCACAATGCCAACAAAATTGAATATAAAAGATTGAACGCGATCTCGCGCAAAACAATAAAACAATGCAAAAGACCGTCATGGCAAGAGTGAAGAACTCAAAAAGGCTGTAAATTATTACCACGATTCGGCCGCGGATCCTGATGATATACTTATCAAATGCTGAAACATCTGCCAGACCAGAGTCTCAACATCTTGCTCGATCTGTTAAACAATATATGAAAGACCGATGCCTTTGCTGATTTGTGGAAAGAGGCCATAATAATCCCCATACCAAAACTAATTAAAGATCCTACAAATCCACAAAACTACCAACCAATTTCACTCACTAGCTCACTTTACAAAACCTTTGTAAAACCTGATACCTGAAAGGTTGATTTAGTATCTAGAAAATAATCAATTACTTGCCGATATCCAGAGTGGTTTCAGAAAACAAAGAAGCATTGTTGATTGTTGATTGTCTTGTAAGGCTAGAATCAAATATACCATAAGAGAGGGTATTGATGGACCTTTCCTTTAGACGAATTCGCAATGTCTTGTACAGGCAAAAGTATGAATCTCATACAACGCCTTATTCAGCAAAATATACACTACCATCAAGCCTGGGCTAATGACAACGGTCTCAAGTTTTCTCAAACCAAAACGGTTTGCATGCACTTTTGCAGCAAACAAAAGCCCCATCATGATCCGATGTTTCCGATTTCAAATATCAAAATACCTGTTGTGAAAGAAATCAATCTGGGGGTATGAATTTTTACTTTAAACTGACTTTTAGCCCTATGTCAAAGAACTAAAAAGAAAATGTCAAAATGCGTTGAACCTTCTAAGCTAGCTTCTGCCCAGACAGATTGGGGAGCAGACAGTGGCTCTAAACTTATGCTGTATAGAACGCTTATAAGATCTAGGCTAGACTATGCTAGTATTTTCTACGACTCAGCTAGATCACCCTATCTGAAGATTCTGGAACCCGTACAAAGCCAAGGTCTACGGCTCTGTGTAAATGCTTTTTGTCTTTCACTGTCTGAAAGCACACAAATAGAGGCAAATGAACAATCACTTAAGTGTTCGAAGATTAAAACTTGTCATGGAATATGCAGCAAAACTATATGAAGAAGAAACTCTACACATGAAGTAGTCTTTGGAACAGATTTCTCAAGTCTTATAGATGGAAAACATAATGCTATCCGACCCTTTGGCGCCAGAATTGTACCTCATCTGGGGAAAGCTGGTATCATCGTATACCATATTGCAAACTATAGGTTTCCCATTTGCCCTAAATTGGCACTTGCCTAGCTTTTAGTTTTAAAACACTTTCAAACTTCTCAAAAGTGACCACAAAGCCTTGCCTATATCAAAGAAATTTGACAAACTTCAAAATTAATGCAAAGGTTAACACATTTTTATACAAATGTCTCAAAACTTGACGATAAAGCCGCAGCTTCCATGTCAACAGAGTATAACATTCTGAAAAGAAGTTAAATGAAGTTCATGATCTGCGTTGATTCTATGTCTACAGGCATTTGAGAATGCCCAAATATCGAACGTTTCAATCGTAGAAAGGCTACAAAAACACGACGATGCCATTAGGTCTGGTAAAGAAGTAATTTTTTGTTTGGTTCCAAGTCATGTAGGAATTCACAGTAACCAGACAGCTCATAGATAGACCAAGGATGCGCTAAACTTTTCATTCCGTTATCCCATATTCAGACTTAAATGCCATAGCTCAAGATATGAAAAAGATCTTTGGCAACGACGTTGGAACAGACTAAGGAATAGCAAGTTGCTTGAAATCGTTGGGCAAAAGCTGTTCTCCTTAAGTATTGTCCTGGACGATATGAATATACGCATAGCCAAAATATGACAATAGGATATATATATATATATATATATATATATATATATATATATATATATATATATATATATATATATATATATATATATATATATATATATATATATATATATATATATATATATACTAAATTGTATCGATCTCCTTGACGCTGACCTTTTTTGGGCAGCTGTTTGATGAAGTTTAACCTAATAAAATTATACAATTTTAAAAGAAATCAACCTGTATCAGTAATTCCAACATGTTTATGTTGTCATTTTAGAATATAGCTTTAGGTAACATGGATCTTAACTGATAATATTGTTCTCCAGTCAGTCGTTCACATGCATTCACACAATGTAACACGCTAAGGGTCGGCTGTGTCTTAAACAAATCACATGATTTACAGTCCATTATTTTTTGCAACTGAAATATGGAGAAACAATGCAGTTAAAATACTCCCCGGGTGGCAACTCACCAGAAAGCAACTACCCTGCTACTTATCATCAATTGTACCGTGGACAGTGACTGAAGATGCTGATGCTGGTTTGCTACCAAAAATTTAAAGAATTTAAACTTTAAACATTTAATTTCATCGACGACATCTTTGGTTACAAAATAAACTGCGGTTTCAACAGCGCGCCCATGTACCACATGGGAACATGGGCATGACCGCCCTCAACATAGGACCTGAACTCATTTTCTCTGTGTTCATCCCTGAAATGTTAATTAATTGCTTAAAGTTTAGTCAGTTATATAATTATATAAATTTTTGTAATATTTTTAGCGCGTTGTACTTATACGTTATTATTGACCTTTCATAAATCGTGGCAACCATTAACAATATTATTGAAAATAAAAATGAGAATAAAAATGAAGCAAATAAGAAATCTTAAATATATATATATATATATATATATATATATATATATATATATATATATATATATATATATATATATATATATATATATATATATATATATATATATATATATATATATATATATTAAGAACGACGGCCATCTGTCAGTCACAACAATAACAACAACTAATAATAATAATAATAATAATATTGTTTAGACCAGCATCACAACCTTAAATTGTGATGCAAGTACAAGAAATACTAATACTAATGGCTGAGGTGACATTTATAAGCGTATAAAATGTGGATTTTATACAAAAGTAATTATAAACTAGACCGTTTTCGATGCCAAGTAGCGAAAATTACAGTTGGAACCACAAAAATACGATTCTGAACTCTTAACATTAAGAATTAACCATGACCGAGGAAGTCAAGGTCACCGAGATACCTCTGATATAACGTCTTTTAAAATAAGCTCAAATCGCTTTATCTCTAACCGTTTCCGAGATAATGGACAACTTCCTGTTTTTGAACTTGACCATGACTGTGTTAGTTAATATCACCGAGGTACCTCTCACAAAGCGTTGTTTAGCGAAAAGAGTCAAAAATAAGCTCATAATCGCTCTATTTGTAACCTTTTTCTGGATAGCGGTCAACTTCCTATTTTTGACCTTGACCATGACCGAGGAGGTTAAGGTCACCAACTGTTTTTAGGCCCAAAGGGTCGAAAATAAGCTCAAACCCATTTTCGAGATAACAATAATAATGCCAGCCTATATAGCGCTCCAGCAACGATTTACTCAAAGCGCTTTATAATTAACTTAAACTTAACAGAGAAAACTTTAGCCCTATGTACTAACAACTGCATTAAAGCATGACTTAACAATAACACTTAACATTTCCAAAAATCGTTCTATAACATATGACGATATGCAGTGCTGAAGTATGTGTTTTAGTGAGCTTTTGAAGATGTTTACATCTTTAGCCATTCTTAAACTGTGGAGATGAATTCCAGATTCGGGGTGCAGCGATGTCAAAGGACCTATCTCCAGCTGACCTAAGCTTAGTTTTTGATGTGACTAGGAGAAGTCCTTTGATGGTTCGGCGTGTGTTGTGACAAGGCTGGATTTGTAAGAGATCGTGCAAATAAGCCGATTCGTTTGTGGTCAGAACATTGAACACAATGACTGCAGTTTTATAGTCAATGCGAAATCTAACTGGAAACCCTTGTAGTTTCATCAATCCAGCGGAGATGTGGTCGAAGTTTTTAATTCCTAAAACTAGTCTTGCAGCTGTGTTTTGTACTCTCTAAAGTTTATTTAATACACTAGTATTAATACCATATAGCAATGAATTTCCATAGTCGAGGTGGGATATGACCATACTTTGAACAAACGTCTGAGTGACTTGAAACGTAATGTATCTTCGAATAGGTGAAATTTCACGAATCTATGCGTAGCAAACTTTTACTACGTGGTTGATGTGTACAGTCATTTTCATTTCTGCATCAAAGTGCACTCCTTGGTCCCGTACACTAGTTCGGGCTGTGTTTTCTCCTTCTACATCTATGCTATCAAAGTTTATCTTAGCTTATTGTGGTTCTGTACTAAAACTTATGAATTCAGCTGTTTTAGAGTTCAATTTTAGTCTATTTTTGGTCAACCATAATCATGGAGCCAAATTTTGTCGTCTTACGTTTAATTAACTAAAACAAACATTAAAACACTAACATAAGAAAACAATATATATATATTTTATTTCGAAAATATCGGCTTATAGACTACAAAGCCATCACTATGGGTTTTCCAATGTGTTAACATTGGTTATCGCGATCCATAATAACAAAAAAAAATTATGGAACACATAGCATCACATGGGTGCCCTTAACAGGTGCCGTTTTGCTATGTTTACAATGCCTGTCACCCAGTCGACCAATCAACGTCGGTGCAATTACTGTCATGTGATCAAACCATTCCCTTATCGCGATCCCCATTTTTTCTCTGGTGAAATTTTTGTTAAAATTACGGATCAAAATCAAGGATAAATGCATACTTTTTAGATATTATTTACCTTTGATATTATCTCTCTATATATTGTAAGTGTTTTCTTGCTACGTATACGTTTTGAACGGTTTACTGACTTTGCTGATTCCTACACGTGATAGTTCTGGCTTTCGTTCGGTGAATGCATCCCTGCCGTCAGAACGTAGTGTAGTTTATGGGTAATAGACAGTGAGATGGTTTCTGGGCGATTTTCTCAGTTTAACTAAATGGGCAGTAAACAGTTTGCATTGAGTCGACTCTGCAAACAGGAAAGATTCAACTTACCACCGTCCTTCTTCCCTTCTGCCAGCAATATGGCATTGGTCGGACACGCACTTATCATGAGTTTGGGAAGTCTCGTCTTCCATTGCCTCGGTACTGCGGCAACTCTCTTTGGGGAGTTGCATACACTATCTCTTTCTGTTAATAAACACGCCAACATTTACCGTTGTAACTCTTTATCACGGTATGGAGTAGTGTAGCCGCTTCTGTTCACATATGACTTTGTGAAGAACCGATCATGTGGTCGTCACAGCGGCGTCATGGTGACGATCATGTGGTCGTTACAGCGAAGTCAGCATGGGGTTCTTTCTCCTTGCAGTCTACTACGCCGTGTTGGTTATGAACCCTGGCAGTGACAGGTATAACACAGGAAGGTGTTTGTGGCGACTTGTCGTTGTTTGCCAGTCGTGTCTGCAGCGACTTGCGGTGATCACAATTCGTGTTTGCCACGGCTCGCTGTGTTAACGGGTCGTGTTTGCAGCGACTCGCTGTGTTCAAGAGTTTGTGTCTGCGGCGACTTGCCATGCTCACGCGTCGTTATTTGCAGCGACTGGCTATGATCAAGAGTCGTGTTTGAGACGCCTCGCTATGCTCATGGATCGTGACTGAGCCGCTTTACCGTGTTAGCGAGTTGTGTTTGCAGTGACTCGCTGTGATCATGGGTCGTGTTTGCCACGACTCGCTGTGCTCACGGATCGTATTTTGCAGCGACTCCTTCTGCTCACGAATTGTGTCTGCGACGACTTGCCGTGTTCACGGGTCGTATTTGCCGCGACTCGCTCTGAGCATGAGTCGTGTTTGCGACGACTCGCTGTGATCACTGGTCGTATTTAAAGCGACTCTTTCTGTACAGGGGTCGTGTTTGCAGCGACTCGCTGTGCTCACGGGTCGTGTTTAAAGCCACTCACTGAGATTGCGAGACGTATCTGCGACGACTTGCTACGCTCACGGTTGGGTTTACAGCCACTCGTTGGCAGCGACTTGTGTCTGTTACGATCTTGCCTGTCACGGATCGTCACAGGGCCGGGTCTTGGATGTTATAACTAGTTGTGGTGGGTCGTCGCTGAGACGCTAGTAATTGTCACGATTCGTGACTGCGACGGGTTGCTAGGTTAGCACGGGTTTTTCCTTGCAGTCGGGTATGCCGTCGTTGCTACGACCCCTGGCATACCTTGACTCATAGCAGTGCGACCAGCGATGACTCGATGTTTTCACGGGTCGTGTCTGCAGCGACTCGCTGTTTTCAAGGTTAGCGCAGGATTTTCCCCTCGCAGTCTAATATGCTGTGTTTGTTACGACCCGTGGCAGTGACGGGTACAACTAAGGACGGTGTAGACATATCCGAGTCGTGCAGGCAGCAGTTGCTCTCATCACGACCCGTAGCAGTGACGGCCGGATGAACTGGTCAGCCGCTGTTGTTATGAGTCGTGTTTCTGGCGACTTGTTGCTGCTTTCACGATTCGTGCTTGCAGCGACTCGCTGTTGTCAGGGGTCGTCTTTGTGACGGCTTGTTGTGGCACCGACTGGTTTGTGTTTCGAGTCCAGTTTGTCATAATACGTGACTGCCACGACTTGACTCAAGGCCGTGCTGTGTTTGTCACGATATGTCACTGGAACGGTACGTGATTGGCACGATACGTGATTTGTACGATGCGTGATTTGCACGATACGTGATTTGCACGATACGTGACTGTCACCGGTTGGCACAAGGCCGGGTCGTATCTGGTGCGACCTGCGATTGTGCCGGGTCGTCGTTGAAACGTTCCTGAGGTTACGACCCGTGTTTGCGACAGGTTGCTGCTGTGCCGGGTCGTATATGCGACGACCCGATCACGTGATACTTGCTGCGCTGACGGGTATCGACAATTAGGTCGTGTAATGCATCTTATGCTTTATTTTGAAAGCAGTTTTAATGATATTATACACATTTGTTTTCGTCTTTTATCATTAATATAGCATGTTTTATGTATATGCCAGCGATAACATCATACTTATAGGGTTTGTTTGCTTGTAGATTCACTGACGATTCCCGAATCCTGTAACCATAACAGGTGGCAGCGGACATAAGTTCAAGGTGCACTACGTGTCTACGACGCTGCGGGATACAGCCTTGCTCTTTAAATAGCCGCTGCGACCAGTGTGTGTATCTCGATGTCTCGAATTTTTCACTTCTCTTGCAACAACAGGAGACCTCCAGAATTCGGGCAAAGGGTAGCAAGTGGTCTAAAGGTGACAAGTCTTCTGCCTCTATACATAAGCCTTCTCCTATTGTATTGTCGACTGCGGACAGGTCAAATGTTGAAGGAGATGGATAGGGACAACCCAGGACACTTAAAGTCAGGTCTCTACCGGATAGTTCTGTATCTACGTCGGGGGTTTACTTCATCGATGTGACAACTTCCATGGGAACTCGTCTTGTGACTGTTACGCCCACTATATACAGCCAATGACGGGCGATACATGTCGTGTAGGGAAGTATTCTACTAAAGGCATCCTCTTCATCTTCATCAGCAGACAATTTATCGTCTTGTGAGGAGGTGCCAGCGATTGTTAGTGATGGGGAACACATTCCAAACAGTGTCGCACCTAGTTTACCGTCGTAACTACAACCTCGCACCCTGTTCCGCTGGTGATTACGCAGGCTGTACCTTCGACGATGTCTCGTTTTGGGCTATACCATGCCTCGCCACGGGTCATGACGCCGGAGGGCTGCAAACCGTGGCGGCTTGTTCGCTTCCCCACTCCTCCAGGTGTGGAGGTTTTTACCATATGAATGGAAGGAGGCTTTGACGGCAGATTCCAACGTTGTGTTTGATCGCATTTTTACTCCGGCTTTGACGGTAGATTCCAACGCTGTGTTTGATCGCGTTTTTACTCCGTTTTTTTTTGTGGCTTCATCGGATTTTTGGAAAATAAATGCCTATATGCTCACATCGCCAGTGGTTCTAGCCGAGATAAAGTATTGCCACACTCGAACGTCAATACAGAGGATACACGAAAGCTGTGTTTTGCTCCTATTGATGGAAATCAGACGTGTTTTCTCCGCAAACATTAAAGAACGTCATTTAGGCTGCGCGAATCAAGGCGCGAGATGCATTGATGCGTAAAGCACGTACACTACACGCCAGTAAGCCGAAGCAGCGATATTTAGCGATTTCTTCCACAGTTACGCCGAAGAAGGGATCATTTCCAGTGTAGGTGTCTACGCCACAACTCAAGAAACACAGGATAGGCTAAAAATGTAGAGTACCGCTCCTAAGCAGGGGCAGCAACAATCAAATATCGCACGACGATCTCTGTCAGATACTTCAGGTTCCTGCCACGCATGGGTTGGTAAGTTTAGCAAATCGAATGTAAATGTGTCCGTAGGGGGGGGGGGAGGCTAAGCAAATTTTAGCAACTTTGGCAACTACTAGGAGCTTCCAAAAATCATAGTCCGATTGTTGCTTTGGGGGGTACCCCTTATCGTTTGCAAGAGACAGGCCGGGTTGTCAAATCCTTCCACCGCTTATCCAACTTTCTAATTCTTCTTTGGTCATGACGTACGTACACAAACCAGAGAAGCAATTTGGGTGGCAAACAATGATTCAAGATCTCATAGACAAGAAGGCAGGCTATAGAAAAGATGCCTATAGGCACTCAACCGTTTTATCCTCTTTCAGTCGAGTTTTCTTGTCTCAAAAAGGTCCGGCCATTGGCGTCTTGTCATAGAATTGTCGCAACGCAATCAATTATGTCTCTTATTGCCCCCATCGTGCCTACACCTAAGTCTCCGGTGTCCCAATTAGAGTCATTTCTAGGGTTATTAATTGCAACGGGAAAGACGGTCGAACTGGGCAGGTGTCATTCCCGGGAATTTCAACGCGCTATCGTGAAGGCTTTGCGTCGCGGCAGGTTGCCGGTCATCGGATACGGCTTTCTTTGCTGGCTCTCAAGTATCAAGACTGGTGGTCGTGTCGACCCAACCTTTTGATCGGTGTGCCTTTTCTCTCTGCCAGCTCCATTCAGGCAAGTGCAGACGGACGCTTCTTGCAACGGGTGGGTTTCTTTTTCCAGGGTCGTACGTGTAGCGGTCGTTGGCCCATGCTCGAATGATGGTTGCATATCAATGTGCTGGCAGTGAAGGCGATTTTGATGGCTTGTCAAATGCCTCGACAGTCACGTGGTTCAGTTTCTCATAGAAAATCAGAGCTGGTGTCTTGTTTGTCCAAGAAGGACGGTTGCTTGCGATTGTGGTTTTTTTCATTCGGCCCTGTCACAGTGCAGGCAATCTGAATGTTCTCGTGAACTTAGCTTCTCGGATGGGTCGGGTTGTTCACACCGAATGGACGATAGCGGATTACAAGTTTCGCTGGATTGCTTTGCGGTCTCCGTGGATTCCACCTCAGGCCGATCTATTTGCCAGTCGTCTCAATCATCGTCTTTCGGTGTACAAGTCTGATATCATGCTAACTACCTTAATTTCCAAATCAAAGCGTTTGCCTGCCTTATAATGAGCTTCAATGCCAAAATTTCAATGTCCATTTTTTCCATATATAACGCTACTAAATTTCTAAAAACATTGAGCTGAACCCACTAGACACACTACAATTTTGTCGTTCTACTCCCAACCGTCTTAGAGGAGTTCGAGCAACAAGGTTTGGGCAAGAAAAGCAATCGTGGGGAGATACTTTACCGAATCACACGAATTTAATAAACTAGGGGATTGAAACTCTGCAAGTGTATTTATAAACAGTGTCTGCAAATATGTTGTTTTATCATGAATAACAAAAATATATGCAAAAAGTTAATAGAAACAATAGCCTAAAGGAACATTTGTGTTTATAAAGCCATACAAAAACCTTATAAAAAACTCACTATTATTATTATTATTACAAAAAGGAGTTTACGCAATGGACCTGTTATAAAAATGGTGGGTTGGGGTGGGAGGGGGATAAACGAGTCGTTCCAGTTAGCACCCCCACATACAGCCGGCGTCGGCTATACGTGGAACATCTCACGTTCCCTCGTCGGAAATGCATGGGCTTTTCCTGGGTTGCCCCATGTAATTATTGTGAAATGAAAATTTATAAGATTTTTTACTTATTATTTTTCGTTACAAAATTATTTAAAGGATCGCGTCAGGGACGATGGGATGAAACTTTAATTTTATTTCCAAGTAACCTGTTTACTAGTATTTCAAGTCTGCTAATTGTGTCGCACAAACAATGAATTCTAATCCTTTTAGCTATCTTTTGAAATGCCAACTTTTTTGTGTCCTTGCATTCAAGTAAATCGCTTAGAGTAATTTACACCCGTAATTTAAATTGCTCTTGGTCAGTAATGCAATTTCAGTTGTTATTTTATAATTCTGTATCAAAGACCACCCGTCCCATGGTCATCCGGTCGCTATTGTTCTTCGGTAAATAAGGTGTTCCCTATTCAAACTCTGCATCTCATTAACGTTAAATACTCTATTTAAATTTGGTCACTCCTCATGTTTAATTGCTCAAGCAGCTTTACTTCAAGCAAGATGTCACCGGCCAATTACGTGAATTCTAGCCGCGCACATGCGCTCCTCCCAGCCAGTAGAACAGCGCATAACAAACGTTACGCGACTCAATCTCCTCAACCGAAAACTCCCCCTTCCCTGCGGTAAAACCAGTAGTAATTTGGACACCAAGCAGAAAGCATCAGAAATTTCACGATACACTCTCGGAACGCCTCTTGAACTTTGGATAAAAATCGCTGGAATCAGGACATACAAAAGCTAAGTTTTCGTTCTAATTAATTGGTATTCGGGTCAGTAAAATAGTTCTTGTAACTGAGGTCAGATCTCAAGCAAATAACGTTGTAATGTTAATAAAATAGCGGTAATTATATCAGAGTGTAGTAAATACGAAACGGTAATCTGGATGGTCAATTATACGTGTATATGTGATCTAATTGTACGGAATAGAGAATAAATGGATAAGATATACAAATAAATAAACGGGATTAACGAAGGTAATTAGCCACACGTCATTCTAGTTTTATTTACTGAAATTGCAACCCCAAATTTCAGCAGCGTAACAACGAGAGCTACACACCCCGGACAAACCCCGGACATACCGGACACCCCCACAACCAGTATAATATAATTGGCGATTTTGAAACACGTTCCGACGTGTAGCCTACGTTGCTGTCCGACGTCGGCTATACATGGGCTGTCCCACGTTGTCTATGCGTGGGGAACAGCCCACGTATAGTCAACGTGGGTTGTAGGTGGGATGTCACACGAAAATACGTAGGTTTTTGGTGATTTTGAAACACGTTCCTAGCCCACGTTGGCTCTACGACGTCGGCTATACAGGGGCTGTCCCACGTTAGCTATACGTTGAACAGATCACGTATAGCCAACGTTGTTTTAAGTGGGATGCATCTAAAGCTGACGTGGCATCAGGGCGATTTTGAAACACGCTCATAGGAACGTGGACTGTCCCACAAACAATGTGGTTCGATGGCCCACGTTTAATATACGTTTCCTGGCACACGCACATTGCACGTTGGCCATCCCACGTATAATATACGTCTTGTACGTTTCTCATGCGTCGTATACCCCACCTATGATATGCTTACAGTTTACAAGGCTGTTAAACATGACCGATGACCGACCCACAACAGCCACAAAAAATTGCATTTCTATGGATTGTGCTTTACAAAGAAAGAGCCTTTCAAGGCCATTGAATCAGGCTGCACAAAGTGCGGCACAAAAAAATGAATATTTCTGTGGACTTTTCATTTACAGTGTGTGGGTTTGCAAAATAGATTTTCAAGGACAGGTGCACTACTCCCAATGGCAGGTGCACACAAAACAAACACTGTGATTGTAGCAAATGACTGACCAATTTAAAATCCCATTTTTTCCTTAGTTTAACTCCTAGACCCCAGAAATTAGTGGCAAACGAAAGCCAGTGAACAGTACGTTTGCACTTATATATTTATACAAAGAATTTTATTGTCTTTCTGCTGCCAAAGTCAAAATAACAAAACACCACCAGCTGACTAAAACTGTAATTGGGCCAATAAGCCAAATACACTTACTTCGCTAAGTTTCTGCCCCATTTTGATAAAATTCAACCCATTAAGCACACACTGGAAAACACGGGAGGAGAGGGGGCTACAGATGACAAGTTAGGGCAAATCCTGGGCATAAATGTTGAAAGGAGAGAAAAAAGAAATGTACGCGGGGCCAACTATCTAGGAAGGCATAAACCATGCAAAAATTCGCAAAAAACAGCCGTTTCGTTTATTTACGTGTATAGGAATTGGTGGGGACATGACAGTTAAAAGAGTAATCCTTTCATCATCAATCACATGTGCCCAAAAGCAAGGCGGTGGGGTGTGGGCGAGGACTTTCGAAGTTATATATTTTAAACTGGAAATCGACGGAAAACTCAGATATATCGTTCGGTAAGACATTTATCCTTTTCTTTCAATATAAAGATGAACCATTTAAAAGAATGGGACACACAATATCCAATTTACAGCTAACAATGCTACCCCATGCTTGATTTCTTGATAACAATAGTTGAATTTAAGCAAAACATTTGAGCTGTCAGAGTTTTGTCATTGGAAGGGAGACGTTGTGAGTTAAAAAAACAGATTGTTGAATTTTTATCAGGTTTGCGAAACATAGCTGTTTTGAAAGGGAAACTTAGGCTCAGCTGATCTGCATTGTTTCTGTTTACATTGTCATGGCCTTGAAGATTTATTCATTGAGCGCAAACACCTCTCGCATATTCAGCATCTTAACAGCACTAAATTTCGGGAAAATCTGTTGTTTTGAATGAAAAAGCGGTAGCAATGTGTGTACAATGTTCAATTTTTCAATAAGAAAACAACATGGAATCCATTTTATATTAGTCTTAATAAAAAATTTTCCAGTCTTAAGTTTGTGTTTAAAAAGTATTATTTTAGAAAAAGTATAGGTGTTGGTGGAAAAGAAGGAGTTTATGCCGGAGTACAGTTAGACCACTGTGCTATAGACAGGATAATGTTTGTAAAAAACAGCAGAACAGCACCTCGCAACTAAGTTTCCACATTACGTGCTTTTTGGAAAGCCGTGGAAAGTCTTGTTTGGAACGGGTTTTTTTTACAGAAAGATGGCCATACCACTTGGTCCGGGGTGGGCGGATGGGAGTTTATTTCGCAATTTCAAAAGTGTGTTTTTCTTTTAACCTTGCAAACAGCCAAAACGTTAGCGACAAAAAGCCTCTCCCAAGAATAATAAAATATCAAAACTTTAATCAATGAAGAGCCTCTTGGAGCTACAAAAGCGCATCCGGAAGCTTTTGTATTTTAATAAGCAGATTCGCACTTTGACTTTTGCCGAAAAGTTTTTGCTTTTCGGCTGTATTCAGTTGGGATAAGGATATAAAGAAATGATAGAAAAAAACGGTAAAACCAACAAAATTCCATTTTGCCAGAAACATATTCACATGTTGGTTGTGAAACGACTGAATAAAATGTAAAATAGTTTTAAAAGGATCAAATGATGGCTTTATAAATTTGAAAGTGTATACGTTGAAAGAAAATTATAATTTTGATGTTTTTCCCTTATCATTTCTTTATAATGTATTTCAAAAAAATTGCAGTTGACACCACACCTCCACCGGAAAGATCCGAAAGTGAAAATTGGCTTATAATACTTATAGCATTAATTTTTAATTTTCTAGTTAAAGGGACCCGGGGGAAAAACCGTGGCGGTATCATGAAGAGGCAATATCCTGTTTTCCATACCTTTAAGATTTGTGACACGCGAGAAACTATAAATCCCTTTATTACCCCACACTTTTCACAGAAAATAACATATGCCAAAGCAACACTGACAATGAGATTTTATATATTGTAAACACTGTGACTTCTATGAAACAATAAAATGTACAACACATTTTATTACTACATAAACACATATATATCTAGACCGAATTTAGCTACACGTAGCGAAATGAAACTCACTTGCAATGGTATAATCTCTCTGGTTAAAGACACATTTTCAGTCTTTCCACATAATTGTCAGCTTCTGACTTATTACCATGAACAAGAACATCGAAGTAAGTATAATGTAATCTCAAATAAACAAATTCAGTTTTTTACCGTTTTCGAGATAATGGTCAACTTCCGGTTTTTGACCTTGACCATGACGGAGGAGGTCAAGGTCACCGAGGTACCTCTTATATAACGTCTTTTAGGCCCAAAGGGTCGAAAATAAGCTCAAAATCGCTCTATCTCTAACCGTTTTCGAGATAATGGTCAACTTCCGGTTTTTCACCTTGACCATGACGGAGGAGGTCAAGGTCACCGAGGTACCTCTTATATAACGTCTTTTAGGCCCAAAGGGTCTAACCGTATTCGAGAAAATGGACAATTTGTCTCTAAGGGATTTCAATATACAAAAGTCACATGACCTTGACCTTGACACTGAATGTCGAGATTACATAATGATGTTACTGCCTACTGACACTGTACACGTGTTGAAACAAGGATTTGAGCGCTATTTCCAGCAAGTTTTCGTGATTGAATAGGTTTTTGAAACAATATTTTGACCTCAATTTGACCTTGACCTTGAAGGTCAAGGTAAAAATTTTTTGCGGATTTCACGACAACTCATTACCCTCTATGTTTCGGCCAAATGCCGTCTTTCTACTACAAACCGTGTAGGAGGAGTTTTCTGGAAACCAATTTGAGGTCAAAAAACTTTGCGGATTTCACGACATCTCGTCACCCTCTATCTCTGTGCCAAATTTCATTGTCCTACGTCAAATAGCGTAGGAGGAGTTTTCTGGAAACCTCCGTGACGGAAAAAACTAAAAAAAAAAAAAAAGGAAGGAATAAACGGCCAGAATTCTTTGCAAAGCATACCCATTTGCAAACTATGTTTGCAAGTCGGAATTACTTTTTTCACTTCTTTTCTTATTTGCCCGCATTTTTGTTCCTTTCTTCTGCCTACGTCAAATTCTAAGAACTGATACATGTGTATGCACTATTTTTGGAAATTTATCACTCCGCACGAATTGATGAGTTCTTCTTTTTATAAGAAAAATCTAATTGCAAAACATTAACAATGAATGCACTATAATATGCACAACAAAAACTGCTAAAAGTAGAACAGTTATTTTTTTGTGGGAATGTACATATACGTCACTTATTGAGAAATCTATGCATTGGATGTCGGCTAATTTCCAGTGACTGTGCTAATGCTATGGTTTTATAAAACATAATATAGATAGATAGATAGATAGATAGATAGATAGATAGATAGATAGATAGATAGATAGATAGATAGGTAGGTAGGTAGAATAGATTAGATTAGATTAGAGTAGAGTAGATTAGACCAGATTAGATTAGATTAGATAGAATATTTTGATTTATTGAAAGTGAAATATTTTTAACAGGTTTTTGCTGTTTGAAAGCGATATACATAAATTCGCATAATTATGTATAAAATACAAACTGAATAATCATAAATTGGTTAATTAGATTAGAGTAAATGTCATGCAGATTAATTGAAACTCAAAAGATCTAAGGCCTATGACTGTAACCACCAATTTCAGAACGCAAACTAGATGGAAAGGCGTGACTATTTGCCACTTAAAATTGTGTAATTAAATAAAATTAATAAGATAAATGTTACACAGATTAATTCAACCTCCGCTCATCCCCATTGCTCAATATTCTATAACCGCATCCACTGACAAAAAGCATAAGCTAGATCTGATGCAAAACATGCATGTTTACCATTTGCTGAAATGTAATTACATTTTGAACTGGCATTCAGAAAACAAACATGCATAATTTCAATTTAATAAATGTAATTATATCTTAACTGGTCTACGCAGAAAACTTTTCACTCCAGTCCAACCCAAGAGTTGGCTATGCGTGGGTGGTTCCAGGTGGGCTATACATGGGAGTAAAAAGGGATGTCCGACGGTGGGACATCCGACTTGAGGCCGACGTATAGCGGACGCTGGCTATCTCACTTGGGCTATGCGTCGGCTGTCCAACGTGGGCTATACGTAGGGGTTACGTAGGACAAAGTGTATTTGGGAGATCCCACGTATAGCCCACGTGTAGCCGATGAAGGACCTACCACTTCCAACCAACGTTAAGCCCACATAATGACAACGTCGGCTATACGTTGAGAAAATCTTGTGCTAACTGGGATGTGACAAATTCTTGAAATATTAGAAAACACGAAAGTAAGCTACTTCAGGGAATTTTTCACGGTTCCGTCGACTTTGTATTGTCCAATATCCGCTGTACTACATTTGCGATAAATTGGTGCCCACAGCCACTCCAGAGTAGTTTATTAACGACGCTTGCCATTCTACTCCGCACTCGATGTGGGTACCAATTTAAGATATAATCTTGAAAGCTGAATGACCCAGTTTGTTTCTAGCCATTGCATTTATTTCAGAAAATATTTAATGGTGAAGCTAATTTGACGTTAGAAAAATATAGCAACAGTTTTTACTGGTTTGAGATATTTATTTACCAATTTTAAAACAAATAATAATAGCCAACATTTTTCTTGTTGCGTATAACTCATGTTGGGGATTCCGCAAACATAGCACTCATGAAAAGAGGAACTATTTTTTAGAATATTAATCTGCTCTGTTTATATATAGCAGATAGATCTGCTCAGGTGTCAACTGTTTTATAACAACGATACTATGTGGTGTTTCATTCTATCTAAAATATTTCTTTCGACGAACTCCCCCACCCTGATTTCTATTGGATAATTTCTCGTTATTCAGATCTGGGTTTTGTCTCAAAAATGTTTCCGGTATTAGCCAGATACATCAAGTGATATGATAACGGATTTCAAACAAATGTCCTCCCTGATTTTTATTAAAAATTAGTATATATTGATATTTTTTAATAAAACATAGATAACAAAAGACTCACGTTAGGATTGCACAATGTACGATGGGTTCCTGAGGTTGAATCTTGATTTTGATTGATTGCTCCTAAAAAAATGGTTGTCCATCCTCTCAACCCATACTCTCAAGTAAGCAATAGTGTCAAGTTGAAGTTATACCCCTATCATCTTGTTTCATCCGGTTTTCTTGATCGTCCTCCGTAAGTTTTGGAGAATAGATTCTCAGTTTCACCAGAAACCTAAATAGAATGAATCTATAAACACTGTTGGGTACATTCTTTTAGACTATCTCGGAAAACTGACAGGTGTTCTTTTGGATAATTTCTTGTTCTCTAGAGGCGGTTTTGGCTCAGAAGCTCGTGGGCTAAGCTTAGATTTCAGATGTGGGAATTTCAAACAAATGTCAATCTACAACGTCAAACTCCACATTTAATATTGATATACATATATCAGTAGAAATTTAACTCAAGACAGATTTTAGACATAATTGTATTAAGTATAGTGAAAAACAAGAGAACCCCAATAAAAGCCATATCTTCTCACCATTGTGTCTTCTGAAGTGGTAGAAATTTTATCCGGATCATATTTCAAATAAGACTTCACTAAACGATTGTAACATGATACATTTATGGCCATAAAATTACATATTTATGCAAAAAATAAGATCAAAATAACTACATTTGTGTGTGTGTTTTTTTAATTCTCGATTTTTCAGGCGTGTCCTCGTGAAGCTTCTCTGATCTGTTTGGAGGGGCGATAATCAGTTTTCTGTGAGGCCTAAAAAGAACGCACCGTATTTTCTGAAAGAAAAAATGTTTTAAAATAAATTTAAATATGTTCAGGGACTTTTTCTGGGTATGTCTTACATTTGATGAACTACTGTAGTCTGAATCTAAATGAACTGCGATGTAACCGAATCTAAGTGGCCTATCCATTATTACAACCTCACCTACCTTAGTAGCCCCAAGTCAGCTACTCGTACAAGGCCCAGGAGTGGTATTCTGCTCTGTCCTTATTTTTAAGGATGTCCTTGTTTTTAAAAATAAGTATAAAAACGCTATTCTGCTCTATCCTCAAACTTAACAAAGTCTTTTAAAAGTAAGGATAAAAATTAAGGATGAACCATCTAATCTCGAGAATAAGGACGTCCTTAAATATAAGGACGGAGCAGAATACCACTCCAGACCACAGAATGATAAATTTGACATAGAGAGGCTGAAATCTACTTTAGTCATTTTTACATGGGATATCCGTAAACCACAGACCTGGGAAAGTGTGCGAGTATCTCGTAATAAGCCAATTGGCAATTTCGGATTCTTCCGATGGATATATCGTTTCAACTGCACATTTTTTGTGATAGATAATAAAAATGACAAGGGGAAAACATAAAAATTATAATTTTCTTTCAACATGTACAGTTCAAACACAAAAACGTCACATGATTCTTTAAAAACTGTTTTACATATTATCAGGGTTCGTGCGCCTCCTGGAAATCTCCGGGAAATTGGAAATGGTCACAAACCCTCCTAGAAAACTCCTGGAATTCCATCAAGACTCCTGGAAAACTTCTGGAAATCGAAATCATAATTAATTTGTATATATATATATATATATATATATATATATATATATATATATATATATATCCAGATTTTGATATAATTGCATAAAAATAGGATGATTTTTCCATTTGTCCTATTTGTCAGAGTCTGGTAGATCGTAGACACTTTCATATGAACTTCTGGTACTAAAGATAAATATTGCCATGTCCGTTATGATCATGATACATTTCAAGTTCGAAATTTTTATCTTGAATGCTCTGGGTTAACGGACGGACGGAACCGAATACTATACTCGCCGGCTCCGTTCTTTATTTTGCGCATTGGATTTCCTGATTCGAACACTGAATACTTGACACCTACGGAGCACGGAGTGGGCGAGTATAGTATAATTCGGGTCCGTCCGTCTGTCTGTCTGGCGACACTTGGAGGCACAAATTTGTGCACGTGATATCTCAGCCGCTATTGTTACTACAGTGAAAATATATACACTAGAGGAGCCAATGTACTTGTTGGCTGTGTATTCTGTTGCAACGATTCAGCATGGGTCATAAGCGACACCGAATAATCGTGGCATAGAATGAGAATCTTTTTAAAGCCTAATCGATTTTGCGTCGATTTCTCTTTTATTTCTAATCAAATGCACAAACTAAATTCATTAAAAAATGCTGTCTGGAGTAAAGTTTTTAAGGTTCTGTCGCCGCAAGGCTCAGTGAATAATTTCTTGAGTTATTTAGCAAAAGGTTCATTCAAGATGAAAATTCCAGAATTTAGGCCGTTCACATATTACTTACACAAGGGGTAGGACTTGGATAAAAGGCCTTGCAGAGTCAGTGTGTTCAGTGGGACTCGGTCTACCTAAACCCCTGCGCACGCACATTTAGGCCTTTAATTTAGCTTCTTCAAACACAGTTTTTATAGCATCTGCTCAAGCGCGCATAGGGATTGAGAAATCTGTATCATTGTATATTGTGTTTTGCGTATTGGGATGGATGAAATTCCTTAATTTTATTTTCATATCTTAATGTGTGAACGGATAAAGATTAAATAAAATGGGTGGAGGGGATAGCTGTAGGTGAGTGTGGGAGGCCATTAAAGAACGTTTGTTTTCTTTCTTTCTGACTAAAAAATCTGGAAAAGTTATGAAATCTCCTGGAAATTGCGTCTAAAATCTCCTGGAAACTCCTGGAATTTTCTCAAGAAAATTCCGCACGAACCCTGTATTATCCAGCCCCTTTAGTGGCTAACATGTGAATATTGTTATCTGTCATTTCTTTATATCCTTATCACAACTGAATTCAGCCGAAACGCAAAAGCTTATATTGCAACATAAAATTGGAAGAATCATTTGTTCAAGAGAAAACTTAACAACACTAGCCAGATTGATCAGCTGTTTTTAGTCCCCCCCCCCCCCCCCCCCCCGCCGCGGTACGCGCGGAGCGGGGGACTTATAAAACGCTCGTTGTCCGTCGTCTGTCCGGGTGTTTTTGTACGCGCAATTTCTCAGTTGTTCTGCACGGCAGCATTTTGACTTTTTATGGAGCGAAGGAATATATATTGCGGTTGTGCGACGTGGGATTGTTCTTGGATTTGACCAAAAATTGACAAACTCTGAAACTTACAACATGACCGTACTAATAAAATCCTCCCCATTCAGATATCTTGCGGCGGGGTCTTTGATCAGTTTCACTGACATAGTTGTTTTTTTTTTATTTTTTTTTTATTTTTGGTAAAGTTACCATCTTGGTTCTGCGACATCGTTTGTGTCACTTTGCCAGTTGGTTCACGTGCAGACCGAACTTTTTTAGGCCCCAACCCTTCCGATTATGGCCTATAGGTTTGGGGCGTCCGTCCGTCTGTCCGTCCGTCTCTCCGTCATCGCTTTATACCCCTATGAATTTGGGGGCGGTTGGGGCCTAATTGTGTTTCACAAATACTTACTTGTCTTCCCTGAAATTGTGTATGGTTAGTCCTAGATAGCTCTTGCAGTCTTCCTTTATGTCCTACGAAGACGGAGGGGGTTCGTTGGGACTAGAAACACAATTTATACCAGAGAATAACAAATTGCAAAAGAAAAAAAAATCTGCCGGCCCCAAGGCCGGTGCTTTTGAAAAATCTACCAGCCCGACAGAAAAACCACCGGCCCGCAAACTTAATGAGACTTCTATATTATGTATTATATATACAGTGAAATCTCGTTAAACCGACATCGCCGGGACTGAGCAAAAAATGTCGGTTAAACGATATGTCGGTTAAAAGGTACTGGGGGTCAATGGGGTAAATCCTTCGGGACCGTGAAAACATGTTAAAACGATATGTCGGTTAAAGCGATGTCGGGTTAAATGGATTCGACTGTATATATTCATTATATATATATATATATATATATATATATATATATATATATATATATTTATATATATATATATATATAGAAGCAGTACTGCGCGCTATGTATCAAAAGTTTACTCGAACAGTTTCACTCAGACAAATATTGTGAAAAGTGTTTATATTATATTGATATTAATCCAAAGGTATAGTATTTATTCACAAACTTATTTAATGATAACGACAACTGTTTTATATATAAATTTATTTACCGATCATTTTTCCTTTATTTTCTTTCAGCCACAAAAACCACAACTAAAGTAATAATCAATTTTTCCCCAAAAAAACTGCCGGCCCGTCGAGCTGTTAGTTTTTAAAAATATACCGGCCCGATCAAAAACTACCGGCCCGATCAAAAACTACCGGCCCCGGGCCGTCGGACCGATGGTTATGTTATTCACTGTTAATGCTTTTGTGCCTCTGTCGGCGGTATATATTTGTTACGTGTAATTTAAGGGATATTTCCCTAAAATAATTAAAAACCCCAAATTTTATCCCAATTACTGTCTCTTACTTGTACGAGGTCATTACATACAATTTGAACATCACATTGTAATTGGTTAAACTGCAAATTGGTCTGTTAGCTGCAGAGGGTTATCATGACTTATAACATGGATCTCATGGTGAATTGCGCATGCGTGGCTTCTGTAGTAAAATCTGGAGTAACCGCCACAAATGCTGTATTTCACATTACAAGAACACACTCTCAGTTTTTCAGTTTTACGATTTGCTTTTCAAATCGAGATTTCCCTCTATGTGCGTACTCCTTGCAAGTGCTGTATTCTTCCTCACACTGACGTCACAAGAGCGAGGGATTTTTCCTTGCAACAGAATTGTTTGAGGGCAGAAACTAATCTTTATCACTCTTTCCTTGCAAAACATGAGCAGATTTTTTCCCGTATCGAAGGATTAATCAGAAGTTTGATCAGTGATTGCTTTCCACAGATGCTGGTGTCACATTAATAAAGATGCCTTTTAATTTGTCTCGGTTACAGAAAAAAAGTTTTTTTAATGGTATTGGATAGTGACACATACTCTAATTAAGGCTAATTTTGCCACTGTTCCAGTTTGGAATTTGATGAAGGTCAGGGACATGTGTTGGAAAGAATAAGCCTCATTTTCAGTTAATTTGCAACTGCCGGCGAGGTCAACATACGGTGGAACCCGATTATGACGAAGTTTTTGGGACCTGGCAAAAGTGTTCGTTATAACCGATATTTTCCAAATTTCCCGATTATGTGGTCATTTTTTTCAACGTACCCATGCAGGACTTACACTTTAGGAGTGCTTTGTCATTATTTGTTTTAAATACAGTAAATTATTTGTTTAAAATACAGTACCTTGTTGAAACGAATCACTAAAACAAAAAACAAGCCATCCATTACTAGGACGGAACTCTTAGTACCCAAACTTTCGACATCCTCGTATTTATCTTGTCTGAAACGTTTACGTTCTGGTTCAGAACTGCTTTCTTGAAAGTTTTCAATAATTTGATCTTTTTTGCATAACCCGGTACTGAGAGTGCTTGGAAGAATTTGAAACTCGCTTGCAATTTTCGCCTTTGATTTTACACCTTTTTCAAGAGTGCTTGGAAGAATTTGGGGTCATTGCTATCGATCGTTTCGTCCGTCTATCCACCCGATGTTAGCAATCCTGCGTTCAAATTTGTCCGCATCATTTTTGTGTGCAGCCTTTGTTCCACAGTTTCGAAACTTCATGCAGTGAAAGAATATATATTGCAGATGTGCAACGTCCCGGTTTCATCCGAATAGGCCGAAAGTTATCGAAATCGCAGCACATCTCTGATGATACTAAGTATCGCTTTGCCTGGGGGCTTGACATCTCCGATGGTACTGAGTATCGCTGTGGCTGGGGGTTTGACATCTCCGATGGTACTGAGTATCGCTGTGGCTGGGGGCTTGACATCTCCGATGGTACTGAGTATCGCTGTGGCTGGGGGTTTGACATCTCCGATGGTACTGAGTATCGCTGTGGCTGGGGGTTTGACATCTCCGATGGTACTAAGTATCGCTTTGCCTGGGGGCTTGACATCTCCGATGGTACTGAGTATCGCTGTGGCTGGGGGTTTGACATCTCCGATGGTACTGAGTATCGCTGTGGCTGGGGGCTTGACATCTCCGATGGTACTGAGTATCGCTGTGGCTGGGGGTTTGACATCTCCGATGGTACTGAGTATCGCTGTGGCTGGGGCTTGACATCTCCGATGGTACTGAGTATCGCTGTGGCTGGGGGTTTGACATCTCCGATGGTACTGAGTATCGCTGTGGCTGGGGGTTTGACATCTCCGATGGTACTGAGTATCGCTGTGGCTGGGGCTTGACATCTCCGATGGTACTGAGTATCGCTGTGGCTGGGGGTTTGACATCTCCGATGGTACTGAGTATCGCTGTGGCTGGGGCTTGACATCTCTGATGGTACTGAGTATCGCTGTGGCTGGGGGTTTGACATCTCCGATGGTACTGAGTATCGCTGTGGCTGGGGCTTGACATCTCTGATGGTACTAAGTATCGCTGTGCCTGGGGGCTTGACATCTCCGATGGTACTGAGTATCGCTGTGGCTGGGGGTTTGACATCTCCGATGGTACTGAGTATCGCTGTGGCTGGGGCTTGACATCTCTGATGGTACTAAGTATCGCTTTGCCTGGGGGCTTGACATCTCCGATGGTACTGAGTATCGCTGTGGCTGGGGGTTTGACATCTCCGATGGTACTGAGTATCGCTGTGGCTGGGGGTTTGACATCTCCGATGGTACTGAGTATCGCTGTGGCTGGGGGCTTGACATCTCCGATGGTACTGAGTATCGCTGTGGCTGGGGGTTTGACATCTCCGATGGTACTGAGTATCGCTGTGGCTGGGGGCTTGACATCTCCGATGGTACTGAGTATCGCTGTGGCTGGGGGCTTGACATCTCCGATGGTACTGAGTATCGCTGTGGCTGGGGCTTGACATCTCTGATGGTACTAAGTATCGCTTTGCCTGGGGGCTTGACATCTCCGATGGTACTGAGTATCGCTGTGGCTGGGGGTTTGACATCTCCGATGGTACTGAGTATCGCTGTGGCTGGGGCTTGACATCTCTGATGGTACTAAGTATCGCTTTGCCTGGGGGCTTGACATCTCCGATGGTACTGAGTATCGCTGTGGCTGGGGGTTTGACATCTCCGATGGTACTGAGTATCGCTGTGGCTGGGGCTTGACATCTCTGATGGTACTAAGTATCGCTTTGCCTGGGGGCTTGACATCTCCGATGGTACTGAGTATCGCTGTGGCTGGGGGTTTGACATCTCCGATGGTACTGAGTATCGCTGTGGCTGGGGCTTGACATCTCTGATGGTACTAAGTATCGCTTTGCCTGGGGGCTTGACATCTCCGATGGTACTGAGTATCGCTGTGGCTGGGGGTTTGACATCTCCGATGGTACTGAGTATCGCTGTGGCTGGGGCTTGACATCTCTGATGGTACTAAGTATCGCTTTGCCTGGGGGCTTGACATCTCCGATGGTACTGAGTATCGCTGTGGCTGGGGCTTGACATCTCTTATGGTACTAAGTATCGCTTTGCCTGGGGGCTTGACATCTCCGATGGTACTGAGTATCGCTGTGGCTGGGGGTTTGACATCTCCGATGGTACTGAGTATCGCTGTGGCTGGGGGTTTGACATCTCCGATGGTACTGAGTATCGCTGTGGCTGGGGGCTTGACATCTCCGATGGTACTGAGTATCGCTGTGGCTGGGGGTTTGACATCTCCGATGGTACTGAGTATCGCTGTGGCTGGGGGTTTGACATCTCCGATGGTACTGAGTATCGCTGTGGCTGGGGGTTTGACATCTCCGATGGTACTGAGTATCGCTGTGGCTGGGGGCTTGACATCTCCGATGGTACTGAGTATCGCTGTGGCTGGGGGCTTGACATCTCCGATGGTACTGAGTATCGCTGTGGCTGGGGGTTTGACATCTCCGATGGTACTGAGTATCGCTGTGGCTGGGGGTTTGACATCTCCGATGGTACTGAGTATCGCTGTGGCTGGGGGCTTGACATCTCCGATGGTACTGAGTATCGCTGTGGCTGGGGGCTTGACATCTCCGATGGTACTGAGTATCGCTGTGGCTGGGGGTTTGACATCTCCGATGGTACTGAGTATCGCTGTGGCTGGGGCTTGACATCTCCGATGGTACTGAGTATCGCTGTGGCTGGGGGTTTGACATCTCCGATGGTACTGAGTATCGCTGTGGCTGGGGGTTTGACATCTCCGATGGTACTGAGTATCGCTGTGGCTGGGGGTTTGACATCTCCGATGGTACTGAGTATCGCTGTGGCTGGGGCTTGACATCTCTGATGGTACTAAGTATCGCTGTGCCTGGGGGCTTGGCATCTCTTATAGTACTAAGTATCGCCGTGGGTGGGAGCTTGACATCTCTGATGGTACTAAGTATCGCTGTGGCTGAGGGTTTGGCATCTCTGATTGTACTACGTATCGCTGTGGCTGGAGGCTTGACATTTCTGAGGGTACTAAGTATCGCTTGGCTGGGGGCTTGACATCTCTGATGGTACTAAGTATCGCTGTGGCTGGGGGCTTGGCATCTCTGATGGTACTAAGTATCGCTGTGTCTGGAGGCTTGACATTTCTGATGGTACTAAGTATCGCTGCGGCTGGGGGCTTGGCATCTCTGATGGTACTAAGTATCGCTTTGCCTGGGGGCTTGACATCTCTGATGGTACTAAGTATCGCTGTGGCTGGGGGTTTGACATCTCTGATGGTACTAAGTATCGCTGTGGCTGGGGCTTGACATCTCTGATGGTACTAAGTATCGCTGCGGCTGGGGGCTTGGCATCTCTGATGGTACTGAGTATCGCTGTGGCTGGGGGTTTGACATCTCTGATGGTACTAAGTATCGCTGCGGCTGGGGGCTTGGCATCTCTGATGGTACTAAGTATCGCTTTGCCTGGGGGCTTGACATCTCTGATTGTACTAAGTATCGCTGTGGCTGGAGGCTTGACATTTCTGATGGTACTAAGTATCGCTGTGCCTGGGGGCTTGACATTTCTGATGGTACAAAGTATCGCTGCGGCTGGGGGCTTGGCATCTCTGATGGTACTAAGTATCGCTTTGCCTGGGGGCTTGACATCTCTGATTGTACTAAGTATCGCTGTGGCTGGGGCTTGACATCTCTGATGGTACTAAGTATCGCTGCGGCTGGGGGCTTGGCATCTCTGATGGTACTAAGTATCGCTGCGGCTTGGGGCTTGGCATCTCTGATGGTACTAAGTATCGCTTTGCCTGGGGGCTTGACATCTCTGATTGTACTAAGTATCGCTGTGGCTGGAGGCTTGACATTTCTGATGGTACTAAGTATCGCTTGGCTGGGGGCTTGACATCTCTGATGGTACTAAGTATCGCTGTGTCTGGGAGCTTGACATTTCTGATGGTACTAAGTATCGCTGTGGCTGGGGGCTTGACATCTCTGATGGTACTAAGTATCGCTTGGCTGGGGGCTTGACATTTCTGATGGTACTAAGTATCGCTTGGCTGGGGGCTTGACATTTCTGATGGTACTAAGTATCTCAACTAAATATGGCAACCCTACAAACCTTTGACTCTGGATTAATTAGATTTCGGCTGGTCCCTGGATATTCTTGTTTGTTTTGTTGAAACAGTTGTGACACATGCGAGTACTGTTGTTATCCCCAGTGCAGGGACAAATATTGCTGTTTGCGCGTCTGTCGTCCACATCCCTGTAACTGTTTATTGCGGATTGTTGCGATGATGTATAATCACTGGAGAATATACTGACGTTTTACAAAAGTTGTTGCATTATTTTTTAGATACTCCGCATGGAACTTAATAATAAAACTGAATAACAAAAAAAAAAAAAAACAAAAAAAAAACGTGTGCATGCCAGTCGTCTGAATAAAAAATGTTGCTCATTTTTGCGCCGTTGGTTCAAATACCACAACATCAATTTCTTTTCTCCCTCCCCTCCCCTCCCCTCCCCTCAATTTTGATACAATTTCAAAATACATACCTCGCATCCTGCGTACTTTACATTCCTCTCCGTTAGCATGCGTATACATTTTTCAGCAGCTGGAGCTAAAAAAAAATACTAAAAAAAGTGTATGAGGGTCCAAACTGGTAGAAAGCGCCCATATTTTAGTCCGATGTCAAAGTGAAGGAATGAACGATGTGAAAGTAGCCCTCTCCTCCCCTCCCCTTCCCTAACCTCCCCTCATTTTTGATACAATGAACGATGTGAAAGTATCCGAGCTTGTTTACACTTATATCAGATAGTATTGTCAGTGAGGATGCAGCTCAGATACACAGATAAACAACTGTGCGAGAGTAAGGTACTCAGTAAGCGCAAGCAGTACGTGCTTGTCTGCGGTGAGGATGGCAGCCTTGTGAGCCATCAGTAATACGAGCAGGCTTCGTGTAGAACAAGCGAAAAAACTGCATGGGCCGAAGACTTCGTTCAAACTATTTACGCTTCCCGCGAACACGGAAGTTGAGAAAATGAAGAAGTGTGCACAACTACGAATTACGCCGTTCATGCAGTAATGTAAACAAACAATAATGTAAAAACAATTCCCAAATCGTATCAACACATCTGTGCAGTTATGTACTCTGAGAATTGAAATTTTGCTCTAAATACATGAAGACCTATCAGGATAGATTGACTTAATGAGGTGCGTGTAGAATGTCCCTCTGGATCAGCCGTTGCCTGGGAAGGCAGTACTCGCTGGTGTCGGATGGCATATTAGTGAACACCGCAGAGGTAATGCAGTCTTTTGATCACTTTTTGACCGGTTATCAGAGCGAGAGATTTGATCTCATTCGCCGATTTAAACAGTTCCACAGGATACTATTTTTTGGATTTTGGCTCGCTATTCAATATATATATATGGGAAAAGAAACAATTTACACTATTTACGCAGCGTTTGGCTGACTATGCGGTGAAAATATGATCAGCTAATTTTCACTGGGGATGAAGATTGTGTGGGGGTGAAGATTTCATCTCCCACCGGTGATGACCAGGGACTTCTCATGCAGGAGTCTTGGTGTAAGATTTGTAGGGGATTCTCTCCATTAACTGTTTTCAACGGTTTAAACAAATAAATATTTCCTAAATTATTATTTTGAGAAACCTTTCATTTCTTCCATTTATTCTGTAAATATCAGAAAAAAAGATATCTTCCATATCAAAAAGGGCCAAAAATATGGATTTTTCCATCAGAAACTTAAGTGGAAGTTTGTGCATGCCGTCTGTAAACACACCAGACTAGCGTGCCGTCTGTAAACACATCAGACTAGCATGCCGTCTGTAAACACATCAGACTAGCGTGCCGTCTGTAAACACACAGACTAGCGTGCCGTCTGTAAACACATCAGACTAGCATGCCGTCTGTAAGCACACAGACTAGCATGCCGTCTGTAAACATACCAGACTAGCATGCCGTCTGTAAGCACACAGACTAGCATGCCGTCTGTAAACACATCAGACTAGCATGCCGTCTGTAAACACACCAGACTAGCATGCCGTCTGTAAACACATCAGACTAGCATGCCGTCTGTAAACACACCAGACTAGCATGCCGTCTGTAAACACACAGTCTAGCGTGCCGTCTGTAAACACACCAGACTGGCGTGCCGTCTGTAAACACACCAGACTAGCATGCCGTCTGTAAACACATCAGACTAGCATGCCGTCTGTAAACACACGAGACTAGCATGCCTTCTGTAAGCACACAAGATTAGCGTGCCTTCTGTAAACAAACGAGACTAGCATGCCGTCTGTAAACACACAGACTAGCATGCCGTCTGTAAACACATCAGACTAGCATGCCGTCTGTAAACACACAGATTAGCATGCCGTCTGTAAACACACAGTCTAGCGTGCCGTCTGTAAACACACGAGACTAGCATGCCTTCTGTAAACACACGAGACTAGCGTGCCGTCTCTAAACACATCAGACTAGCATGCCGTCTGTAAACACACGAGACTAGCATGCCGTCTGTAAACACACCAGACTGGCGTGCCGTCTGTAAGCACACAGTCTAGCATGCCGTCTGTAAACACACCAGACTAGCGTGCCGTCTATAAACACACCAGACTAGCATGCCGTCTGTAAACACACAGTCTAGCGTGCCGTCTGTAAACACATCAGACTAGCATGCCGTCTGTAAACACACAGTCTAGCGTGCCGTCTGTAAACACATCAGACTAGCATGCCGTCTGTAAACACACAGACTAGCGTGCCGTCTGTAAACACATCAGACTAGCATGCCGTCTGTAAACACACGAGACTAGCATGCCTTCTGTAAGCACACAAGATTAGCGTGCCTTCTGTAAACACACGAGACTAGCATGCCGTCTGTAAACACACAGACTAGCATGCCGTCTGTAAAAACACCAGACCAGCATGCCTTCTGTAAAACACCAGATTAGCATGCCGTCTGTAAACACACGAGACTAGCATGCCCTCTGTAAACACACGAGACTAGCATGCCAGCTGTAAACACACGAGACTAGCATGCCGTCTGTAAACACACGAGACTAGCATGCCGTCTGTAAACACACACAGATTAGCATACCGTCTGTAAACGCACCAGACTAATACGTGAGAACCGCCACAGATTGTTCCGGTAATCAAAATTCAAATTGCGTTGGCTGTACCTGTGCAACAGGCAACGGTATCCGGACATAACGGCGACGGCCATAACGGAGAAGACCAAAACGGCGACGGCGAAAACAGCGACAAGTGCAACCCCGGACTAGCCTGTGAAATGGAAAAGTGGACATCTCGCATCCGTGATTTTGGTCTGCTTTTAAGGAGGAACTTTAACACTGTGTTTGGGAAACTTCATATACACGAACAACAAAACGAACAAGTCTGGGCGAATTTACTGGAGATGTGTTCGTCGCCAGACTAACTGTAAAGGCTCTCTGACAAGTACAGTGTCAAAATACACTAAATAAAATGATTACCACCTACCCCCCACCCCCCCCCCCCCCACCGCCAAAACACAATGATAAATCAAGCAAAATATCACGGATGCGAAATGTCCACATTTTCATTTGGATGCGAGATGTCCAGATGCGAGTTGTCGGATGCGAGATGTCCAGATGCGAGATGTCGCGGATTCTTCTTCCCTATCTCTCTTCCATTTGCAGGTGGCATACTGCACAAAACTGACATTGGGACATTTAAAACTCGGATACCTGCATCGAGACCATTTATGGTTTTAATTATAGCTTCAGGTGAATACGCGAGAAAAGTCCTTTTCTTCCCTAAGTGTAAAAGTTTTCAACATTTTACGCAATAAAACACAGTACTGGCAAAAAGTCCGGAATAAAAAGTTTGTGGGTTGGTGGTAGTCAAAGAAAGAACGACATTCACTGTATTTATATTTTACTGCAGAAATGGATCATGTATGTCACATTTGACACCTTGTTGGAACCAATCACTTAACTGGTTCGAGCAAAACTGTCACTTAAACACAGGTGGGGTCGTACCACAAATTTGGTGAATCCTCCGTCCTTCACGTGCTTTACAGCGTGAGACGCTGAGAGCCTTGTCGGAGTCGGGCGTTCATCTGCAAAAGACTTAATTTCTGGCCCTGGATCTGTGATAAGAAGAGATACGGCTCATTTGAAGAGTTTGACCCGATAACTAAGTGTAATTATTTGAAGATTCTTTTTATAACAGAGCTTTTTTGTTTCCACGTGTCAAGGGGAGGGAGATAAATGTAAGGCCCAGCTGGCTGTGGGCCGACTCGTGCGTAGTGCGTATGTCATATAGGGTAGGGAGATAAATGTAAGGCCCAGCTGGCTGTGGGCCGACTCGTGCGTAGTGCGTGTGTCATATAAGGGAGGGAGATAAATGTAAGGCCCAGCTGGCTGTAGGCCGACTCGTGCGTAGTGCGTGTGTCATATATCAATTCACTTCTGTTCTGTGCGTGTCTAATTGGGATTTCTTTATTTCTAGCTCTGCTCTTACTCTTTCCTTCTGTTTTCCCACTCGTTCCTTTTAGCCCTCCTAGTTTTTGAACGGGACTTCAAACACCAAACAAACAAACGAATTCGATTGCTTCGTCCCTTTTACGACTTCTAGACTCGGCCGTGTAGAGTGTATATTGTATATTCTCTATGAACATTATGGAGAAAGAATGATCTTCGAGAAATGGCCTCACTCTGTTTCTACGAGTCTGCTGGTCACGATATCGCAGTGTTCTAGTCCGGGGACATCTGCTTGGCACGGTTTTTTTTGTTATCTAAACAAGGAACCCACTCGGGTCGCATGCCGGGCCACGGTCCGTCGGCCGGACTACGATCCGTCAGCCGAGTCAAAGTCCGTCAGCCCTGCCACGGTCCGTCAGCCGGACTACGATCTGTTAGCCGGGCCGCGGTCTATCAGCCAAGTCACGGTCCGTAGCCGAATCACAGTCCGTCAGCAGGGTCACAGTCCGTCAGCCGGGCCGCGATCCGTCGGCCGGGCTACGATCCGTCAGTCAAGTCACGGTCCGTCAGCCGGACCACGGTCTGTCAGCGGGGCCACGGTCCGTCAGCTGAGTCACAGTCCGTCAGCCGGACCACGATCCGTCAGTCGGGCCATTGCCTGTCAGCGGGGCCACGGTCCGTCAGCCGAGTCACAGTCCGTCAGCCGGGCCACAGTCCGTCACTGGATTTGTTTTTTTTTTTTTTCAAAGCACATTTTCTCAATCTTTATATGATCTTCTGTTTTTGAAGCACCTGTTTGTCGAATTTATAAAAAGCAGACAGTTTTAATAATGCCCTATTGGAATAAATATCAAAACTGAATTTGTGCGAGCTATCGCAGTTGAGATGAGTATTCGAAGGACCAGGACAAGTTCTCAGGTAGGAAGAGTTTTCTCGAACTCCAGACCATTTTGTTCTTCCGGGTTTGCGTGAACTTTTTAGGTGTAGTGAACTGTTGATGTATTGTTGATATGTGGTGAACTGTTGACTTGTGGTGTATTGTTCGTGTCTGAGTATATGGAGTTCGTTGACATCTCAAAAGTTTGATGAAAAGTTGTACTTTTGGAAAGGTGTTCACTTTTTTACGTTCTGTTTAAGCGATACCACATATCGACACTGATATAAAATTAACGGCTATTAATGTTAATCAGACTTTTCGGGAACACATTTTTAGACCCCAACCGGGCAAGCCCGGGGGGCTATAGGATTGCCCTACGCCCGTCCGTCCGTCCGTGTGTCACACTTTGGATGCTGTTTTGTTTCCACGCAAGTTCTCCGAAACTATTTACCCTAGGCATATGCAACCTTGCACAGTGAAAATATATATATTGAAGTGAATATAGATATATATTGAAGTTTTGCAACGTCGTGTTATTTTTCACATTGGTCAAAAATTGCCTAAGTGGCGACTTGTTGTGTCCGGTTGGGGTCTGCGCCTTCCACGATGGCTTGTTTCTCATATCTTGAGGCTACAGTTTGCTATTTGATTGTGCTCTTCATATTGGTGAGTGGTCGATGCGGCGACTGTGATAATGAGTAAGATTGCGGTGAGGTGTGGTGATTGTTTGGGCTATTACGCGGCAGTAAGATCGCGGTGAGGTGTGGTGATTGTTTGGGCCATTACGCGGCAGTAAGATCGCGGTGAGGTGTGGTGATTGTTTGGGCCATTACGCGGCAGTAAGATCGCGGTGAGGTGTGGTGATTGTGTGGGCCATTACGCGGCAGTAAGATCGCGGTGAGGTGTGGTGATTGTGTGGGCTATTACGCGGCAGTAAGATCGCGGTGAGGTGTGGTGATTGTTTGGGCCATTACGCGGCAGTAAGATCGCGGTGAGGTGTGGTGATAGTTTGGGCCATTACGCGGCAGTAAGATCGCGGTGAGGTGTGGTGATTGTTTGGGCCATTACGCGGCAGTAAGATCGCGGTGAGGTGTGGTGCTTGTTTGGGCCATTACGCGGCAGTAAGATCGCGGTGAGGTGTGGTGATTGTTTGGGCCATTACGCGGCAGTAAGATCGCGGTGAGGTGTGGTGATTGTTTGGGCCATTACGCGGCAGTAAGATCGCGGTGAGGTGTGGTGATTGTGTGGGCCATTACGCGGCAGTAAGATCGCGGTGAGGTGTGGTGATTGTTTGGGCCATTACGCGGCAGTAAGATCGCGGTGAGGTGTGGTGATTGTTTGGGCTATTACGCGGCAGTAAGATCGCGGTGAGGTGTGGTGATTGTGTGGGCCATTACGTGCCAGTAAGATCGCGGTGAGGTGTGGTGATAGTTTGGGCTATTATGCGGCAGTAAGATCGCGGTGAGGTGTGGTGATAGTTTGGGCCATTACGCGGCAGTAAGATCGCGGTGAGGTGTGGTGATAGTTTGGGCTATTATGCGGCAGTAAGATCGCGGTGAGGTGTGGTGATTGTGTGGGCCATTACGCAGCAGAGAGTGACGCTGGGGATTTGCTTTGATTGGCCCCTCCTTGCTTGGATGGGTCTGTTTCAGCAAATTGGGTAAAACGTGACGGTGATGTTGTCAGTCCCATTGGAAATATTAGAATCCTTTTTCAGGTTTAACATTTGCTCTGCGTTGACGATACTGCTGGGATTATTCTGTGCAAGTGATAGTTGCAATGGTACCCGCGATCAGGCCTGAATTTTTTTTAAGTTGGGGGCCCTTTAGACCCCCGCGGGAGAAACTATGGGACCCGAGCGAAACGTGGAGCGTCCGATTTTGAGATATGTAATGAGGAAATTTTTCGGGGACCCGAAAGTTCCCCAGAGCCCACAACGCGGGGGCCCGAGTCGATATGAGAGGGTCTCGGGCCACCGGGCCGCGCTAATTTCCAGCCCATGCGAAGGTTTCTCCTTGGTTTCAGTAAGGGGTATTTATTTTATCTTTCTTCTTTGAAAAAAGGGCGGAATTCCGATCACAGTCCTGACGGGAAAAGACGGGATCTCACGGGTATCCCGAAAATATTTACCGGAATGCCGGTCAAAATTAGGCAAGCGTGAGCTCCCCACTGAAGTGCCATAGAACGCCGCCTTGTAGGGAACTCTTCGTGCAGTGTTCAAGTCATTTTTTTACCTTGAACATTGCCGAGAGGTGTTAAGAAAATGTGACTTAACAATTGAAATAATGATTCAATTCCCCCCTTGCAATGTGCTTTACAAAAGAGACGCATTGTAAAGCTAGATAAATCTGAACAGGAACGGGGAAAAAAAGAAAACTGTCAGTAATAGCCTGCGTTTTTTATTTAATGCTTTGTGTGGTTAATTTAAGGCTCTTCTATAATAAACAAGGGACCGTGTTAGTGCAGGGGAGGGGGGGAGGGGGGTTGGGGTGCGGGAGGAGGGGGGAGACATTTGATGCGACGTAAGACGTGTCAAGAAGACTTGTTGAGCGTGATACGCCAGGAGGCTGCCCCCGTCACGACGCTCTGTGGCCCTGTACGCTCTAAGTCATTCAAGTGATTCAACATAATTGGCCCAACTCTCTGAGCAATGACTGTACAATGTGACCAATACGAAGTTGTGGGCATAGCGTGTACTGTTCCCCGTGCACACTGAAAGGCGCATTTGTGTGTAAACAGATTTTTAAAAACACTTTTTACATTGCTTTATAGTACACGAGTTTATAAGAAAGCTGGGTTTTTGGTACAGTCAGTATTAGCATTGACATAAGATACACAGCCATACGGCGTTGTCGCACAGTGTTTTACAACACGGCAGGGATTTATCTGCTGTTCTGTAGCTTTGGAAAAAAGTAAGATTCAGAGCGCTTATTGGGAATAATATAGTAGGTCGTAATAAAGTGCTTTATTCTGTACGAAGTGACACAGAAAGTACAGGGATATACAGTGTGATATAAAACGTCCAGGGATATACAGTGTGATATAAAACGTACAGGGATATACAGTGTGATATAAAACGTCCAGGGATATACAGTGTGGTATGAAAAGCGGTGAAGAAAAACGGCGGTGTTTTACAGTAGGATATCTGACAACCCGGAATCGTGTCACGTGACGTTGCGTGTCGGCAGCTATTCCTTGTGAATGGGCAATCAAATGACTTGTGTGGGCGTGCGGATAGCCAGCGTAGCCCGCACTGGTTTTGCTGGACGAATTTTTTTTAATTCACTTTTGTAATGTTAATATTCCAAAATGTTGACAACACAGCCGGTATCTCCTGTTACGGCACTCGATGCGAATTAAACAGGCAAGGCACAGACAAGGCATCGTCCTGGTCAGTCGTTAGTGAAGCTAAGACAAGGCATCGTCCTGGTCAGTCGTTAGTGAAGCTAAGACAATGCATCGTCCTGGTCAGTCGTTAGTGAAGCTAAGACAAGGCATCGTCCTGGTCAGTCGTTAGTGAAGCTAAGACAAGGCATCGTCGTGGTCAGTCGTTAGTAAAGCTAAGACAAGGCATCGTCCTGTTGAGCGTTAGTGAGGCTAAGACAAGGCATTGTCTTGGTCAGTCGTTAGTGAAGCTAAGACAAGGCATCGTCCTGGTCAGTCGTTCGTGAAGCTAAGACAAGGTATCGTCCTGGTCAGTCGTTAGTGAAGCTAAGACAAGGTATCGTCCTGGTCAGTCGTTAGTGAAGCTAAGACAAGGCATCGTCCTGGTCAGTCGTTAGTAAAGCTAAGACAAGGCATCGTCCTGGTCATTCGTTAGTGAAGCTAAAACAAGGCATCGTCCTGGTCAGTCGTCAGTGAAGCTAAGACAAGGCATCGTCCTGGTCAGTCGTTAATGAAGCTAAGACAAGGCATCGTCCTGGTCAGTCGTTAGTAAAGCTAAGACAAGGCATCGTCCTGGTCAGTCGTTAGTAAAGCTAAGACAAGGCATCGTCCTGGTCAGTCGTTAATGAAGCTAAGACAAGGCATCGTCCTGGTCAGTCGTTAGTGAAGCTAAGACAAGGCATCGTCCTGGTCAGTCGTTAGTGAAGCTAAGACAAGGCATTGTCCTGGTCAATTGTGAGTAAAGCTAAGACAAGGCATCGTCCTGGTCAGTCGTTAGTGAAGCTAAGACAAGGCATTGTCCTGGTCATTCGTTAGTAAAGCTAAGACAAGGCATCGTCCTGATCAGTCGTTAGTAAAGCTAAGACAAGGCATCGTCCTGGTCATTCGTTAGTAAAGCTAAGACAAGGCATCGTCCTGGTCAGTCGTCAGTGAAGCTAAGACAAGGCATCGTCCTGGTCAGTCGTTAATGAAGCTAAGACAAGGCATCGTCCTGGTCAGTCGTTAGTAAAGCTAAGACAAGGCATCGTCCTGGTCATTCGTTAGTAAAGCTAAGACAAGGCATCGTCCTGATCAGTCGTTAGTAAAGCTAAGACAAGGCATCGTCCTGGTCATTCGTTAGTAAAGCTAAGACAAGGCATCGTCCTGGTCAGTCGTTAATGAAGCTAAGACAAGGCATCGTCCTGGTCATTCGTTAGTAAAGCTAAGACAAGGCATCGTCGTTGTCAGCCGTGAGTGAGGCTAGGACAAGGCATTGGGGTGGTCAATAGTTAGTGAGGCTAGGACAAGGCATGGTCCTGGCCATCCGTTTGCCTGACATTGGCGGTGTGCTGCTGATATGCTGCACGTTCAGCTGTGGGCCAAATGCTGGGATACCGCTCCACTGTTTCATTCGATGAAGAATTGAAAGAACATTTTCAACAAGACTATTGGGACGTATAGAATATGTATAGAATGACTGATCTGATGATGCGAGACGAGCTTCGATGAAGGCAGAAAGGCTTTGGTTTCAATAAACAGCTGATTGTAGCTGTAGTGTAATGAAGGCCTGTTGTACAACCATTGACTTGTCACTCACAGCGACGCCTCACTTACAACACCAGTCAATCAAACCCTTAAACGACGCCTTGTTTTCACTGAAATAATGAAGGAACAAAAACAAAAACATCACGCTAGCTTTTACTCAAAATGAGAAAAACCTGAAGCAGGGCCAGAAATCTGCGTCGTTGACAGTCTGGCCAGGGCAGATACACCACTGTCATTTATGACGAACCAAAAAATAAGTGCCCTCCTCCACCCCCCTCCGCCGGGCCAGAAATCTGCGTCGTTGCAAGTCTGGGCAGGGCAGATACACCACTGTCATTTATGACGAACCAAAAAATAAGTGCTCTCCTCCCTCCTCCATCCCCCGGGCCAGAAGTCTGCGTCGTTGACAGTCTGGGCAGGGCAGATACACCACTGTCATTTATGACGAACCAAAAAATAAGTGCCCCCCTCCCTCCTCCATCCCCCGGGCCAGAAATCTGCGTTGTTGACAGTCTGGGCAGGGCAGATATACCACTGTCATTTCTGACGAACCAAAAAATAAGTGCTCTCCTCCCTCCTCCATCCCCCGGGCCAGAAATCTGCGTCGTTGACAGTCTGGGCAGGGCAGATACACCACTGTCATTTATGACGAACCAAAAAATAAGTGCCCCCCTCCCTCCTCCATCCCCCGGGCCAGAAATCTGCGTCGTTGACAGTCTGGGCAGGGCAGATACACCACTGTCATTTATGACGAACCAAAAAATAAGTGCCCCCCTCCCTCCTCCATCCCCCGGGCCAGAAATCTGCGTCGTTCACAGTCTGGGCAGGGCAGATACACCACTGTCATTTATGACGAACCAAAAAATAAGTGCCCTCCTCCCTCCTCCATCCCCCGGGCCAGAAATCTGCGTCGTTGACAGTCTGGGCAGGGCAGATACACCACTGTCATTTATGACGAACCAAAAAATAAGTGCCCCCCTCCCTCCTCCATCCCCCGGGCCAGAAACTCTGCGTCGTTGACAGTCTGGGCAGGGCAGATACACCACTGTCATTTATGACGAACCAAAAAATAAGTGCCCCCCTCCCTCCTCCATCCCCCGGGCCAGAAATCTGCGTCGTTGAAAGTCTGGGCAGCGTATGACGCATATGACGTCAAAAGGTGAAAAATGCGTCAAACGTGGGATCAGCTCCAAATTTCGTAGGAATATACCTTGACGAACAGTTGATCCCGTTTTTAGCGCCTTTGCCTTTCAGGGTTCGTATAAAATCCTGGAACTGCTGGAAAAGTCCTGGAAAATGAAATGGCCGAAAACAGTCCTGGAAAGTCCTGGAAATTGAAAATCCCCCGAAAAAATTTTTTTCCAGCCTGAAATATGATAGATTAATTTTCTATTTATTCTATTTTGCCTATGCCTGGTAAAGCATATACCATATAACGCTTTACATAGCGCTACATCGTATATAATATATTTGATAAACGTCCTGGAAAATCGTCCTGTAAAGTACTGGAAATCGGCTGTCTCATTTTTGTACGAACCCTGGCCTTAATCAAGGAAGAGGATATACAGAACACAGAACACCAGTAAGCGATGTCATGGAGTTATTTTAGGAACACATGAAATGACCGGTGTATATTACAGGAACTGCAAGCCTGTGTTCACATTCTGTGTTTTCTTTACCCAGCGTCGACCGCGAAAACAGAATCCGTTTTGAAACAAATGGATTTTAAAATGACGCAACTGGAATAAATATGGGAATACCCTTAAGACCTAATATATAAACAAAACGTGAGAATGAACCGGCGCAGGTCAATCAGTAAAGGAACGATGGCAAAATCAAAGTGGAGGTCTTTGGGTGATCTGTTCGCTGCAGCCGCAGATGAAGACGAGGTTAGTTTCCCGGGCGATGGGGGATGGGATGGAGAGGGGCGGAAGGGGTGGGGAGGGGCGGAGGCGAAGGGGGTGGGGAGGGGCGGAGGGTGTGGATAGGGGCGGAAAGGGAGGGAGTGGAGAGGGGCGGAGGGGTTGGGGAGAGGCGGAATGGGACGGATGTTCCAGTTCCAGTTGTTGCTTGAAGTTTCGTAGTTAATAATGAAACAGGAAGAATTTCGCCTCTGCGTGCCGCAACATTCAAACATAAACAAACCACCAACAGATGCAGGCAACGCCACAGTCGTAGCATAGAACTCTTAAATACACCCAAAACTACGAACACAGTCAGACCCTTCTTTCTCACAAACGATATTTTATCGCTATTTTGAATAGTTTTAATTATTTTTGGCGGAAAAGATGGTACTCCCATATGATTTCTAAAATTTTTCCGTCAGACGTATATCCAAAAATCTTTTTATATCTATTTTCAAACCAGCTAGAAGTGATTTCGGCCTATTTCAGTGAATCGTTTGTGATTTACCATTGGCATTGGTATAATGTTTCTCGGTTTTCAAATAAAATATGTACAATAAAGCTTAAAAACTGGTTTTAAATTTATAATAGTTGTTGGAAAGTCATTGCTGCACACGTGACGTTTGCAGATCAGTATTAGATTGACAGGTGTCACAAATGACGCGCGCAGCTAGTACTGGTACCGGTACTCCTGTATGCCTGTTGTCAAGGTTATGTTTCCTGTCGCAGTTTCCTACAGGGGATGGGGGAGAGAGGGGTCGGGAGGTGAGATATCTATTACCTCCATTATCCTAAGCAATTCAATCTATTTTACGATAATAATGAAATATCTTTAAAATCTATATCAAATCTATAAGAAGAAGTGAGAATGAAGATTTGTTTTTTTTTTGCATCGATTTTTTATACATGTGTGGACGCTTTGATACTGACCCTGGGTGTTGCCAAAGCCCAGTCAGACATGAATGTGACCCTCACCCCTCGTGCTATGCGCTCGCAGGCGACTGTTCTATGCATTTATACGCTCTTTGTTCGAGTTGAAAATCGTTTTTGTCTCTAACCATTCCAACATATTGGTCACGAGACCTCTGACCGTGAACATCTAGGGTCAGGAGACCTCTGACCGTGAATATCTTGTGTCACGAGACCTCTGACCGTGAACATCTAGGGTCACGAGACCTCTGACCTTGAACATCTAGGGTCACGAGACCTCTGACCGTGATTATATAGGGTCACGAGACCTCTGACCTTGAACATCTAGGGTCACGAGACCTCTGACCTTGAACATCTAGGGTCACGAGACCTCTGACCGTGATTATATAGGGTCACGAGACCTCTGACCTTGAACATCTAGGGTCACGAGACCTCTGACCTTGAACATCTAGGGTCACGAGACCTCTGACCGTGATTATATAGGGTCACGAGACCTCTGACCGTGAACATTTAGGGTCCTGAGACCTCTGACCGTGAACGTCTAGGGTCACGTGACCTCTGACCGTGAACATCTAGGGTCACGTGACCTCTGACCGTTAACATCTGGGATAAAGTTCAAGTTTCGTATAGGAGCTAGAGCCTAAAAAGGACATCATATCGCTCTATCTCTTAGTTTTGGAGATACCACTGGTCCCGTAACCTTTGACAGTGAAAATATAGGTCATGTTACGAAGTGACCACCCGTGTAACTGCGTATATAAGGTCGAGTTCGGAGGGGAGGGAAAAGGAGGGTAGGGGGCTCGCATCATGTTTAACCTTGGTTGATCCTAGGTATTACCAAGAGCGCTGGCCTGGTAGATTTACTAGATAACTTAATGTGTGTTGCCACAACAGAATTGTTTTTTTTTTTTTGGTGAGCGGAATTTCATCGGAACAAACGTTATCAGTGATACCGGGCGCTCCCTTGCTTATCACACTCGCGTCGGTATATCAGGGTGAACAGTGAATAGAAAGCTGCTATAGCCCAGCGTGCGCAGCGCGGATTAGTGGAGTACTCGGCGTCGGCGAGCAGAGGTGTGACGGCGTTGTCAAGAAAATCCTGACATTAGAAGATAGGAGTAGACGAGATGCCAATGATTTTGTATGGATATTTGTTCCAGGGAGTGAATGGGTTTGAGGAGCTGAGAAAGCACATAAAACAAGGCAATGAGTTTACACGAGATATAGGCAGCATCCTGCAGGAACGGTAAGTATGAATGTAAACAACGCACACAGCATCGTGCAAGAACGGTAAGTGTGAATGTAAACAACGCGCACACAGCATCGTAAGAACGGTAAGTGTGAATGTAAACAACGCGCACACAGCATCGTAAGAACGGTAAGTGTGAATGTAAATAACGCGCACACAGCATCGTAAGAACGGTAAGTGTGAATGTAAACAAGGCGCACACAGCATCGTAAGAACGGTAAATGTGAATGTAAACAACGCGCACACAGCATCGTAAGAACGGTAAGTGTGAATGTAAACAAGGCGCACACAGCATCGTAAGAACGGTAAATGTGAATGTAAACAACGCACACAGCATCGTGCGGGAACAGTAAGTGTGAATATAAACAACGCGCACACAGCATCGTAAGAACGGTAAGTGTGAATGTAAACAACACACCGACAGCATCGTGCAAGAACGGTAAGTGTGAATGTAAACAACACGCACACAGCATCGTGCAAGAACGGTAAGTGTGAATGTAACCAACGGGCAGGCAGCGAGGTGCAAGATCGGTAAGTGTGAATGTAACCAACAGGCTGGCAGCGAGGTGCAGGAACGGTAAGTGTGAATGTAAACAACAGGCTGGCAGCGAGGTGCAGGAACGGTAAGTGTGAATGTAAACAACAGGCTGGCAGCGAGGTTCAGGAACGGTAAATGGTGCCGGACCATGCTAGATAGTACAAGGTAATCATTCAGCTAAGAAATGTCGTCTGCTTTTATTTTCTGCGGAATGTCCAGGCACGCGAAGTCGGTTTGCGAATATATACTCGGACTCTGTGTTCTGTGACTCGGTGCTCTGTGACTCGGTGTTCTGTGACTCGGTGTTCTGTGCTGCGTTGGCAAAGTGCTTCCGGTATATTTACGTAAATTACTACTCACCACCGAGGGAAAAGACGCTTTTGTTAATTAGTCTTAAGTTTTATTGTCAGTTACTGTAAAAATGTGAAATAATAGAAGGTGAACGTTTCTGACTCGAAAGTGACTTTATGGGCTTAAGGAAAGCTCTAATGCACGCATGAGCTCTTGAAAGAGAAACTCCAGTTGTGCCGTAATTCTAAAAAAAATTAATGGATACAGAATTTAAGATTTGCGTTTTGTTTTCAGTGGGGAGCTGGAAGCGCAGTACGCCAAGTCGCTGAGTAGACTGAGCGCGAAACTCACCAAAGCCGCGCAGGCCTGTATCGGGTAAGTACCGCAACCGCGGAGCGTGCAAAACAGCGTCGGTGAACAATGGCGCTGCAAACCTGAAACGATAAAAAGGCGCCGGTCAAAGTGGCACCGGTCAAAGTGGCACCGGTCAAAGTGGCACCGGTCAAAGTGGCGCCGGTCAAAGTGGCACCGGTCAAAGTGGCACCGATCAAAGTGGCACCGGTCAAAGTGGCAGTGGTCAGAGGCACCGGTCAAAATGGCACCGGTCAAAGAGGCACCGGTCAAAGTGGTGCCGGTCGAAGTGGCACCAGTCAAATTGGCGCCGGTCAAAATGGCACCCGTCAAAGAGGCACCGGTCAAAGTGGCACCGGTCAAATTAATCCCGGTCAAAACGGCGTCATTGTATCATCAGTGAAAATGTTTCCCAAATTTAATATTTCAAATACTGCTGTGTTTGGGTTTGGTGGGTATATGCGGCGTAAGATATACCTCAGTCCATACTGGTATGGTTGGGTTAGGTGGGTGTTTGCAGCATAAGATATCCTTTGATGAATTAGCATGCCGTGATATTTAGAAATACAGGACTGAGAATTTTTTGTGGAGTGATTTCACGCAGTATACTCGGAGCCGTGCTGTAATATTTAGGCACTTTCCGAGTTAAAGATTCAGCCTTCCCCGTACCGCCCCCCCTCCCCCTCATCCCCCGGCTTTGAAACCAAGTGGTACAGACAGCTGTTGACCGTAAACAGAATAAAGGTGATTGCTTCATGACAGGTTATCTGCTGTAATTAATTGTTCAATTCCCAAGCCAGTAATTTTTTCGATGTCGGCCGGAACGCAAACGTGAATATGTAGTGCAGGTCAATATATGCCAAATGTCTCCGTAATTCAGGACAGTGATTATAAAACAGTACCGTTTAATCACTGGTAACTGGTGCCAGTTTGACCGGTGATGTGTTGACCTCCCGCCCACCCCCACACACACTGATGTCAGTTTCCCGTCAGATTTAAGCTGCTCGAGAAAAGAAACACACATAAAAAAATGGATTGTGTAAGAGTGAGCCTGAAGCAACGGTTGTGGCTAACACTGTTAGCCTGATTATCCGTTATCGACGTGAAAACTGGCGGAATTCAGGGCGATAACGTGCGCAGATCTCTCACAAATAGATAAGCTTCACGGCAGCTGTTTAGCGATGGCGTGCGTGAGAGCAAGTCGTGCCGTGAACGGGTTGGCAACGCGCGCCACCGTCTGAAAGGAAATCATATTTACGTACTTTAAGAATCTGTTTTGAGGACTCTGCCCGTCTTAAACCCGCTTTACACGATGCGTTTTTGGTGCATGGGCTTGCTCATGGCAGCAAGCTGTATCGTGTAAACACAAAGTTTTTATGATTTTTATGACCCATCCGTCGTCACGCAGCAAGCCCACGCAAATAGAGCCCGTCCTATTTTTTTTTTCGTGAGCACAGATATGCTAATCAGATCCATATGAAAGAGATCAACCGATAAGTGTCTCAACTGGATGCCAGGCCAGTTGCTTCAAGCCATTAAAAGTGGGGGAAAAGGCGCCATTTTCAACTGAAAAATTATTTCCTTGAGCATCAGCGTGTTTTGATGGTCCACAAGAGGCTTGATTTTTTGCCACTATTTCGTCAAACACCGGTTCTCACATGCGCAAAAAATTGAGGGAGGAAGCGCCGTCATTGTTGAAAAGTTCCGTAATAAGGCGCCACGAGTAGATCTTTCGTTTATCCATTCACGGACCTATATTCTGCGTCGTTTGGACCTGTTCTTTTTTTCCGAAATTGCCAAAATAACACTTGCTGCATCAAGATAATAAGTAAATAACTCCCACCCTTCCAATTTGGAGCGACCCCGAGGTAAGTAGGGCAGTTTGGCCATTAAAATGTGGTTATCTGGTAATCAAGGAATTCGGTGCTGCTCTGTGTAAATTCCCTGAATTTCGATGTAGGCTTTGCTCGTGAGTTTTTAATTTGAGCATGCCCTGTCATGTAAACCAGCCTTGAAGTGCATCTTGCCAAATACGCGTGCAGATGTTTCCATGATCTACCCAGTTAATAGTGATATTGGTCTTTGATCGCGAGCATTGCTCATTGATCTCGGTTATTTCGCGTGTCGGTATGATGTCACGTTTCTCCTGCTGCGCACGCACATTGGGAATTACTGCACACTGCCCGCATCCTCAGAGAATAACAGATTTCTAGCCACCGAGTTGTCACTTAGCATTACAGTGGCGGGAATATGTAAACGTTTGATTGTATATAACGATGAACCTGGGGCATGACGTCCGGCAGACACGGACAAAAGATTAAGTCATGTTTTCGTGATAGAGTCACGTGGTGATGTTTTCGTGATAGAGTCACATGATGTTTCGGTTATAGAGGCACATGGTGATGTTTTCGTGATAGTTTCACATGGTGATGTTTTCGTGATAGTCACATGGTGATGTTTTCGTGATAGAGTCACATGGTGATGTTTTCGTGATAGTGCCACATGGTTATGTTTTCGTGATAGAGTCACATGGTGATGTATTCGTGATAGAGTCACATGTTGATGTTTTCGTGAGAGTCACATGTTGATGTTTTCGTGAGAGAGTCACATGTTGATGTTTTCGTGAGAGAGTCACATGTTGATGTTTTCGTTAGAGAGTCACATGTTGATGTTTTCGTGAGAGTCACATGTTGATGTTTTCGTTAGAGAGTCACATGTTGATGTTTTCGTGAGAGAGTCACATGTTGATGTTTTCGTGATAGAATCACATGTTGATGTTTACGTGATAGAGTCACATGGTGATGTTTTCGTGATAGTGTCACAAGGTGATGTTTTCGTGAGAGAGTCACATGGTGATGTTTTCCTGACAGTGTCACATGTTTTCGTCATGTGAAACGACACAACGCATGTGTGCTATGCATGTGTGTGTGCATCTGTGTAGGATATGAATTGGGTGCCATGAGGCTCATTTAGGGTCACGGCTTGACTTGGAAATATTAGTGTTGTATTTCCTGTGAGATATATTATGATAATGATAAAATAAAAGTATCCATAACAAAATTGGCCAATGGCGTCAATTTGAATTTTTATTTCAGTCGATTTTCAAAATGCTTGTCCCACAATTTTGATCAGATTCCTTTCAAATTTTGTACCTGTGTTATGTAGGTTGTTCTGTCTTGAAAAATTACAAAAAAAAAAAATTTTCAACCAATTTTCAAAATGCTTGTTCTCCAACAATATATATATATATATATATATATATATATATATATATATATATATATATATATATATATATATATATATATGTGTGTGTGTGTGTGGGTGTGTATGTGCAATGATATCTTAGTTCGTGTTTTGTTGCTCTGACGCGACCTGGGCGCCGCCATTTAATGGTCTTGTTCTCATGCAGCGTAGAATCGGTCTCGGGGGAGGGGGGAGGGGGGTGGGAGGGGGAGCTAGGTTTGCATTCGAAAGAATAGGCCTACTCCCTCTTGTCATCTTCACTCAGCAATTGTTTCAAATTATGCAAGAAATATCGAGCTAACTTTTTTCTCGAAAACTCAGCGATATTTGCTAATTTGTGAGAACCAACTACCACCCGTGGCAGGAACTCAATGACTCGTGTAAGGGTCCCAGTGACCCGTGACACAGGGGCCCAGTGACCCGTGGAATCGTTCCAGTGATCCGTGGTAGGGACCCAGTGACCCCTGGAAGGGACCCAGTGACCCGTGTAAGGGTCCCAGTGACCTGTGTAAGAGGCCCCGTGATCCGTGGTAGGGACCCAGTGACCTGTGGCAGGGACCCAGTGATCCGTGGTAGGGACCCAGTGACCTGTATAAGGGTCCCAGTGACCTGTGTAAGGGGCCCAGTGATCCGTGGTAGGGACCCAGTGACCTGTGTAAGGGACCCAGTGACCCGTGTAAGGGTCCCAGTGACCCCTGGAAGGGTCCCAGTGACATGTGTAAGTATCCCGTGATGTCGTTCTGCCACTGCAGAGATTTCTCACACCTCAAATGTCCATTCTGAGAGTCCACCAGTCCCGGTTTGTGTGAGGCCACTGTCAGGCCTGGTTCCCTAGTGCTTGTCCATGCTGTCTCGGTTTTCCGTTTTGAGGGTCCACTGTCAGGCCTTGTGTCCTTTAGCTCTGTTTTTTTTTTTTTTTGCCTTGTCTTGGCATATGCATTCAATTAATAATTATACTCTTTATTTCTTTAGCAGTGTCACCGTTGTTGCTCCGTTCTTTGAAATTAAATGAGAAACTTTATAATGCGCTCATTCATGATGTTGATACCATTTCGGTGAGATGGCCTGGTTGGATTGTCCATGTCACAACGCACTTGTTATAACTGGTGTACATTCCTTCACAATGTACTGGTTAGATCTGGCTGGACATTGGGTCTCGTGTTGGCGAGATTCTCGGGATTGACCGGAAGCAGACTTTTCGTGCCTGATTTGAGTGGCCATATTGCACACACACCAAATAAGGACAATGAATATTTTGGCGGATAGTTTTGTTGTAAACCATGCTTTTTTTATTTATTTTATGTGAAATATGTATAGCAGAGTGCCCGTTATTATTGTGAAATGATACAAGGATATTTCGAATGATGTTTATGCGTAAGAAACGTGAGGCTTTAGCGCCAGTCACGACAGTGAGGATGTGAATTGCAATCACGTAAGCTTTTGCAAACATTTGTATTGTTTATTGGCTTATCTAACTTGTAAATCAGTAAAAATTTCATTTCATTTTTGTTGGATATCGTTCCCCCATTCCGCCGAGACATACTTTGAAATTCTTATTCTCAGTTTTTAACCCCCGACCCGGTGTTCGGCAAAGCTCAAGTTCATGAATTTGAATCGGCAAAAATGCAAGTATCGGAACTTCGTCGAATACTGGTGTATATTGGTGTACAGATTTTTATATCAAATCCTGTAACAAATTACTGTTGGTTTCGTTTCAGAATAATGCAGGCTCTCACTCATAGCCTCGGTACTGTGAAATTAAAAATTAAGATTTCTATAAATAACATGTAGATTAAATAGCTGTGACTTGTGATGTTACTATCATGATAACAAAAAAAAATGGTGAGTGGGTGCTTACCCCAGGGTGATCCCAACTCTTCTACAGATGTAAAAACAGTGGCAGAACCCTTTTGTTCATACGGTCACATGTGGCGGGCCTTTAGCATTGGGTCACATGTGGCGGGCCTTTAGCATTAGGTCACATGTGGCGGGCCTTAACCATGAGGTCACATGTGGCGGACTGTAACCATGAGGTCACATGTGGCGGACTGTAACCATGAGGTCACATGTGGCGGGCCTTAACCATGAGGTCACATGTGGCGGGCCTTTAGCATGAGGTCACATGTGGCGGGCCTTTAGCATTAGGTCACATGTGGCGGGCCTTAACCATGAGGTCACATGTGACGGGCCTTAACCATGAGGTCACATGTGGCGGGCCTTAACCAGGAGGTCACATGTGGCGGGCCTTTAGCATGAGGTCACATGTGGCGGGCCTTAACCATGAGGTCACATGTGGCGGACTGTAACCATGAGGTCACATGTGGCGGGCCTTTAGCATGAGGTCACATGTGGCGGGCCTTTAGCATTAGGTCACATGTGGCGGGCCTTAACCATGAGGTCACATGTGGCGGGCCTTTAGCATGAGGTCACATGTGGCGGGCCTTTAGCATTGAGGTCACATTTAGCGCGCCTTATCCGTGTGACAAAGCAAAGTGCGAAACATTTACTGTGTCCTTTTACTGAACGAAAAAATTACCACGTGCAAATGTTTGTTTTGATTATATTGCTCGGGGGGGGGGGGGTGTCGTGCCCTAATTTGTGAGTTGTACTTGATTTGTTTGTGTTTCTATGGTGACAGAACGCTAGCGGATGGATGGGGCTTGGTTGCCGTGGAAATGGAGGGGGAGGCGGAGCTTCACAGACAGTTGTCTCAACACTTGCACGAGGACATCGCGAAGCCTGTGAAAAGCTTGTCCGACACACAGGCGAAAACCCGCAAACCCGTGAGTGACTCTCTCCTCGTCACTGCACCAGTCGTAATTACGCACTACCGAAGATAGATTAAAAACAAACAAGACAGCATATTAAAAAAAAAGAGAAAAAAACGTTTAACACATGATAGTTGCGTTACAGAACGGGCTGATTATATTTCCCAAGGTAAGCGGGGAGTTGCCACCAAAAACAGTTTTTTCGACTGATTCCTTTCTCCCCATTATTAGTTCTCCGCCACCGCATTTGTATCAGTTGCAATTAACTGCACAATAAATTCTACGCAGGTGAAGCCTAGGGCAATTTTAAGTTAGTTTATTATCAGTTGTATTTCCTCTGGAAGAATTAAAAGAAACACATTCATTGGTGACACTTGGTGCGACTGATTGAATTGCAGTTCTGGTTTTAGTTATAATGGCTCCTCGACCAAGGGGAGACATATTAATGTGTGAACGTGTGTGTGTGTATGTGTGTGTGCATGTCAGTCTGTTGTGAACGAAATGTTGTGTGTTAGATATCGGACATGTGTAAGTCGGACGGTTGTGTCGACTTTTGAGGCATGTCATGTGATTAGTGAAGGCACATGACGTCATTACGTAATAGTCCTGTGTGTGAAATTTCTTAGACGCTGAATATCGGAGAAAGTTCGAACTTGGTGGGATTTTTGTTTGGTAGGTCAGAAAGGTTCTGTCAAATTTCGCCCGGAGTAGAACGAACGGGATGGACTTCAAATTTGCTGTAGTTATTCCGTAGATAAGTCGCACAGTTTTTCTTAAACATTAAATTAACAAGGGCGTCAGTCGCGTAAAAGGTATCACGTGATATATTTTGCTGAATCTAATGCCACCCCTGCCTCCCCCGTGCACCTTCCCCCTGCTCCCTCTACCTTCCCCGTTTTGTGGGCTCTTTTGTTAACTAAGCATAGTGATTAGCTATATGCTTGGCATTTCCAGATGTTTCTCCAGTTTTCCTGCATTCTTAAGACATACTTTCAAAACATATTTGTAACTATCACCTTCAAGATCCGGATAAAAGGACGTACGGTAAAACATGCCTGTCACGACCACCTTCCAGATCCGAATAAAAAAGAACAAACAGTAAAATTGCTCTAACGACCAAATTTAAAACCCGGATAAAAAGGACGTTTTAGCGACCATCATCCGGAACTGGACAAAAAGGAAGTACAGTAAAACCTCTCTAGTGACCACCCTGGCGACAATATTGGCGAATAACCAAAAAAAAAAAAAAAAAAAAAAAAATCAGTAAAATCTTAACTAACTCCAGGAAAATAGACTTATTGTCATGGAATTTTATGTAAAGGTAGCAGGCATTACTACCTACCTGGCTACTACTTTTTTTTTTTTTTTTTTTGATGATTGGCAAAAAAATTGGCGAAAAGTTTGGCGGAAAAAAAATCAGTAAAATCTTAAATAACTAAAAAAAATAGTTTTTGTACTTGAAATTTTAAGTAAAGGTCGCGGGATGTACTCCCTACCTGGCTATTATTTATTCCCCACAGGGAATATATGCGATCGACCGCGTGTCTGTCGGTCGGTCTGTCAACAAGAGCTTGTAAACACGATAACTTAAAAACTCCTGCAAGGATTTTTATGAAACTTGGTATGTAGCTTCTATGGGAATAAACACAGATTGGTATTGTAAATGGGCTAGGCTCGTCCAAGGAAAATGGACCAGCTGGACTTGGAAAATTTCAACTATTGATGGCCGTGTTTAACTGATGGGGGGGGGGGGCTGTTGGGAATATGTGGGCTTGCACACTGCTCTAGTTTTTCTATTGGCAAAAATTTGGTTAAAATTTTGGCGAAATAACATGAATTATACTGTAATCTTAACTAACTCTAGAGGGGTTGCCTTACTGTCTTGAAATTTTGGTGAAAGGTATGGTCATTTGGTCAGTCCCTCAGATTTAGGCGCGCCATGGCGCGCCAAATTTTTTTCGGGCGCGTGAAAAATGGGAGCGACGCGTATTCTGATTTTTTTCAAGGTTATGTGTCCACAACGTCCCCGTGTATGTATAGTTACATGATGTTAAGAACTCACAGTGTACTCAAAACTTCCACTGTTACGATCGAGTACACTGGCGGTACCAGCAAATGACGTAGATGTATAAGATGTGTTATTCTGTTTCACATTTTTTCTTTACTTGCTATTTTTGCTTTTGGGCGCGTCAACACTGTAACTAATGCGCTCGCACGCGCGTCAAATTTCCACCTAATGCGCCCAGGGCGCGTCAAACCGCCAGCTCACGCGCCCGTTTTCTTAAAAACGCAAAAAGTCCTCTTTGTATTTAGTGAAAACATCATAAAATGTTGATTGAATGTTACTGTTTGGTGAACAAGGGTCCACCTGGCTATTACTATTATTTTTATTTTGGCAGTTTACCAAAAAAAAAATGATTGGCAAAAAAGATTTGCAAAAACCACTTTCTAATTAAAATCTTAACTGACACAAGGATATGGTCTTGTGGTCATTTTGTTTAAAGGCAACAGACTTTATTCCCTACACGGCTATTACTTTTTTTGGCGAATGGCCAAAAATTAACGGGGCTAGTGACGATAAACAATTTTTGTATTAAAACCTTGACTGACGCCAAAATTATATATCATAAATCTTGACATCAGCATTCGTGAACTGGGGCATTGTCCATGAACAATCTTATTGTTTACAAGAACAAGAAATTAAATTAGTGTGGATTGAAAGTGTGTGATATGAGCATGTAATCTTATGTTATGTGTGCACTGGCCTCTCTAGTTACCATTTTTGTAGTTGAAAAAAGTAACTTAGACAGTTGCTCTGGTATGAATCCCTGTCCACCAAATACATGGCAGTTCGGTAGGGGCATGTGTTCCAAAGGTGACAAAATTGAAAAAAAAATGCCATCACAGATGAGGACGTGACTAGCAAGTATTCATCGGATTCAGTTTTTCTCCCACACACACAGACCATACATTGTAGCTGTGCGACTTCCGTTTTTTTTTTAATTGATTTTTTTTTATAATAGTGCTGTGGCAGTCATAAACATAGTTATTTGAAACGCGCCTTTGCTCCGTAGCTGCCCCTTCAGTTGAAATAACCAGTGTTCTGTGACCAAACTGGTGGGGGACCAGGTCCACTGGTCTACTTGTTGTTATTTGTGGTTTTATGTGAACAATTCTGAAAATAAATCATATGCTTTCATTTTTCGAGAAATATTGGCGGGTGGCAAAAGCCCAAGGTCGTAGCTGACCAGGCAACTTCCCAGGGGGCAGTCATCCGAGTGGGAACTCCCCAGAGGGCCGTCATCCGAGTGGGCACTCCCCGGGGGGGGCAGTCATCTGAGTGGGAACTCCCCAGGGGGCAGTCATCCGAGTGGGAACTCCCCAGGGGGCAGTCATCCGAGTGGGAACTCCCCAGGGGGGCAGTCATCCGAGTGGGAACTCCCCCAGGGGGGCAGTCATCTGAGTGGGAACTCCCCAGGGGGCAGTCATCCGAGTGGGAACTCCCCAGAGGGCCGTCATCCGAGTGGGCACTCCCCAGGGGGGCAGTCATCTGAGTGGGAACTCCCCAGGGGGCAGTCATCCGAGTGGGAACTCCCCAGGGGGGCAGTCATCTGAGTGGGAACTCCCCAGGGGGGCAGTCATCTGAGTGGGAACTCCCCAGGGGGCCGTCATCCGAGTGGGCACTCCCCAGGGGGGCAGTCATCTGAGTGGGAACTCCCCAGGGGGCAGTCATCCGAGTGGGAACTCCCCAGGGGGGCAGTCATCCGAGTGGGAACTCCCCAGGGCTCAGTCGTCCGAGTGGGAACTCCCCAGGGGGCCGTCATCTGAGTGGGAACGCCCCAAGGGGGCAGTCATCCGAGTGGGAACTCCCCAGGGGGGGGCAGTCATCCGAGTGGGAACTCCCCAGGGCTCAGTCATCCGAGTGGGAACTCCCCAGGGGGCCGTTATCTGAGTGGGAACGCCCCAAGGGGGCAGTCATCCGAGTGGCATCTCCTTCGCATTTTGTACACATAATTAAAACTGCCCGTAATCGTATTGATTTTGGCGAGTGTGAAGTATTAAACGTCAATAGTAATTGGTATAATAGGTAAAATTAATAAAAAGTGTGATCGAAGTAAATGCTTGTTGTTTTTATTTGTAGATTGAAGTCTCCGTGGACAAAGCGTATAAAAATTACTTGGACCGGCGGCAGGATGAAGTCAGGGTAATTGTTTTTCACGTTAAAATAATGAAGTGTACTCTTGTGTCAAAATGAACAACCACTAAATTTACATCGAAAAAGATAAGATATTGTTCAAAAAGAGTTGCGATCTGCATGTTGTTGAGCGCAATAGTAATGTAGTAGTCACATGCTCTAGTCGCATGCTGTAGTCACATGTAGTAGTCACGTGCAGTAGTCACATGGTGTAGTCACATGCAGTAGTTACATGCAGCGGTCACATGCAGTAGTTGTAGGCTGAAGTAACATGTACTAGCCACGTGCAGTAGTCACATAGTCACTGTGTCCTCGCTCAGTCCCCTAACCAGATAGTGTCCTCGCTCTGTCCCTTAACCAGATAGTGTCCTCGCTCAGTCCCCTAATCAGACTCGTATTTGTATTTTCGTGTAGTGTAAAAAGAACGCCTTTCAAGTGACAAAGGAGCGAGAAAAGCTGTGTGAGCAAGTGGCTTCCGGGAGAGATTCCAAGGGGAAGCCTCTGGCCGAGAAAGACGTCACAAAGGTAATGAATGCGCGGAGTGACGTAAACAAAAGAAAGACGTCACAAAGGTAATGAATGCGCGGAGTGACGTACACAGAGAAAGACGTCACAAAGGTAATGAATGCGCGGAGTGACGTACACAGAGAAAGACGTCACAAAGGTAATGAATGCGCGGAGTGACGTAAACAAAAGAAAGACGCCACAAAGGTAATGAATGCGCGGAGTGACGTACACAGAGAACGGTAAACAAAAGAAAGACGTCACAAAGGTAGTGAATGCGCGGAATGACGTAAACAAGAGAAAAACGCCACAAAGAGTGACGTAAATGACAGCTAGCGATGTTGGTAGCAATGGCCCTGTTGGCGACGAGTGGTAGAGTTCTGAAATAAAAAGTGAAAATGTGTGGGAAAGTATCTGGGAAAGCTAACAAAGGAGACATTGGTTTGAAGATGATGTGGTGGCGGTAGAATGCGTTGCTTCTCGTAGTAAGCAGGAAGTGACAGTCCATGTGGTGTAAGCCTTGTGTTTCTTTTGTGACAGCTCGATAAAAACGCGAGGAAATCCGAAGACAATCTACGCAAGATTGACAAGGATTACCAGGACACGTGCCAGAAGGCGGAGGTGGCCAGGCAGGAGTGGGAGACCGCTGTCTTCAAGGTAGGCCCAGCAAGATTCGGAAAACAGATACCCGGAAATGACTGGCAAAAATCTAAATTGGTCTCAAGTAATTTTTGAAATTTGCAGTATGTTAAATAGAAATGGATGCCTGTTAAAATTACTGACTGATACACGTGGTGTCTGATACACGTGCTGTTTGACCAACGTGGTATCTGATACAGTGCTGCCTCATACACGTGGGGTCTGATACATGTGCTGCTTTATAAAGGTGCTACCCGTGCTACCTGATACACGTACTACCGTACTACACGCACTACCGATATACGTACTGTCTTATACACATTATACACGTGTGGTCAGATACATGTGTTGTCAGATACACGTGCTGTCTGATAACTGCTCTCTAATACACGTGCTGTCTGATACATATGCTGTCAGATACACGTGCTCTGATACACGTGCTGTCTGATACAGGTATTGTCAGATACACGTGCTGTCTGATACACGTGCTTTCTGATACATGTGTTGTCAGATACACATGCTGTCTGATACATATATTGTCAGATACACGTGTTATCTGATACACGCACTACCCGACACACGTGTTGTCTGATACACATACTATCCAATACACTTGCTGTTTAACAAACATGGTGTCTTGATACGTGCTGTCAGATACACGTGCACTAATACACCTGCTGTATGGTAAATGCTTTCTGATACACGTACGGCCTGATACATTTGCTGCGTGATGAATGCCCTGCCCGATAATGTAGTGCCACCTGAGATACGTGCTGTCTGAAACACGTGCAGCTGTGTGCAGCAATACTGAATGACCGTGACCTTAGGTGTGTATTATGAAATTTACAAGTGGTTTAATTCTTTCTTTCAGGCTAATTCACAACTGCAGGACCTTGAGGAGGAGCGCATAAGTCAAATGCAAGATTTTATGAACAAGTATAACAGTCATCTCTCTGTGATAGGACCGAAACTCATGAAGGTAAACAACCTGAAAAAAGTAGGATGCTTTAGGATGCTGTGGAAAAAGTAGGATGCTAGGAAGAAAGTAGGATGCTATGCAAAAAAAAATAGGATGCTGGGGAGAAAAGTAGGATCCTACAGAAAAAAGTAGGATGCTATAGAAAGAATAAGACTTAGATCCGTTTCCGGACAGTTCGCTTTATTGACACCAAGATTCCGGTGCCGCTCCGCTTTTCTACTTTATTTTCACACCGAGTATTCTCACGGTCACACAGTTACGACCGTGCCCTGCGAATTTACGGCTCTTTACGGAACATGGTGATCGAATCTGTGACTTGTATGGTGCTATTCGATACACGTACTACCCGATACACGTGCGTTCTGATACACGTGCGTTCTGCTACACGTGGTGTCTCTGATTTGTATGGTCCGTTTGCTACTTCAGAGCTGTGACAAAATAGGCGAGACAGTGCTTTCTGTTGACACCACCTCCGATCTACACAAAGTCGTGGAACGGAAAGGAACCGGGCCAAACCAACCGGAGCAGGTTCTCCCTGATTTCTATGTGAGTAAACCAGCCGTATGGCATATTCTCGTGACCTTTAGGTTTTGAGAGTTCAATCTTTCAATGTGCTGAGGAAGAAATTTACAGTTCGCCCCGTGTTGTTTTATACACGTAGCAGTGCTGTTAGTAGGGTTTATGAGGGCGGCCGGGCTGATGCGCTTGGGCAACGGTCGTGTTCTTCTAGTCCATAAATATTGTACTCTGGATGTGTCGTTGAATGGGTGGCTAGATGGCTTGGGTAGGTGGGGGTGGGGTCAGAAGGTGTGTTAAGTATAATTTTATGCTTTTTATAAGTGTGCCTTGTAATTGGTTGCCCTTTCCTTCACGTGTAGGCGGAGGATTTTCAGAACCAGATGGAGAAGGAGCGGCGGAGGCAGTTGTTACAGAACTACCTGATCCGCTACCAGCAGGACAAGGAGCGCGAGAGCAAGTCCAAGGAGGGTAAGCGCTTTTAAGCTAGTCCAAAGAGGGTAGACGCTTCCAGGCTAGTCTATGCAATGTAGGCGTTTCTAAGCTTGTGGCTCCAGAAGTAAGGTGGTGGCTCCAGAAGTAAGTCTGTAAGGGTGGAACGGGGGCAGGTCAGTAGGAAGTATATGTTTAGTCCACAGCTATCATCATGTGTTATTTTCTAACACTGGCGTTTCCCTATTGATGTATATGTTGACTTTGTTTCAGGTGTAGAGAAGATGGTGGACGTGTACACGAACAAGCCGAACTACGCGGACGCGGAAACACTGGAGGACACGCGCAACAAGCTGGCGCATGTAAGTGACGCGGAGAGGGGAGGGTGTGTGGGGGGGAGACTACACGCGCAACAAGCTGGCGCATGTAAGTGACGCGGAGAGGGGAGGGTGTGGGGGGGGGGGGAGACTACACGCGCAACAAGCTGGCGCATTTAAGTGACGCGGAGAGGGGAGGGTGTGGGGGGGGGGGGAGACTACACGCGCAACAAGCTGGCGCATTTAAGTGACGCGGACGGGAGAGGGTGTGGGGTGGGGTGGGGGAGACTACACGCGCAAGGAATTGGCACGTATAATTGACACGCGGGGGGGGGGGCGGGGGGTACACGCAACAGGCTGGCACATGCGGAGCTGTGGGGGGGGGGGGTACACGCAACAGGCTGGCACATGCGGAGCTGTGGGGGGGTGAAGGGGAGGGCATTGCCATTAACAGCTGCTGATGAACTAAACGAAGTAGCAAAAACACCGTATTATTTATAATAAGAATTCTGGAGTACCAAGACACCAGATATTGTTGACAGGTTATTTCGGAGCAGACTGCCGATAATTCGAATGTCGTGGAGATTAATGATGTTTCCGCTTACTTATGCCCAAGGATGCAAATGTGAACAATGTCAGTTGTCTTTTGGCGGAAGGAAAATACGAACAGTGGAAAACTGAATTTGTATTTGGTTGTTTCTTAAATACTGGCAGTTCAGCATTGAACAACCTATTTTTTTTTCATGTTTTTAGCCCCAGTTTCTTACAGAAGCAGGGCTATAGCAGTCGTTGAATGTATGTGCGTATGTATGCTTTTAAGTTGAAAAAAGATTTTTAACTTCAGGTGAAATTTTGGTTTATGGTAGTGCAATAAATACCTACCAATTCGATACCTTCTTTGGCAATCCGCCTGAAATTGGCGGAAATATTTGCAAAAAAAAAGAAAAAAAATCCTTTGAAATGTATCTCCTCCTAGAGTTTTGGTGGAAATATTCTAAAATTGTGGTGGAAGGTAGGGCACATAAATGTCCACCTGGCGATTACTATGTTTTGCGATTCGACAAAAAAGGCGAAAATATATCTTAACTAAAAGTAGTATTGGAACCAACAAGTGTTGGTATTGTAAATGAGCTATGTCGGTCCGAGAACATCGGTCCAGCTGGACTTTGAAAATTCACACAGTCTTTGAGCACTTCAGTGAGTCTGTTAAAATATATTCCTGAATATGATACGAATTGCTTGAGGGTTCAAATACAGCGATTCTACGCCGGCAGGGGACATAGTCAGTTTTACTGACCCTCTTGTTTCTGCGGAAATATTGACCAAATTGGCCAAACCATTTTCTTGGAAACTTATCCCTTAGGGTTTTCAAAGAAACGCTCTAAAATTTTGATGGAACGTAGTACATAAGTTTCCACCCGGATGTAACTTCTTTTGGCGATTCACCAAAAAATGGCGGAAATATTGGCGAAAACCAGTTCTTACTAAAAATTGTCATTAACTCTAGGGATACAATGTTACCTTCCTAAAATTTTGAATTATGGAGGCAGCAATTAATACCTATTTGGCTATCACGTAATTGGTGATTCGCCAAAAATCTGGTTATTACGTTTTTCCGTGATTGGGGGAAATATTGGCCAAAAAAGAAAAAAAAATTCATGGCAATGTCTCTCTTCCTAGGATTTAGGTGGAAACGTTCTAAAATTTTGATGGCAAGCAGTGGTATATATGTCCACTTGGCTATTACATTTTTTGGCGATTGGTGGATGTATTGGCGATAAACGAATTTTACTGTCTGTAAATATTGGTTACAGGTTATATGTCATACATCTTGACATCAGCATTCGTGATCTGGGGCATTGTTCATGGAAATCTTGTTCGTGTTTTCGGCCACTGTTAACAAATGCAAAAAAAAAAAAAAAAAAAACAAATAGACCTTCTTCAAGAGGTTAGAGTTGGGGGTATTCAAATTATCCTAGGTGCTGTAAGACTTAGAGGAAGAAAAGTCGGGATCGAGGAAAAGTATTCGACCTACTGAACATTTCGAATTATGGAATAACGCGTTATGGAATACCCACTGTATTTAAAAGGCAAGAAAATCAAATGTTCATATAGTCCGCAACCTAAAATGATGAAATAATGAAAAGGTTGTGACATTTTGCTTATCGGTAGCCTGTTCCGAAATAGAGTACAAAATGAAACCCCCAAAAGCAATTTCTGTTCTTCCAGGATACAGTCGAAACGGGTTATTGTCTGAACCGCTTTATGTGATTGGCCGGTTTATTCGATCGGCCGGTTAATGCGATTGGCCGGTTTATGCGATCGGCCGGTTGATGCGATTGGCCGGTTTATGCGATCGGCCGGTTGATGCGATCGGCCGTTTGATGCGATTGGCCGGTTTATTCGATCGGCCGGTTTATGCGATTGGCCGGTTTATGCGATGGACCGCATTATGCGATTGGCCGGTTTATGCGATCGGCCGGTTGATGCGATCGGCTGGTTAAGGAGATCAATCAGTTTCGCCTGTCATTGCGGCGCGTTGTATAAGCGAGGTGTGTTTGTCTTTTATGCGGCTGTCGAGTAGTTTTGGATATTAAAGTTACACGAGGTTTGTAACGTGTGTGACGTCACAATATATATGTTGTTCATCTCACTGACAAACTTAATGGCCAGGGAAAAAGCACCAACTAATAGCACGGAGCTTCCTCACAGTCAGGTTATGATGCATCGTCCACTTTGACAGCAAACGTGTCTTGAACTCCATCGCCAGCTCCTCCCCCCCCCGCACCGCGACTGGCGCGTCCATGCCCATTCATTATCTCTTAGTCTGTCACAGAAGCTTAACGAAGTTCACACGCACAGCCAACGGTCATGCCGTAGATTTTAGGTTAGGTTGCAGTTTGAGTTTTGCATGATTTCAGTTCGTAGTATTGTTCAAGCATTGCACTGCGGGCGCTGTAGCTTTACAGCTTGACCGCTGTCCTCGTCTGCTATCTTTACAGCATGACCGCTGTCCTCGTCCCCCATCTTTACAGCATGACCGGTGTCCTCGTCCGCCATCTTTATAGCATGACCGCTGTCCTCGTCCGCCATCTTTACAGCGTGACTGCTGTCCTCGTCCGCCATCTTTACAGCATGACTGCTGTCCTCGTCCGCCATCTTTACAGCATGACTGCTGTCTTCGTCCGCCATCTTTACAGCGTGACCACTGTCCTCGTTCGCCATCTTTACAGCATGACTGCTGTCCTCGTCCGCCATCTTTACAGCATTACCGCTGTCCTCGTCCGCCATCTTTACAGCATGACTGCTGTCCTCGTCCGCCATCTTTACAGCATGACTGCTGTCTTCGTCCGCCATCTTTACAGCGTGACCACTGTCCTCGTTCGCCATCTTTACAGCGTGACTGCTGTCCTCGTCCGCCATCTTTACAGCATGCCTGCTGCCTTCGTCCGCCTTCTTTACAGCGTGACCGCTGTCCTCGTCCGCCATCTTTACATATGACCGCTGTCCTCGTCCGCCATCTTTACAGCATGACCGCTTTCCTAGTCCGCCGTCTTTACAGCATGACCGCTGTCCTCGTCCGCCATCTTTACAGCATGACTGCTGTCCTCGTCCGCCATCTTTACAGCGTGACCGCTTTCCTCGTCCGCCATCTTTACAGCGTGACTGCTGTCCTCGTCCGCTATCTTTACAGCATTAACGCTGTCCTCGTCCGCCATCTTTACAGCATGACTGCTGTCCTCGTCCGCCGTCTTTACAGCATGACTGCTGTCCTCGTCCGCCATCTTTACAGCGTGACCACTGTTCTCGTCCGCCATATTTACCGCATGACCGCTTTCCTAGTCCGCCATCTTTACAGCGTGACCGCTGTCCTCGTCCGCCATCTTTACAGTATGACCGCTGTCCTCGTCCGCCATCTTTACAGCATGACCGCTGTCCTCGTCCGCCATCTTTACAGCATGACCGCTGTCCTCGTCCCCCATCTTTACAGCGTGACCGCTGTCCTCGTCCCCCATCTTTACTGTCCGTCCTGTGCATGCTGTGTCCTCTCAAATATGTAAACCAAGGTTTTGGAATGTTGCCCAGTCAAAAATACATTTCAACCGAAAACTTGTTTAAAATTATGACAATTTTCTACTCTCACTTCTATGGGAATACGTGTCTGTCATGTAAACGCGGTCATCATCTAGCTGGTCTGTGTTCGGTGAATGCGATCCTATGCTGGTCTGTGTTTAGGTGAATGCGATCCTATGCTGGTCTGTGTTTGTTTAGGTGAATGCGACCATCAACTACCTGGAAGCTGCTCATTACAAGTTGTCGTGCGCCATGGCGGAGCTGGAGGGTCGGCCCAAGCCCTCGCACCACCTGGCCAACTTCATAGAGAGGACGAAGGACAAGCAGGTGCGTCCCCACACTTTCCCCGACCCCGGCCGACGGTGCCTCGCCGTCGTAAGCGTGGTGTTTCGGCTGTTGGCTTTTAATTAACCTCTTTGCCATTGGGATTGACGTGATTGAGCTGTTGGAGGTGATTGAGCTGTTCTTCTAAAACTTTTAGCGTTTTCTAAAATTTTTAGCCACATTGCTTTCCATTTTTTGGGTGTCGTCCAAGGTTAGGGCTTCCTTGAAATTTGCTTTTTTTGGGGGGGATCCGCCAGAGAATAATCAAATGCTGGCACTTCAAAAATTTTCAGTAGCCAGTTTTTAAAATGCTACCCCTTTTTTGGCCACCCCACAAACTAGTGATGTGACGGTTTACCGTTTGGGTCGGTTAACCGTGAAGGTGGCGGTTCGGTTAAACCGAACCGTGCTCTGTGAAAAACCGCGGTTCAATTTCGGTTTTTAATTAACATTATTTTTAATTTTCTCAGGACCATTTTTAACTGCTATGAATTTTTCAGCTCACTATTTTAGCGCAGCATTATTTTACACTTCCATTTTAGTTAAACAATGTTTTTACTTATCGCATTCTAGAATAAAAACAGAAAATTAATTGGGATATCTTTAATTTATATATATTTGCATAGTCTGAAAAAAAAAACCGAAACCGAACCGAAGAAACCGCGGATTTTTTCTTTAAAAACCGAAACCGAACCGAACCGGACCCATCAGTGACGGATCACATCACCACCACAAACCGTTTGATATTGATTCATTATCTCTGGGCTGATCACAATGTCCCCGTCTTGGGCTGATCACAATGTCCCCGTACTGGGCTGATCACAATGTCCCCGTCTTGGGCTGATCACAATGTCCCCGTCCTGGACTGAACACAATGTCCCCGTCCTGGGCTGATCACAATTTCCCCGTCCTGGACTGAACACAATGTCCCCGTCCTGGGCCGATCACAATGTCCCCGTCCTGGACTGATCACAATGTCCCCGTCCTGGGCTGATCACCATGTCCCCGTCCTGGACTGATCACAATGTCCCCGTCCTGGACTGATCACAATGTCTCCGTCCTGGACTGAACACAATGTCCCCGTCCTGGGCTGATCACAATGTCCCCGTCCTGGGCTGATCACAATGTCCCTGCTCCTTCCTTTTCCATAAGGCGCCAAAAAATGTGCGAAATGCCAATTTCTTGTTACAGTTGTGACCAAGACTAGGGAAATAGTCTCACGGATATAGTCTCACGAATATGGTCTCACGGATATGGTCTCACGTCATGAAATCTGTAATAACGGAAGCGGACATAAAGAATCGTAGAATCTTAACTGACGCCATCGAAATGGGCACATTGTCCTGGAATTTTGGCTAAAGATAGCGATAAGTAGTGTCTATTACGTTTTCTCGTAATTCAGCAAAAATTGTAGAAAAAAACTAATTTCTTGTTGAAATCTTAACTAACGCTAGGGATATATAGTCTTACTCTCTGAAATTTTTAACAACGAAAGCAGACATTAGTACCTGTCTGGCTGTTATCTTCCTGATGATCTGCCAAAAATTATCGGAAATATTGGTGAATAAATAATTTATTGAAATCTATTGAAATATGTTGAAACCAAGTATTATGGCCTTATCCTCTCTCCGTTTTGAAGGCATTGGACATTAGTTCCTTTTTGGCTGTTACTTATTTTGTGTGATACGCCATAATTTAGGGGAAATATTTGCGGAAAAAAAAATTATTGGTAAAATGTTAACTGACACCAGAGAAATAGCCTTATGTACTTGAATTTTAGTCAACGGTAGCGAACATTGGCAGCTCCAAGCTATTAATTTCCTTTAAAATTGTCCAAGTGGGGGCCATTTAAAATGTTTTGGTTGCCAATTTTCAAAATGCTTCTTCTTCCACAAGTTTGATTGGATTGTCTTCAAAATTTTGCAAAAATGTTTACTTGAAATGTCTCTCCTAAAAAATTACTTTTTTGGCATTCCACCAAAAATTGACCAAATGGGGATGGCGGGGGCATTTTTTAAATTTTTTTTGTGGTCAAGTGTCAGAGTGCTTCTTTTCACGCAATTTATGATCCGCTTTCTTTCCTAATTTTGTACGATTTTTTCCTAGATGGTTCTCTCTTGAAACTTACCTTTTTTGTCGATCCACCAAAAATTGGCCATATCGGTGGCCATTTAAAATGTTTTGGTTGCCAGTTTTCATAATAAATTCTTCTATAGTTTTGACAGCATTGCCTTCCAGTTTTGCGTAAATGTAAACTAAGCTTTCGTCTCTTGAAAAAGGTTGCTTATTTTTGTCGATCCAAAAGAAAATTGACTAAAGGGGGAGGGGGAGCATGCTATATTTTTTTCGAAGCCAATTTTCAAAGTGCTTCTACTCGCCACAGTTTCAATCGCATTCCTTTCAAGTTTTGTACGATTGTTTATTGGGTAGGCCTGTCTTGAAATTTTTTGGGGATCCACCAAAAATTGGTTAAGTAGGTTGCATATTGAAATTTTTTGGTATCCAATTTTCCACATGTTTTTTCTTCCACGATTTTGATGGGATTTTTTCAAATTTTACATAAATGTTCACTTTTTTCTGGCGATCCGCCAAAAATTGATTTGAGGAGGGGGGGGGGGGGTGGTGGGGAGCGGAATTTAAAAACATTTGGTAGCCAATTTTAAAATACTTTTTCTGCCACAATTTTGATAGGATTTGTTTGTAATTTTGAACGGTGGTGCCATAGGTAGTTCTCTGTGGAAAATGACTTGTTTTTGTCGATCCGCAATAAATTGGCCGATAAGGGGGCATTTGTAATTTTTTGGCGGCAAATTTGCCTTGCAAAATTTTGCATAAACGTCCACTAGACGGTCATCTTTTGGAAAGTTACATTTTTGGCAATCCGCCAAAAATTAGCTAAATATTGAGCTTCTGAAAACATATAGGAAACAATTATGAATCAGTTCTTTGTGTGTGTCTGTTTGGTTTGCCTGCTATATATGTAGTGTTGTTCAAGATGCCTAATAATACTTAATATTTTTTGCATTAATACTGAATATTTTGTATTACTACAATGGAACTGTAGTATTTTTTGTTATCGGTTCGGCAAAAATTGACCATTACGCGGTTTGCGGTTTTCAGTGATCACGCGGTTTGCGGTTTCCACTGACTGCGCGGTCTGCGGTTTTCACTGATTGCGACGTTTGCGGTTTTTAGGGTCACATGATCAGCGTGCTGAAGGTTCCTGCCACGATGGTGGAGACCTACGGCGGCGCGGTCGCCAACAGCCGTCTCCCCGGCGACGGAGGCCAGCCCGACTCCCCTTTCGGTAAGTTCTGTTTCAAGGTCTAAGTCGTGGTTATGGGCTAACAATGTGGCTGTTTAAGGTCTTAATGCGAGAGTGTGAGCGTTACGGCGGCAATGTGCATGGTTAGCTTAACAGCACGCGCATGCGCGGTCCTACCTGTTGATTTGTTAGTTAGTTTAGAAACTTCCACAATATTTCAGCTTTTGAAACATGAATAAATTCTCCCAGTCTCGGGACTTGCACCCGCCAACACCGCAAGAGGCGGGACATGAGCTCACCTACAACGCAAGTCGTAGCCCGCCCACCGCAAGCCCGCGGTCCATTAACCCGCCCGCGCCGCAAGCCGCGGGGCATGTCTATATTGTTGCCTATATTGGCAGGGAGAACCGCTTCCCGGCCATGATGTGACCGTCCTTTTGCTTGGTTCACACCAGACAACATTTTGAAAACTAAAACAACTTGCCGTTGACATACCGGCCCTGTAATGGTATCTCTAAAGAACCAAAAAAAAAAAAAAAAAAAAAAAATCTTTGGAATTTGCCCCATTTGTCACCATTGATTCTGTGTCAGCCTTAGCATGAATATACCGGGAATTTGTGATTCGTTTACCTTGTCCACCCGACTCGCGACAAAAGGCCTGTTAGGGAAGACCTCTGATGTCATTACGTAAAAATCTTATGTGCGAAATCTGTCAGCCGCTGAATATGGGAGAAAGTTCGAACTCGTGGGATTGTTGCTTGTTAGGTATCAAATATTCTATCAAATTTTGTCGCGAGTACAACGAACGAGTGCGGCGTATGACGTCATCACGTAAAATGTGTATATATTGTGAACAAGATCTTGTGTGCAAAATATCTCGATAACGGAAAGTCCTATCGACTTCAAATTTTATATGGGTATTCCTTGGTTCAGTCGGGCGGTTCTTTCAACTTTTGACGGATGTGGTGAAATTAAGAAAGGCCTATGACGTCATTACGTTAAAATCTTATGTATGTATGATTTCTCAGCCGCTGAACATCGAATCAAGTTGAAACTTGATGGGACTTTTGCTTGATAGGTCGGGAAGATTCTGTAAAATTTTGTCGCGAGTAGAAACAAGGAAAATGGCATATATGAAATATGCACACAATTGGAAGAAGATGGGTATTCCTTTGGTCAGTCGGACGGCTTTTTCAACTTTTGATGCGTGTAGTGAAATTATGAAGCGCGTCAGCAGACAGTCGGATCAGTCAGATTTCATGACTGGAAAGTATGACGACATGGGACAGTCAGATCAGTCAGACTTCGTGACTAGTATGATGACAGCGGACAGTCAGATCAGTCAGACTTCATGACTATAAAGTATGACGACATGGGAGAGTCAGATCAGTCAGACTTCATGACTGTAAAGTATGACGACAGCGGACAGTCTGATCAGTCAGACTTCATGACTAGTATGACGACAGCGGACAGTCAGATCAGTCAGACTTCGTGACTATAAAGTATGACGACATGGGACAGTCAGATCAGTCAGACTTCATTACTAGTATGATGACAGCCTACAGTCAGATCAGTCAGACTTCGTGACTATAAAGTATGACGACATGGGACAGTCAGATCAGTCAGACTTCATGACTGTAAAGTATGACGACAGCGGACAGTCAGATCAGTCAGACTTCATGACTAGTATGACGACAGCGGACAGTCAGATCAGTCAGACTTCGTGACTAGTATGACGACATGGGACAGTCAGATCAGTCAGACTTCATGACTAGTATGACGACAGCGGACAGTCAGATCAGTCCGACTTCATGACTGAAAAGTATGACGCTAGGGGACAGTCAGATCAGTCCGACTTCGTGACTAGTATGACGACAGCGGACAGTCAGATCAGTCAGACTTCATAACTGTAAAGTATGACGGCATGGGACAGTCAGATCAGTCCGACTTCATGACTGAAAAGTATGACGACAGCAGACAGTCAGATCAGTCCGACTTCATGACTAGTATGACGACAGCGGACAGTCAGATCAGTCAGACTTCATGACTATAAAGTATGACGACATGGGACAGTCAGATCAGTCCGACTTCATGACTGAAAAGTATGACGACAGCGGACAGTCAGATCAGTCCGACTTCATGACTGAAAAGTATGACGACAGCAGACAGTCAGATCAGTCCGACTTCATGACTGAAAAGTATGACGACAGCAGACAGTCAGATCAGTCCGACTTCATGACTGTAAAGTATGACGGCATGGGACAGTCAGATCAGTCCGACTTCATGACTAGTATGATTACAGCGGACAGTCAGATCAGTCAGACTTCATGACTGTAAAGTATGACGCTAGGGGACAGTCAGATCAGTCCGACTTCGTGACTAGTATGACGACAGCGGACAGTCAGATCAGTCAGACTTCATGACTGTAAAGTATGACGGCATGGGTCAGTCAAATCAGTCCGACTTCATGACTAGTATGATAACAGCGGACGGTCTGATCAGTCAGACTTCATGACTGTAAAGTATGACGACAGCGGACAGTCAGATCAGTCAGACTTTAAACTTGGTGTAGTTATTCTTTGGATAAGTTTTTGTTAAACATTACACTTGTATAGAACATTCTTTAGAGTGCTTGAAAACAGTGCAACATCGGTGTCAATCTTTCGCTGTTTCCTTTGCCTGTGGCTTTTTCATTGCCTGTAATTGACCTTGTTGTGTTACTCACCTACAGCTATTACGAAACATGTCACTCAGTCAGGAGTCACTCTCAGTTGTGGTGCATTATGAAGTCGCCCCACCCCCTTCTCCAACCGAGGTGATCCATCTGTTGCGCAATTATGAAGAATGCTTTTTGACCGAATGTACGTATTTTTGGAATGTACGAAGAAAAGGTAATGTATCATGGCTGTAACTACACCTAGGGTACAAACCGTTACCGTAACCTTGGGTAAAAAGATAAGCGTTGCGTTTTGTGTCGTACCTACATTAGACTGGTTGGTTGGGGGATTAGATTAGCAGAAAAAAAATCCAGACCACCTTCAAGACTCTGATAAAAAGATGTAAAGTAAAACCTGTTTGTCCTGACCCGTTCCGAATTTGGATAAAAAGACGTACGGTAAAACCTGCCTGTCTTGACCAACTTGCAGACCCGGATAAAACTGTAACGTACAGTAAAACTGATTTAGTGACTTCCAGACCCAGATAAAAAATGACGTACAGTAAAATCCGTTTTAGCGACCACCTTCCATACTCGGGTAAAAAAGACGTACAGTAAAATCTGTTTTAGTGACCACCATCTAGTTTTGTTTATTTTAGAATTTTTGATTTATATTATGTTTGCAGAAATTACTCTTCTTGTTTCAAAAATAAGAAAAAAAGAAAACGGTTATTTATGTCTCCCCGACCAAGGGGAGACATATAGTGTTTGTACGTTCTGTGTGTGTGTATGTGTGTATGTGTGTGTCTGTGTGTGTGTGTGTGTGTGTGTCAGTCTGTTGTGAACAAAGTGTTGTGTGCAAGATATCTCGAGAACGAAACGTCGGATCGACTTCAAACTTGATCGAATTATTCCTTGGTAAGGTCGGACGGTTCTATCAACTTTTGACGCATGTCACGTGATTAGGGCAAGCGTATGACGTCATTACGTCTACATCTTGTGTGCGAAATTTCTCAGCCGCTGAACATCGGAGAAAATTGAAACTTGGTGGGATTGTTGCTTGGTTGGTCCGAAAGACGCTGTGGTTTTTTTCGCGAGTAGAACGATCGAATGCGGCGTATGACGTCATCACGTAAAATATGTATATATTTTGAACAAGATCTTGTGTACAAAATATCTCGAGAACGGAAAGTCCTATCGACTTCAAATTTTATATGAATATTCCTTGGGTCAGTCGGCGGGTTCTATCTATTTTTGGCGCATGTCAGGTGAGTAAGGCAGGCGTATGACGTCATTACGTAAAAATCTTATCTGCCAAATTTCTCAGTTGCTGAACATCGAAGAAAGTTGAAACTTGGTGGGATTGTTGCTTGGTTGGTCCAAAAGACCCTATATATTTTTTTCGCGAGTAGAAGGAATGAATGCGGCGTATGACGTCATCACGTAAAATATCTGTATATTATAAACAAGGTCTTGTGTGCAAAATATCTCGATAACGGAAAGTCCTATCGACTTCAAATTTAATATGAATATTCCTTGGGTCAGTCGGACTGTTCAATCAATCTTTGGCGTGTCACGTGATTAGGGCGGGTGTATGACGTCATTGCGTAAAAATCTTGTGTGCGAAATTTCTCAGCTGCTGGACGCCGGAGAAAGCTGAAACTTGGTGGGATTATTGCTTGGTAGGTCCGAAAGAAACTTAAAATATTTTTCGCGAGTAGAATGAACGAAAGCGGCGTATGACGTCATGTGTTTATTTTGAACCAGATCTTTTATGCATAATATCTCGATAACGGAAAGTCATATCGACTTAAAATTTTATATGGATATTTCTTGGTTCAGTCAGACGACTGTTTCAACTTTTGACAGGTAAAAAGTTATCTGTTCTTAAGCAAAATATCTCGACATCGGAAAGTCGGATCGACTTTAAATTTGGTGAAGTTATTCCTCGGATAAGTCACACGGTTTTGTTAAACATTATTAAACTCGTATAGAAAATCAAGAAAGGTGCATAACGTCAACACCCCCCCCCCCCCCACCCCAGCCTCGCCATTTTTGGCTGCTTTGTTATCTATGCATGGGTATTAACTGCGCTGGGGATTTCGGAAGATTTTCCGGAAGATTCTCTAGTGCTCCTACATTCTTTAGAAAGTTTCAAAACAGTAACAGCATTATTGTCGGTCCATTGCTATTTGTCATTGCCTGAAATTGAGCTTTTTGTGCATTGCTTATCTATGGCTGTTACGTAACATGCCACTCAGTCAGGGGTCAGTGTCAGTTGCGGTGCATGATGGAGTCGTTATCTACGAGGTCATAGAATGCTATTGTCGTATTATAGCTCCAAGCAGCTCTAGCTATTGATTTTTTTCGCCGCATACTTGATTAGGTTGCCAAGATGTGCTATATATAGGTGCCATGTTGTATCGATTAGCATTGTTTGCAGAAGCATTTTTCGCTATTAAATTGGGTCGTCTGATATCTTGTGTTATGAGGAGCAGCTCACCATTTTGCCAACGAAATGCCTCCCCCTTCTCCCACCGAGGCGCGTCATCTGATGCGCAGTTATGAAGAATGCCTTCCTAGTGCTATTTGCAGTGTTGCCACATCATCCTTTTTTAAAAGGATTATCCTTTTTTTTGAAAAAGCCCGATTTTATCCTTTTTTTATCCTTAAATACTTTTTTTTATACTTTTTTAAAATTTTCATCCTTTTTTTATACTTTTTTTTCGCTTTTCATCCTTTTTTTTTTTTTGATACTTTTTTTTTCAGTTTCTTTTTTCGTTCAAAATATCATTTTTTCCTAATTAGTTATATGTTTTTTTCTGCAAAATTTTTTCTCACCCTAGTCATAACCCATGATTAGGCCAAAACATTAACCGCGCTTACACTGTATGTGTATGTAATTTCCAACTTTTTTTGCAGCGTCTATTGTTAAAATCAATACATCTGTAGAGAAAGGGTATTTTTTTCATGGAATTGAAACATATATTCTGTAAACGTATTCAATGTCTTATCACACTGTAAAATATCCAGTATTCTAAATGATGTTGAGTAGTTTTTAGGCCCCAACCCTTCGGATTGGGGCCTATAGGTTTGGGGTGTCCGTCTGTCTGTCCGTCCGTCAGTCGAGCCGTCCGTCCGTCATCGCTTTATACCCCTATGAATTTGGGGGGCGGTTGGGGCCTGCGTGTGTTTCACAAATACTTACTTCATATTTCTTGAATGATTTTCAATAACTTCATTCTGTAAGTTTGAGTTGCATGTCCCTAGGGGCCATCGATAAAGTACGTACGCACCTTTTTAGCCCAGCTTACGTAAGCTGGGGTATTCCTATCGGTTTGCGGGTGGCGTCCGTTAGTTAGTTAGTTAGTTGTTTATTTAGTACACTTTGTGTCAAAATACATCTCCTACAATTTTGATCCGATGTCATTTATTTTTGGTGTGAGGCACCCCTAAAGGGTCGTGCATACGGCTTTGGCTTTTCTAGTCGATCCGATGATTTTTGAATTTTTGGCGAATTTTTGAAGAAAAAAGTTTAAAATGTATCTCCTACATTTTTGACCCGATGTCATTTATTTTTGGTGTGAGGCCCCAAAAGGGTCGTGCATAGGGCTTGGGCTTTTTTAGTCGATCGGATAATTTTTGTATTTTTGGGGAATTTTTTAAGCAAAATTCTCGAAAATAATTCATAATGCATCTACTCCTACAATTTTGAGTCAATGTCATTTATTTTTGGTGTTAGGCATCTCGAAGGGGTCATGCATACGGCTTGTGCTTTTCTAGTCGATCGGGTGATTTTTGTGTTTGAATTTTTTAAGCAAAAATCTCGAAAATAATTCAAAATGCATCTACTCCTACAGTTTTGAGCCATTGTCATTTATTTTTGGTGTGAGGCATCTCGAAGGGGTCATGCATACGGCTTGTGCTTTTCTAGTCGATCGGGTAATTTTTGAATTTTTGGTGAATTTTTGAATAAAACATTTTAAAATGTATCTCCTCCTACATTTTTGACCCGATATCATTTATTTTTGGTATGAGGCACCCTAAAGGGTCATACATACGGCTTGTGCTTTTTTAGTCGATTGGACAATTTTTGTATTTTTAGGGAATTTTTGAAGAAAAACTTCAAAATGCATTTCCTCCAACAGTTTTTATCCGATTTCATTTATTTTTTGTATGAGGCATCCTTAGGTGGGTCGGGCATACGGTTTGTGCTATTTGACTCAATTTGACTCCTACAGCGCGTAAACACAACGTAAATGAACTTGCGCAGTAGTCAGATTTAACAACCGGACATCGACGCAAGTTACATAAACATGCGCAGTAGTCCAAAATAAGCACTGCGCATTGATGCAAGTTCAATAGACATGCGCATTGGTCCGAAATGTGAACCGCGCATCGACGGAAGATAAATAAGCATGCGAACTGGTCCAAAACAAGCACCGCGCATCAACGCAAGTTAAATAAACATGCGCACTGGTCCGAAAAAAGAACCACGCATCGACGCAAGTTGACTAGACATGCGTATCAACGCAAGTTAAAAAAACATTCGCAATGGTCCGAAATTCGAACTGCTCATCAACGCAAGTTAAATAAACATGCAAACTGGTCCGAAATGCGAACCGCGTATCAAGGCAACCTAAGGAAACCTGTGCACTTGTCCAAAATAAGTACCGCTCAACAACGCAAGTAAAATGAACATGCGCGTTGGCTGAAATAAGAACCGCGCATCGACGGAAGTTAAATAAACATGCGCACTGGTCCGAAATAAGAACCGCACATCAACACAAGGTAAATAAAGATGCGCACTGATCCGAAATCAGAACCGCACATCGACAAAAGGTAAATAAACATGCGTGCTGGTCGGAATTGTGAACCGCGCATCAACGCAAGTGAAATAAACATGTGCACTGTTCCATAATGAGAGCCGAGCGTCAACGCAAATTGAATAAACATGCGCACTTGTCTGAATAAGAACTTCGCATCGAGGCAAGTTACATAAATATGCGCACTGATCCGAAATGCGAGCGTTGTTCGAACGTATCTATGGCAGACTATCCAGTCTACCAGAGATACAAAAATTTGTTTCCCATTTTTCTGGGAAACAAATCTTTGTATGCATTTATCGGTCTATGTTCTGGTCCGGTGCTAAGTCAATTACTGAGCTAGCCTTTTGCCGTCTCATCTTTTGAAGCCCAAATTTTCAGGGAAATTCCCCTGCTTATGCACGCTGGAATTGGCCTTATTTCTTTTCGTAAGCTGGGACTTTGTCTTTGGACAAAATTGTTTTTTTTAGACCAGCCTACCATGTCGGGCTGGTCTTATCACATCAATAGAGGGGTATCCGTCGTCTGTATGTACGTATGTACGTGTGTAAACTTTTAATTAAATTAAAATGCTTCTTCTCCTTCAGTTTTGATCGGCTTCCTCTCAAATTTTAAACGAATGTTCTCCAGGTAGGCCTCTCTTTAAAAATTTTTTTTTGGCGATCCGCCAAAAATTGGCTAAATGGGGGGCATTTAAAATTTTTCGTTTGCCTTTTTTCAAAATGGTTCTTCTCCCACAATTTTGATCGGATTCCTTTCCAATTTTGAACATTTATTCTCTAGGTAGGCCTGTCTTAAAAAATTACGTTTTTTGGCGACCCGCTAAAAATTGGCTAAATGGGGGCATTTAAAAATATTTAGTACCAATTTTCAAAACTTTTCTTTTGGCACAATTTGACCAGATTCCTTTATAAATTTGTAAAGTACAATCGGGTATGCAAACATTTTTTAATCGCTGTTCAAACGAGCTTTATAAATTACAGGGTTCGCGTTGGCGGGGTTTTTGTCCATTTTTTTGGCATTTTTTACGAAATGACTCACTTTTTTGGAACCCACCGAGTTTTTCTGGACCTAACTGAGTCACACTTTCCCTTTTTGACTCACTTTCCTGAGAACCCAGCGCGAACCTTGTAAATTACAAAACAAATGATACAATATGATTAACATTAATGTTTTCTCGATCTTCAGCAAAATATGAATTATCCTTTTTTTCATACTTTTTTTTCTCAAATTTATCCTTTTTTATCCTTTTTTTTATCCTTTTTTTTCTTGACGACTCCGTGGCAACACTGTATTTGGCCGATGGGAATGTGCGAAGACAAGGTAGTCTATCATGGCTATAACTACACTTAGGGTACAGACCGTTACCGTTGTCTTGGGTAAAAGGGTTAGAGTTGTGTTTATGGTCGGACCTACAGTAAATAGCTGGGGGTTGGGGAGGGGGGGGGGGGGCGTGTGGAGGATGATGATTAGCAAAAAAAAAAATTCCGACCACCTTCAAGACCTGGATAAAAAGATGTAAAGTAAGAACTGTTCGTCGTGACCCCTTCCACATTCAGGTAAAAAGACGTACGGTAAAATCTGCCTGTCTTGACCACCTTCCAGACCCGGATAAAAATGTAACGTACGGTAAAACTGCTATAGTGACCAACTGCAGATCTGGATAAGAAGGGCCTACAGTAAAACCCGTTTTAGCGACCACCTTCCAGACTCCGATGAAAAAAGATGCTCATTTATATCTGTTTTAGTGACCACCATCTGTTTGGTTTATTTTGAGTTTTTTTACAATGAATAAAGTTTATGTTTGCAGAAATAAATATTTTATTTCAGTTTGGGGGGGGGGGTCCTGGGTTAAGTCGGGGAGACATTTGTTTTTGTTCACAAAAACAAGCAACTAAGTACGTATCGATTGAAAGTATGTAATATAAACCTGCACTCTTATGTTTTGTGTGCACTGGCCGCTCTAGTTGGGGATTAGTGGCTTTATTCGGGAAGACCTTTGTTATTGTTTACAAAAAAGGAACTAAATAGGTATCGATTGAAAGTGTGTAATATGAGCGTGTACTGTTGTGGGTTGTGTGCAGTTGCCGCTCTAGTTCTTTATTGGGATTGAGTGCTAGGCTCTGTGCCTGCTGTAACTGTGGTTGTGACGCAGATATGCGGCTTTCTGCCGGTGGCGATGGCTCGTTTACTGTGGGGAGCGGCCGCCTGTCCCAGCGTCAGGTGTACAGACACAGCCACTACGACTCATGTACGTACCGCGTGGCAGCTCATTCACCTCTGTGCACGGCAGTCTGCTCCACCAAATAACTGAAAACATCTTGCTGTCGTTGCTGTTGTGTGGTTCTTTGTGGTGCGAACTCAACGACGCTTGTAGCCTCTTAATGACGCTTGTAGCGAGCCTCTTAACGACGCTTGTGACGGCCTCTTAACGACGCTTGAACCAGCCTCTTAACGACGCTTGTAGCCTCTTAATGACGCTTGTAGCGGCCTCATAACGACGCTTGTAGCGAGCCTCTTAACGACGCTTGTAGCGAGCCTCTTAACGACACTTGTAGCGAGCCCCGTAACGACGCTTGTAGCGGCTGTATTGTAATCATCTGTCTCTGTGTGCCTTTCGTGGTGTGTGTACGGCCTGCCGCCATGTTTTACGCGGGCCGTCTTGTGTGTGTGTGTACCTTTTGTGGTGTCGGTACGGCCTGTCGCCATGTTTTACGCGGGCCATCTCGCCAAAGCAGTGGAACGGTGGCAGAAGCGTTCTGATTGCGGAGTCATGTGGTCTGTTTGACAGCTGGAAATAGGAGGTGGGGTAGAAAATCCAGCACATGAACAGGAAAGCTGAGCACTGTGTGTGGGGCCGCATTTCCAAGTTGTATCCTACTGTATGCCATTAACTGCTCTCTGATGCATGTGTCGTTTTGATCTGTGTGTCTTAACTCGTTCCGAACGGTAGACGTCCGATAATTCTCGTTCAGTACAATAGACGTCCGATAACTCTTTCAATACAATAGAGGTCCGATAATTCTCGTTCAGTGCGGTAGACATCCGATAATTCTCGTTCAGTACAGTAGACGTCCGATAACTCATTCAGACATCCGATAATTCTCGTTCAGTACGGTAGACGTCCGATAATTCTCGTTCAGTACAGTAGACGTCTGATAACTCGTTAAGACATCCGATAATTCTCGTTCAGTACAGTAGACGTCCGATAACTCATTCAGACATCCGATAATTCTCGTTCAGTACGGTAGACATCCGATAATTCTCGTTCAGTACAGTAGACGTCCGATAATTTTCCTTTAGTACGGTAGACGTCCGATAACTCGAATTCGAGGTATTGTTCGAGGTATTCGAGTTACAGAACAAGAAAAGACAAATAATTATAAGACATTCGGCCACCTATTTTGTTCATGTGGTGTCGAGTTATCGAGTAGATACATTCTAAGTGATTTGTACTGCTGACGGGGAGGGAGAGGGGGTGATCACCGTTGCTCGAGCGACACGAAGGCCCCTAAAAAAAGCTCATGATAAAGCCAGATGATTTCCGCTCCCAGGAGCAAAGTTAACTTGTACTGCCGTGAATACGTCGCCTGTGTGTCGCCCTTGGTGCACGCCGGAAGTAACGACAGTGTGGTGACGGCCCACAGGTGATGGTGCTGCCGATACCGCCTTTAGCTTTACGAGCACGAAGCTGACCTTTCAGAGCAGCTCGTGTACAGATAACCTAGGACCGGTAACAGGTGATGTGGCGAGTGATCCCGCTGTGCGCATACCCCTAGAGCTCGCATCCGGAACCCCCCCCCCCCATTCCCCTCCCTCGCTTGCTTGTGCCCAGGAGCCACCGCCGGCAGCCCTCCCCCTCCTCCGCCCCGCGCTCGTACCCAGGACCAACCGCGAGCACCTCCTTCCCTTATCCGCCCCTTTGTCGTGCCCAGGACCCAGCGTGGGCACCCCCTCCCCTTACTCCGCCCCGCTGTCGTGCCCAGGACCCAGCGCGGGCACCCCCTCCCCCCGCTGTCGCTCGCGCTCGTGCCCAGGACCCACCGCCGGCACCCCTCCCCCGTCCTCCTCACCGCCTCTACCAGCACCATCCACACTTCTACCAGGAACCCTCTCCCCGTCCCACACACCTCCACCGCTTGTACCTCGCACCACCTCCGTGTACAGTGCTGCCGGTGGGTGAAGGGGATGGGGGTAGTGCGGCTTTGATTATTACAGGAATTCAGGGCAATCTAATCATGTTGCTAATTTCTTTCATGATTGCGCTTATTGTGTCTACCCCTTAGAGGGGAGCATTTTCGTGGTGTGCTTTCTATGTGTGTACGAGTGTGTATGCAGAGTGGGCATCTGTTGTACACCCTTGATTTTTAATACGATTACTCTCGGACAAAACCTGTGATCAGTCTTGACTTAGCCCCTGGCTTAGTCCACCGGTTAGGATTGTATTTGACGTATATCGGGCAATGCGCGACGTCGTTGGACGTCATAATGTAACATTTGCGTCATAACTTCTGAACGGAATGTCAGATTAGCTTCAAACTTAGTGGGGTGATGTCTTGGGTGAGTCCGACCGTTCATAATGTATTTGGTGTATGTAGCGGACATTAGACTTTAACAGGATAACTCTGGAACGACAAGTCTAATCAGCTTTCAATGTGCTACTACATTTGGCGCATATTGGGCAATGCATGCCGTCACATGACATCAGAACGTGAAAATGCGTCATCATTATAACTTAGAAGGATACTATTTTTGGCTTATGTAGCCCTACGTATGACGTCATATGATGTCAAAACGTGCTATGGACACTAAACATTGTTAACAAGGTAAATACCAGCGTGATTACACGAGTGCCTGCATCCACAAATGTGAGCCTGTTACACGAGTGCCTGCATCCACAAATGCGAGCCTGTTACACGAGTGCCTGCATCCACAAATGTGAGCCTGTTACACGAGTGCCTGCATCCACAAATGTGAGCCTGTTACACGAGTGCCTGCATCCACAAATGCGAGCCTGTTACACGAGTGCCTGCATCCACAAATGTGAGCCTGTTACACGAGTGCCTGCATCCACAAATGCGAGCCTGTTACACGAGTGCCTGCATCCACAAATGCGAGCCTGTTACACGAGTGCCTGCATCCACAATTGCGAGCCTGTTACACGAGTGCCTGCATCCACAATTGCGAGCCTGTTACACGAGTGCCTGCATCCACAAATGTGAGCCTGTTACACGAGTGCCTGCATCCACAAATGCGAGCCTGTTACACGAGTGCCTGCATCCACAATTGCGAGCCTGTTACACGAGTGCCTGCGTCCACAAATGCGAGCGATTGCATGCATGTATGCGTACCTGCATCCGTGAATGCTTGCCTGGTCATGATTTTATGATGCACCCTTGAATACGCACGTACAGCGTTGTTGCTATCATGCGGGCTAACGTTAACTTATGCATGTACCCCCTCTGTCTGGTTCTGGCAGAGTGATGAATTAGCGCAACCCCCTCTGTGTGGTTTTGACTGAGTTGTGATGAACTGCTGAAGACCCTATAGTCTATCATAAAGTAAAGCCCCCTCCCTCCCACATACACACACACATTAAGGTACCAGAACGCTGAGCCGTACGTTGCACATTTATTACAAATTAATTCACCTTCAAAATAAGTAAAGAAACATGTGTATAAAACTAGTTGCTTGGTTTTGTGCCGGAATGATTATTTAATGACATTGTAATATATTTTGTTCAATTTTTGCTAACATCTGGGTGTGAGCTGATGAAAAACGCTGTAATCGCATGCTTATTTGTTACATGCTGACACTTGAAAAACCGTGGAAGGTGAACGTGACTCTTTGATTCTTGTACAAAGACGAAATCGGCAATCTCAGTCGTTGATACCATCAACCGCTAAATAAAAAAAAACCCATTTAGTTCTTTCTGCTTTAAAATATACCGAATAATCACATAAATCATTTCAAAACGTACTGTTCTCAGAGAATGGACTGTGCAGTTAACCTCCACTGTGTCTCCGCTGCGTTTGCTTGACGGTGTTTCGTCATCAGTTCGTGGGTTGGCGAGTACAACTGCGTGGTAGTCCTAGTGTGACGTTGTATTAGTGCTTTGCTTAACTAAAATAAAACCTTGTTGAGCCTCGCATGTTTGACAAATTCAGTAACATTCGATCAACTAAAGCATTTTAGTTCATTTCAGTAATTTTGTTCATGAAAAAATTAAAGACACGCCACTGATGACAGCGCTGACTTCTTGAATCTCTTAAGTTTCTCGTCCATAATAGAAATAATAAAGCTGCCAAATTAATATAAAGGACAAAATATTGTGATCACACTGAAATCTGTCGTACCTCAAAATAACTTTTTGATTTTGGAGCCTTTAATTATCTTATATAAAAACTAAATTTGTGTCTTGCTTCGGTCTGACCTTAAAAATACTTGAACTATTGTTCACAAATAGAATTCGTAACAGAGATCATCTCACTGGTCATTGATTCGTGTCGCTTTTGAATATTTTAGACGACGGCGAGTTTGAAGATTACCCTTCCCCGCAAGCCATCGGCCAGTGCAGCGTCATCTACGAATACGTCGCCCAACAACACGACGAGTTAACCATCGCACCGGGTAGGTCCTTGTTCTATTTTGTTTTAATGAGTGCCTCCTCCAGCAGGTCGAGTTGACCGTTGCAGCAGGTACGTTCTGACCGTAATCTAACCGTTCCCGCAATGTCTCCACCGTCGTAACGTCGTATTATTTTTGAAATCAGCGAAAAATTGACAGATCAGTACTTCATCAAAATTTCTTAAAATTGTTGATTTTTTTATCGAAATTATGATTTTTCATTTGTGAAAAAGAATGTCCAAATGACGCTATTTTGAATGCATTGGTGACGTGGCAGAACGCTGTGCGAGATTAGGTGGGGGAACCGGCGACATGTTTTAATACTTTGCCTCACAATTCTGCGTTCAATAATGTGTGCACATGGGATATTGTCTTACGAACCAGTGAAGACCAGGTCTTCAGTGGCCTTTGGTGGCAGTTTGGACAGTTTAGTAGGCATAAAAATGTGAAACAGAATGGTACTAAATGTAGTAATAAAGGCTCGTAATTTATTCGCAAAGGTCAAAGGTTGCAAAAGGTTGCGTGTGAAATGCGCTATGTGTATTAATACTACAAGTATTCATCTGTGAATATGTGTTTCTTGGCGGGAACAAATTATTTTAAAAAGTGTTATTTGCGATCAAAATATATGTTTGAAATACTGTTTAGGGATGCGTCACTCACCAGCACGATGCGTTAAACATGATAACAACCATGTGCGCTTTTATGTTGAAAAATCGTATCTCCTAGGCATCTTGAAAATTTGATTGATCATAACGAACATCAGTTCTTATTTGGTTGTTACTTTTTTGACAATTCGCCAAAAATTTGCGGAAATATTGGCCGAAAACCTAGTAGGGTTTTGGCGGAAACGTTCTAAAATTTGGGGGGAAGGTTAGGTGCACAAGTATCCACCTGGTTATTTCATGTTTTGGCGGGTTTTTTTAGCGATCTTTTTCGTAAAATTTAAAAATATGATCCCGCTGTCTTGAAATTATAGGTGAAGGTAACAGGTACCTACGTTGATAATACTTTTTTGGACGATTGGCCAAACTTGGCTGAAGTTTTGGCAGTTTATGGAAAAAAAGTCTGAAAATGTTGATTGAAGGCAGGGAGTATCAATGTACAACTGGCCATTTTGTTTGTAGAATGGATAGATATTAGCAAAGATATTGACCGAAAAGGAATTTGCTTGAAAACGTAAAGACGTCCTTATAGGATTTAGTGAAAATGTGATAAAATATTGATTGGATATACTTTGAACAACTGCCCACCTGGCTATTATTAGTATTTTTATGACCCGCTGGACTGTAGTCTGAGGGTCATATAGTCTTCGCCCTGTGCGCACGTGCTGTTTTGACCGACGTTTATTCGTCCGTCTGTCCCTGAGGTGGTTCGGAACTTAGCATAGTTTTTTTAGTATATTGAGTGGTAGCTTCGAAGTTTTGTGTAATAAACTCGTCCAAGGGTTTATGACATAGCAACCTGAAACCTATGCGAAATGAATGTATATGGTATGAAGGTGTGCATCTCCTTTTTGAGCGACGTTCGTCCGTCCGTTTGTCCGTGAGGTGGTTCGGAACTTAGCATATTTTTAGTACATTGATGGGTAGCTTTGAAGTTTTGTGTAATGAACTCGTCCAAGGGTTTTCTCAATAGGTACAATGCGACACATTTGTCACTGAGACGACGGCTCACTGGTTAAGTTCCAATAAGACGTCGTTTCAAATGGTCTTTGGTGGCAGCTCGACAGTTTAGTGGAAAGGATATATGACAGGGTCCTTAAACGTCACTAAATATATAAAATAGAAGAAATTGTCCCTAAATCTCCCAAATATATTGATATAAACTCGTAAATCAATTCAATAATCAAACAAGTACACAGTTATTTATTACTTCCTCCCCAAGTCAATCGTCATTCATACTAATCTTATTATTTATGAACGCATCCTCCAGCAATACATGACGCTGCATTTATTTATGAATCCGCAACGTAACCACCTTATAAGACTACTTAATTCCTTACACAATTATTTCAACAACAACCAGCAACACGACAGGTTAAATATCGTACCATCGTCGTGTTGTTTGTGAAGACATCGATCAGCAAAGCAGCTAGTGAATCATCACGCTAGTTGCCCTGTACTCCTCTTATTTATACATACCTCACTGAGAAGAGCGCAGACCACAATCAAATTCATTGTAACACATTTGACATTGAGACGACGTCTCACTGGTTAAGTTCCAGTAAAACCTCGTTTCAACTGGTCTTTAGTGACAGCTCTGCAGTTTAGTGGAAAGCACATATGTTCTGTAAACCATTTTCAAGCCAACAGTCCAATAAGTGTATACCGACAGCCTCGGTGGCCTAGTGGTTAGATAGTCCGTCTCGAGACTGGAAGATCGTGGGTTCAAACTCCGGTCGGGTCATACCTAAGACTTTAAAATTGGGACTCCTCCTTGCTGCCCTGTGAGGCACTCCACATGTAAGGGTTAGAAGGAGGGCTGGAATGCCCCATTTCAGTATAATGTGGCAGGGGGATCCCGACACGACCATAGCAGTTGAAAGGGATCTAAAGAACAATACAATACTGACAGTTATGCATCATGCCGGGTACACCCTCGTCCAATTTTACTTGTACCTCATACCTGACTTACTTCAATTCCGCCACTCAATTATTTCCACAAACGTTCTCCCTTCCCTCCGTCCCACTCTGCTTCAATTCCTTAAGTCCTTTCTAGACACAGTTCCCCGCCAGCAACACGACGAATTAACCATCACACGACCTACAGCATCGCCGTGTGTGTGAAGAGATCGACCATAGAACAACGAATGCACCCTCGGATCATTACTTCCAAATCTTGCTCCTGCAGTAAATATATAAGAAAAGTCTTGGTTCGAATGCGGATAACCACACTTACACGCACGATATTAATCATCATACTACATACACTCTACTACTATTATTTCTGAATAACTGCCCCAGGTACAGGAAAACTTTACCGTCATACTATTTACAAACCTCCTCCCCCAAGCCTACTTCCTGTTGCTTATACGTTCCTTACCCAGAAAAGCGGCGACTTCATTATAAGATCAGGTACAACATGTTAAATTAGGTGTGGAGAATTCCCCATTCAACAATCAACTTACCCTCACACTAGTTATATTGCTTCTGTTATTTCGCCCAGTAATAGGATAAATTAACCATACATACCTAAAGCAGCGGCTGAGCAATAATATCATACTCTACTCTTTTTTATCGCTCCAAGTGTTCCCTCATCCAGTTATTTATGCATTCACACCACCTCCTCGACGTAACCACCATATAAGATACATGTACTTCCTCAGTTATTTCTAACCTCAGTTATTTCTAAAAGCATTTTCTGCGACCCCCACCTTGCGCCAGCAACACGACAAGTAAACCATAATACGAACTGCAGCATCGCCGTATTGTTTGTGAAGACGTAGACAGCAAAACAAGGAATGGGCTATCACAATAGTTGCCCTGTACCCTTGTTGTTTATACCTACAGCGGCAACTAAACAATCGTATAATATACCCTATACACCATTGCTCCAAGTATTCCTTCTCCGAGTTATTTGTACTCCCACCCCAACAGCAGCATAATTATTTAAGAATCAAACCAGCTACAGCGTCGCCGTGTTGTTTGTGAAGACGTTTTACACCGAAGCAAGGAGTGGACCCTCACGATAGTTGCCCTATAGCCTGTTGTTTGTACATACCTACAGCGGCGACTGAAGCCTCATATCATATACTGTACTACTTTTTATTCTGCAAGTGTTCTCTCATCGAGATGTTTATGCATAAACACCTGCTCCGCGACGTAACAACCATATCAGATACACTCTACATAAATTCCATCACTCACTTATTTCTACAAGCAGCCCCTCCCCCCCGTCCCGCCAGCAGCACGACGAATTAACCATCATTGCAGCTAGAGCATCGCCGTGTTATTTGTGAAGACATCGACCAGCAGAACAACGAGTGCCCCGTCACATGAACATTTATGAACTTTTATAAATGCTACCCCATAAAGTATGCAAGAAAACTAATTTTCGTTCGAATATACATAACCACATTTATACGATATTAGTCAGCATACTAAATGCACTCTACTCCTATTATTTATGAATAACTGTCTTAGTTACAGCACAATTTCACTATCATATTATTTACAATCCCCACCCCAACCCAAGCCCCTCCCCATCCATAAGATCAGGTACAACATGTTATGCTACTTACGAATAACTGGCCCATCAACACAAGTGACCCTCACATAAGTTACACTCTGTTCCTGTTATCTATGAATGTTTGTCCCAATAACAGGATGAATTAACAATTGCTCCAAGTATTCCCTCTCCGAGTTATTTGTACATCCGACCCTACCAGCAGCACGATGATTCAAGAATCAAACCAGCTACAGCGTCGCCGTGTTGTTTGTGAAGATGTCGACCAGCAGAGCAACGAGTGCACCGTCACATGAACACTTATGAACATTTATAAATGCTGTCCCATTAAGTATGTAAGAAAACTAATTTTCGATCGAATATACATACGATATTAATCATCATACTATATGCACTCTTACTCCTTTTATTTATGAATAACTGTTTGAGTTAGAACATAAGTTTACTATCATGTTATTTACAATCCCCCCCATATCCAAGCCCTTCTCCATCCATAAGATCGGGTACAGCATGTTGTGTTACTTTCGAATAAGTCGCCCAGCAACACAAGTGACCCTCACACAAGTTACACTCTGTTCCTGTTATCTATGCATATTTGTCCCAATAACAGGACGAATTAACCATTGCTTCAAGTATTCCCTCTCCGAGTTATTTGTACACCCATCCCACCAGCAGGACGATGATTTAAGAATCAAAACAGCTGCAGCATCCCCCGTGTTGTTTGTGAAGACGTCGACCAGCAAATAAGGAGTGGACCATCACGATAGTTGCCCTATAGTCCTGTTGTTCATACATACCTACAGCGGCGACTGAAGTCTCATATCATATACTGTACTACTTTTTATCCTCTATGTTTTCTCTCGTCGAACTGATTATGCATAAACGCCTACTCCGCTACGCAAAACCATATCAAGTACACCCTACTTCAATTCTATCACTCACTTATTTCTACAATCATTTTCTGCCACAACCCCCCCCCCCCTTCCCCCTGCCCCCCACCAGCAACACGACGAGTTAACCATCATTCCAGCCGCAGCTTCGCCGTGTTGTTTGTGAAGACGTCGAGCAGCAGAACAACAAGTGTACCGTCACATGAATACTTATGAACATTTATCAATGCTACCCCATTAAGTATGTAAGAAATCTTCGTTCGAATATACATAGCCACAGTTATACGATATTAATCATCATATTGAATACACTGTCCGTATTATTTATGAACAACTGTCTCAGTTACAGCACAAGTGTACTGTCATATTATAACCCTCCCTACTCAAGCCCTTCCCCAACAAGTTACACTCGTCTTCTGTTATTTATGAATATTTGGCCCAGTAACGGATGAATTAACCATTGCTCCAAGTAGTCCCTCCCTGAGTTATTTGTACATCCCACCCCACCAGCAGCAGGATGATTCAAGAATCAAACCAGCTACAGCATCGCCGTGTTGTTTGTGAAGACGTCGACTAGCAAAACAACGAGTGCACCGTCATATGAACACTTATGAACATTTGTAAATGCTACGCCATTAAGCATGTATGAAAACTAATTTTCGTTCGAATATACATACCCACATTATACGATATTAATTCGCATATAAATGCACTCCACTATTATTGGTGACAATCACTTCCCCCTCCCCACCCAAACCCTTCCCTATTCATAAGTCCAAGAGCAACATATTATGTTATTTATGAATACCTCGCCGAGCAACAGAAGCTACCTTCACACAAGTTACACTGTGTTCCTGTTATCTATGAATATTTGGCCCAAACACAGGATGAATTAACCATTGCTCCAAGTAGTCCCTCTCCGAATTATTTGTACATCCCACCCCACCAGCAGCAGGATGATTCAAGAATGAAATCAGCTACAGCATAACCGTATTGTTTCTGAAGACGTCGACCAAGAAAACAACGAGTTGACCATCACGATAGTTGCCCTGAAGACCTGTCGTTCGTACATACATACAGCGGCGACTGAAACCTCATATCATATACTGTACTACTTTTTATCCTCTATGTTTTCTCTCGTCGAACTGATTATGCATAAACACCTACTCCCCGACGCAACAACTATATCAAATACACTCTACCTCAATTCTATCACTCACTTATTTCTACAAGCATTTTCTCCCCCCCCCCGCACTCTCCCCTCGCGCTTCCCTGCAGCAACACGACGAGTTAACCATCATTCCAGCTGCAACATCGCCGTGTTTGTGAAGACGTCGACCAGCAGAACAACAAGTGCTCCGTCACATGAATACTTATGAACGTTAGAAATGCTATCCATAAGAGCAGCGACTAAACAGTCATATCAGATATATTGTACTGCTTTTATATTTCAATATTTGTGTGCACACCAAGCCTTGTTACTTATGAATAATTTGTCCAGCAACTCAAGTTACGCTCAAACGAACTGCACTGTACTGCTGTTATTTTTGGATATCTCACCCAGTAACACAATAAATAAACCATCGCTCCATGTATTACCTCATCCAGTTGTCGAACAAAAAAAACCGTGTAAACCGTGACGCCAAGTCCGCCGTACTGATGCATTTGAGAATAATTCGCCAATCGACAAGACAAGTTAACCATGACAATAGATCTCACTGGTTAAGTTCCAGTAAGACCTCGTGTCAACTGGTCTTTAGTGACAGATCCACAGTTTAGTGGAAAGTTTGTAAGCGTCACTAAATATAGTGACGTCAACTCATGAATCATTTGTAAAACAAAAAATTGAGAAAGAGTACATTATGACAAGTACATTACGACATTTTTGACAGAGATGACGTCTCACTGGTTAAGTTCCAGTAAGACCTCGTCTTGACTGGTCTTCAGTGACAGCTCTGCAGTTTAGTGGAAAGGACATGTGAAAGGGTCCCTAAGCATCACTAAATATAGTAACGTCAATTCGTAAATCATTGGTAGAGTTAAAAAGTTGAAGAAGTACATTGTGACAAGTACATTGCTTGAAAAAGTACATTGTGACAAGTACATTGCGACCCATTTGACATTGAGACGACGTCTCACTGGTTAGCTTCCAGTAAGACCTCGTTTCAACTGGTGGCTGTTCGGCAGTGTTTTTGGCAAATACATAGGAAACGATCCCTAAATGCTACTAAATATATTAATATAAACCCAGAAATCATTTGCGAAGGTTGAAATTTGAATAAGTACATTGTGACAAGTACGTCAATATCTTCTCGTTTATGAAAACTGAGGGACATCTGCAGAGTCTCATTGTATATTTTGGGGTTACTTGTTCGACTTCCAAAGTGTATAATCTTGATCTCTTCGCCTTCGCAAGTTCACTTAATGCCGTGGTGGTGAACTTTCTCGCGAATATTGAAGCGCAAGACAGCACGGTTTTCAGCGATGGTTTCCCTTTTGTCAGGTAGCAGGCCTAAAGTTCGGAGTTAATGCTTGCACGCGTCGTCAACGTAACCGTAAAGCAGGTCTTTTGTTATTCGACCGCTATCCATGTGGCGTACGTGACCAAGTCAGCGTAGACGTAGCTGTTTGATGAGCGCGGATGCTCTTCTCTCTTCGCAGTGTTCACGATTCCGACACTCATTTCGTCGTAGAGGACTGTTGTGATTGGTAGTTGAGCCCATGTAGCAGAGTTAGCTCCCAGCGTCTAAAGGAGTGCCATTGAGAGTAATCAATGTTTAGCAACATGAGCCATGACGACAGATTTCTGTACGCTGATTGTCAGGGGTGATTTTTCCAAGCGCCTGGCAGCCTGTCGATTAGGGCCTGTAACTTTGCTTCAGTATGTGCTACTAGCACAGCGTGGTCAGCGAAGAGCAATTCCATGATGGTTACTTCACGCCGTTTCGAATCTGCTTGAAGACGTGTCGGGTTGACTAGTTCCCTGTCAGATCGAGTCCAGATGTGAAAGCCATACTCAACAAGTACATTGCGACACATTTGATATTGAGACGACGCCTCACTGGTTGAGTTCCAGTAAGACCTCGTCTCAACTGGTCTTACTGACGGTTCCACAGTTTAGTGGAAAGTACATATGTAAGGATCCCTAAATGTCACTAAATATAGTGACGTCCACTCATAAATCATTTGTTACGTTAAAAATTGAAGAGTACATTGTAACAAGTACATTGCGACACATTTCGCATTGAGACGACGTCTCACTGGTTAAGTTCCAGTAAGACCTCGTCTCAACTGGTCTTTAGTGACGGCTCCACAGTTTAGTGGAAAATACATATGTAAGAATCCCTAAATGTCACTAAATATAGTGACGTCCACTCATAAATCGTTTGTAAAGTTAATAAGTTACGAAAGAGTACATTGTAACACGTACATTGGGACACATTTCACATTGAGACGACGTCTCACTGGTTAAGTTCCAATAAGACCTCGTCTCAACTGGTCTTCAGTGACAGTTCTGCAATTGAGTGGAAAGGACATATAAAAGGTTCCCTAAACATCACTAAATATAGTAATGTCAATTCGTAAATAATTTGTAGAGTTAAAAAGTTGAAAAAGTACGTTGTGACAAGTACATTGGGACACATTTCACAATGAGACGGGGTCTCACTGGTTAAGTTCCAGTAAGACCTCATCTCGACCCGTCTTCAGTGATAGCTCTTCAGTTTAGAAGATCGTTGGTTCAAACCCCGGTCGAGTCATACCTAAGACTTTCATATGGAGACTCCTCCTTGCTACTGTGTGAGGCACTCCACATGTAAGGGTTAGAAGGAGGACTGGAATGCCCCATTTGGGTATAATATGGAAGGGAGATCCCAAAATGACCATAGCAGTTGAAAGGGATCTAAAGAACAATACGAAATTGGTAAATATATATGAAACGATCCCAAAATATTACTAAATATATGAATATATACCCAGAAATCATTTGTGAAGCTCGAAATTTGGACAAGTACATTGGGACAAGTACGTCGTCAATATCTGTTCATCTACGAAAGATGATGGACATCTGCAGTCTCAATGTTTTATTTTGGGTTACTTGTTCGACTTCCAGAGTGTTTATTCTTGGTATCTTCGTCTTCGCAAGTTCACTTTATGCCGTGGTGGTGAACTTTCTGGCGGATATTGAAGCGCAAGACAGCTCGGTTTTCAGCGATGGTTTCCCTTTTGTGAGGAAGCAGGCCTAAAGTTCGGAGTTAATGCTTGCATGCGTCAGCAACGTAACCGTAAAGCAGGTCTTTTGTTATTCGACCGCTATCCATGTGGCGTACGTGACCAAATCAGCGTAGACGTAGCTGTTTGATGAGCGCGGATGCTCTTCTGTCTTTACAGTGTTAACGATTCCGACACATTGCATCAGAGTGTCGTTGAGAGTAATGACTGTTGGATGTTTAGCAACATGGGCCATGACGACAGATTTTTATGCGCTGATTGTCAGGGGAAATTTTTCCAAGCGCTTGGCAGCCTGTCGATTAGGGGCTGTACCTTTGCTCCACTGTGTGCTACTAGCACAGCGTCATCAGTGAAGAGCAATTCCATGATGGTTACTTCACGCCGTTTTGAATTTGTTTGAAGACGTGTCGGGTTGAATAGTTCCCTGTCAGATCGAGTCCAGATGTGAAAGTCATTCTCAACAAGTACATTGCGACACATTTTTATGACATTGAGACGACGCCTCACTGGTTGAGTTCCAGTGAGACCTCGTCTCAACTGGTCTTTAGTGCCAGCTCCACGGTTTAGTGGAAAGTACATATGTAAGGATCCCTTAATGTCACTAAATATAGTGACGTCCACTCATAAATCATTTGTTACGTTAAAAATTGAAGAGTACATTGTAACAAGTACATTGCGACACATTTCACATTGAGACGACGTCTCACTGGTTAAGTTCCAGTAAGACCTCGCCTCAACTGTTCTTCAGCTCAGCAGTTTTGTGGACAGACATATGAAAGGGTTCTAAATAACAATGAAACTAGTAATAGAAACTCGTAAACCATTTTCAAACCAACAGTCCAAGTGTATATTGACTACGGGGTACAGTGCTGTACACGTTTAAACATCACGCCGGGTACACCCTCGTCCAATTTTCCTTGTACCTCATACCGGACATATATCAGTGCTCTAACTCATTTACTTCTACCAACCTTCCTCTACTATTATTTATGAATAACTGCTGTAGTTAGAGAAGTTTACCATAATACTATTTCCAAACCTCTAACCCAGCCAGATCCCCCTCTCCGAGTTTATTGTATACCCACCCCACCAGCAGCGCGATGATTTAAGAATCAAACCAGCTGCAGTATCGCCGTGTTGTTTGTGAAGACGTTTTACACCGAAGCAAGGAGTCGACCCTCACGATAGTTGCCCTATAGCCTGTTGTTTGTACATACCTACAGCGGCGACTGGAGCCTCATATCATATACTGTACTACTTTTTATTCTGCATGTGTTCTCTCATCGAGATTTTTATGCATAAACACCTGCTCCGCGACGTAACAACCATATCAAATACACTCTACATAAATTCGATCACTCACTTATTTCTACAAGCAGCCCCTCCCCCCCCGTCCCGCCAGCAGCACGACGAATTAACCATCATTGCAGCTAGAGCATCGCCGTGTTATTTGTGAAGACATCGACCAGCAGAACAACGAGTGCCCCGTCACATGAAATTTATGAACTTTTATAACTGCTACCCCATAAAGTATGCAAGAAAACTAATCTTCGTTCGAATATACATAACCACACTTATACGATATTAGTCAGCATACTAAATGCACTCTACTCCTATTATTTAAGAATAACTGTCTCAGTTACAGCACAATTTTCCTATCATATTATTTACAATCCCCACCCCAACCCAAGCCCCTCCCCATCCATAAGATCAGGTACAACATGTTATGCTACTTACGAATAACTGGCCCATCAACACAAGTGACCCTCACACAAGCTATACTCTGTTCCTGTTATCTATGAATGTTTGTCCCAATAACAGGATGAATTAATATTTGCACCAAGTATTCCCTCTCCGAGTTATTTGTACATCCCACCCCACCAGCAGCACGATGATTCAAGAATCAAACCAGCTACAGCGTCGCCGTGTTGTTTGTGAAGATGTCGACCAGCAGAGCAACGAGTGTACCGTCACATGAACACTTATGAACATTGATAAATGATATCCCATTAAGTATGTAAGAAAACTAATTTTCGATCGAATATACATACGATATTAATCATCATACTATATGCACTCTTACTACTTTTATTTATGAATAACTGTCTGAGTTTACTATCATGTTATTTACAACCCCCCCCCCCCCATATCCAATCCCTTCTTCATCCATAAGATCAGGTACAGCATGTTGTGTTACTTTCGAATAAGTCGCCCAGCAACACAAGTGACCCTCACACAAGTAACACTCTGTTCCTGTTATCTATGCATATTTGTCCCAATAACAGGACGAATTAACCATTGCTTCAAGTATTCCCTCTCCGAGTTATTTGTACACCCATCCCACCAGCAGGACGATGATTTAAGAATCAAAACAGCTGCAGCATCCCCCGTGTTGTTTGTGAAGACGTCGACCAGCAAATAAGGAGTGGACCATCACGATAGTTGCCCTATAGTCCTGTTGTTCATACATACCTACAGCGGCGACTGAAGTCTCATATCATATACTGTACTACTTTTTATCCTCTATGTTTTCTCTCGTCGAACTGATTTTGCATAAACGCCTACTCCGCTACGCAAAACCATATCAAGTACACCGTACTTCAATTCTATCACTCACTTATTTCTACAATCATTTTCTGCCACAACCCCCCCCCCCTTCCCCCTGCCCCCCACCAGCAACACGACGAGTTAACCATCATTCCAGCCGCAGCTTCGCCGTGTTGTTTGTGAAGACGTCGAGCAGCAGAGCAACGAGTGTACCGTCACATGAACACTTATGAACATTTATAAATGCTACCACATTAATTATGTAAGAAAAGTAATTTTCCTTCGAATATACGAAGCCACATTATACGATATTAATTCTCAGACTAAATGCACTCCACTATTATTGGTGACAATCACTAACCCCCTCCCCACCCAAACCCGTCCCTATTCATAAGACCAAGCGCAACATGTTATGTTACTTATGAATACTTCGCCGAGCAACCGAAGTTACCTTCACACAAGTTACACTGTGTTGCTGTTACCTATGAATATTTGGCCCAATAACAGGATGCATTAACCATTGCTCCAAGTAGTCCCTCCCTGAGTTATTTGTATATCCCACCCCACCAGCAGCAGGATGATTCAAGAATCAAACCAGCTACAGCATCGCCGTGTTGTTTGTGAAGACGTCGACTAGCAGAACAACGAGTGCACCGTCATATGAACACTTATGAACATTTGTAAATGCTACGCCATTAAGCATATATGAAAACAAATTTTCGTTCGAATATACATACCCACATTATACGATATTAATTCTCATATAAATGCACTCCACTATTATTGATGACAATCACTTCCCCCTCCCCACCCAAACTCTTCCCTATTCATAAGTCCAAGAGCACTATATGTTATTTATGAATACCTCGCCGAGCAACAGAAGTTACCTTCACACAAGTTACACTGTGTTCCTGTTATCTATGAATATTTGGCCCAAACACAGGATGAATTAACCATTGCTCCAAGTAGTCCCTCTCCGAATTATTTGTACATCCCACCCCACCAGCAGCAGGATGATTCAAGAATGAAATTAGCTACAGCATAACCGTATTGTTTCTGAAGACGTCGACCAAGAAAACAACGAGTTGACCATCACGATAGTTGCCCTGAAGACCTGTCGTTCGTACATACATACAGCGGCGACTGAAACCTCATATCATATACTGTACTACTTTTTATCCTCTATGTTTTCTCTCGTCGAACTGATTATGCATAAACACCTACTCCCCGACGCAACAACTATATCAAATACACTCTACCTCAATTCCATCACTCACTTATTTCTACAAGCATTTTCTCCCCCCCCCCCCCCGCACTCTCCCCTCGCGCTTCCCTGCAGCAACACGACGAGTTAACCATCATTCCAGCTGCAACATCGCCGTGTTTGTGAAGACGTCGACCAGCAGAACAACAAGTGCACCGTCACATGAATACTTATGAACGTTAGAAATGCTATCCATAAGAGCAGCGACTAAACAGTCATATCAGATATATTGTACTGCTTTTATATTTCAATATTTGTGTGCACACCGAGCCTTGTTACTTATGAATAATTTGTCCAGCAACTCAAGTTACGCTCAAACGAACTGCACTGTACTGCTGTTATTTTTGGATATCTCACCCAGTAACACAATGAATTAACCATCGCTCCATGTATTACCTCATCCAGTTCTCGAACAAAAAAAACCGTGTAAACCGTGACGCCAAGTCCGCCGTACTGATGCATTTGAGAATAATTCGCCAATCGACAAGACAAGTTAACCATGACAATAGATCTCACTGGTTAAGTTCCAGTAAGACCTCGTGTCAACTGGTCTTTAGTGACAGATCCACAGTTTAGTGGAAAGTTTGTAAGCGTCACTAAATATAGTGACGTCAACTCATGAATCATTTGTAAAACAAAAAATTGAGAAAGAGTACATTATGACAAGTACATTACGACATTTTTGACAAAGAGATGACGTCTCACTGGTTAAGTTCCAGTAAGACCTCGTCTTGACTGGTCTTCAGTGACAGCTCTGCAGTTTAGTGGAAAGGACATGTGAAAGGGTCCCTAAGCATCACTAAATATAGTAACGTCAATTCGTAAATCATTTGTAGAGTTAAAAAGTTGAAGAAGTACATTGTGACAAGTACATTGCTTGAAAAAGTACATTGTGACAAGTACATTGCGACCCATTTGACATTGAGACGACGTCTCACTGGTTAACTTCCAGTAAGACCTCGTTTCAACTGGTGGCTGTTCGGCAGTGTTTTTGGCAAATACATAGGAAACGATCCCTAAATGCTACTAAATATATTAATATAAACCCAGAAATCATTTGCGAAGGTTGAAATTTGAACAAGTACATTGTGACAATTACGTCAATATCTTCTCGTTTATGAAAACTGAGGGACATCTGCAGAGTCTCATTGTATATTTTGGGGTTACTTGTTCGACTTCCAAAGTGTATAATCTTGATCTCTTCGCCTTCGCAAGTTCATTTAATGCCGTGGTGGTGAACTTTCTCGCGAATATTGAAGCGCAAGACAGCACGGTTTTCAGCGATGGTTTCCCTTTTGTCAGGTAGCAGGCCTAAAGTTCGGAGTTAATGCTTGCACGCGTCGTCAACGTAACCGTAAAGCAGGTCTTTTGTTATTCGACCGCTATCCATGTGGCGTACGTGACCAAGTCAGCGTAGACGTAGCTGTTTGATGAGCGCGGATGCTCTTCTCTCTTCGCAGTGTTCACGATTCCGACACTCATTTCGTCGTAGAGGACTGTTGTGATTGGTAGTTGAGCCCATGTAGCAGAGTTAGCTCCCAGCGTCTAAAGGAGTGCCATTGAGAGTAATCACTGGTGTATGTTTAGCAACATGAGCCATGACGACAGATTTCTATACGCTGATTGTCAGGGGTAATTTTTCCAAGCGCCTGGCAGCTTGTCGATTAGGGCCTGTAACTTTGCTTCAGTATGTGCTACTAGCACAGCGTGGTCAGCGAAGAGCAATTCCATGATGGTTACTTCACGCCGTTTCGAATTTCCTTGAAGACGTGTCGGGTTGAATAGTTCCCTGTCAGATCGAGTCCAGATGTGAAAGCCATACTCAACAAGTACATTGCGACACATTTGATATTGAGACGACGCCTCACTGGTTGAGTTCCAGTAAGACCTCGTCTCAACTGGTCTTACTGACGGTTCCACAGTTTAGTGGAAAGTACATATGTAAGGATCCCTAAATGTCACTAAATATAGTGACGTCCACTCATAAATCATTTGTTACGTTAAAAATTGAAGAGTACATTGTAACAAGTACATTGCGACACATTTCGCATTGAGACGACGTCTCACTGGTTAAGTTCCAGTAAGACCTCGTCTCAACTGGTCTTTAGTGACGGCTCCACAGTTTAGTGGAAAATACATATGTAAGAATCCCTAAATGTCACTAAATATAGTGACGTCCACTCATAAATCGTTTGTAAAGTTAATAAGTTACGAAAGAGTACATTGTAACACGTACATTGGGACACATTTCACATTGAGACGACGTCTCACTGGTTAAGTTCCAATAAGACCTCGTCTCAACTGGTCTTCAGTGACAGTTCTGCAATTGAGTGGAAAGGACATATAAAAGGTTCCATAAACATCACTAAATATAGTAATGTCAATTCGTAAATAATTTGTAGAGTTAAAAAGTTGAAAAAGTACGTTGTGACAAGTACATTGGGACACATTTCACAATGAGACGGGGTCTCACTGGTTAAGTTCCAGTAAGACCTCATCTCGACCCGTCTTCAGTGATAGCTCTTCAGTTTAGAAGATCGTTGGTTCAAACCCCGGTCGAGTCATACCTAAGACTTTCATATGGAGACTCCTCCTTGCTACTGTGTGAGGCACTCCACATGTAAGGGTTAGAAGGAGGACTGGAATGCCCCATTTGGGTATAATATGGAAGGGAGATCCCAAAATGACCATAGCAGTTGAAAGGGATCTAAAGAACAATACGAAATTGGCAAATATATATGAAACGATCCCAAAATATTACTAAATATATGAATATATACCCAGAAATCATTTGTGAAGCTCGAAATTTGGACAAGTACATTGGGACAAGTACGTCGTCAATATCTGTTCATCTACGAAAGATGATGGACATCTGCAGTCTCAATGTTTTATTTTGGGTTACTTGTTCGACTTCCAGAGTGTTTATTCTTGGTATCTTCGTCTTCGCAAGTTCACTTTATGCCGTGGTGGTGAACTTTCTGGCGGATATTGAAGCGCAAGACAGCTCGGTTTTCAGCGATGGTTTCCCTTTTGTGAGGAAGCAGGCCTAAAGTTCGGAGTTAATGCTTGCATGCGTCAGCAACGTAACCGTAAAGCAGGTCTTTTGTTATTCGACCGCTATCCATGTGGCGTACGTGACCAAATCAGCGTAGACGTAGCTGTTTGATGAGCGCGGATGCTCTTCTGTCTTTACAGTGTTAACGATTCCGACACATTGCATCAGAGTGTCGTTGAGAGTAATGACTGTTGGATGTTTAGCAACATGGGCCATGACGACAGATTTTTATGCGCTGATTGTCAGGGGAAATTTTTCCAAGCGCTTGGCAGCCTGTCGATTAGGGGCTGTACCTTTGCTCCACTGTGTGCTACTAGCACAGCGTCATCAGTGAAGAGCAATTCCATGATGGTTACTTCACGCCGTTTTGAATTTGTTTGAAGACGTGTCGGGTTGAATAGTTCCCTGTCAGATCGAGTCCAGATGTGAAAGTCATTCTCAACAAGTACATTGCGACACATTTTTATGACATTGAGACGACGCCTCACTGGTTGAGTTCCAGTGAGACCTCGTCTCAACTGGTCTTTAGTGCCAGCTCCACGGTTTAGTGGAAAGTACATATGTAAGGATCCCTTAATGTCACTAAATATAGTGACGTCCACTCATAAATCATTTGTTACGTTAAAAATTGAAGAGTACATTGTAACAAGTACATTGCGACACATTTCACATTGAGACGACGTCTCACTGGTTAAGTTCCAGTAAGACCTCGCCTCAACTGTTCTTCAGCTCAGCAGTTTTGTGGACAGACATATGAAAGGGTTCTAAATAACAATGAAACTAGTAATAGAAACTCGTAAACCATTTTCAAACCAACAGTCCAAGTGTATATTGACTACGGGGTACAGTGCTGTACACGTTTAAACATCACGCCGGGTACACCCTCGTCCAATTTTCCTTGTACCTCATACCGGACATATATCAGTGCTCTAACTCATTTACTTCTACCAACCTTCCTCTACTATTATTTATGAATAACTGCTGTAGTTAGAGAAGTTTACCATAATACTATTTCCAAACCTCTAACCCAGCCAGATCCCCCTCTCCGAGTTTATTGTATACCCACCCCACCAGCAGCGCGATGATTTAAGAATCAAACCAGCTGCAGTATCGCCGTGTTGTTTGTGAAGACGTTTTACACCGAAGCAAGGAGTCGACCCTCACGATAGTTGCCCTATAGCCTGTTGTTTGTACATACCTACAGCGGCGACTGGAGCCTCATATCATATACTGTACTACTTTTTATTCTGCATGTGTTCTCTCATCGAGATTTTTATGCATAAACACCTGCTCCGCGACGTAACAACCATATCAAATACACTCTACATAAATTCGATCACTCACTTATTTCTACAAGCAGCCCCTCCCCCCCCCCGTCCCGCCAGCAGCACGACGAATTAACCATCATTGCAGCTAGAGCATCGCCGTGTTATTTGTGAAGACATCGACCAGCAGAACAACGAGTGCCCCGTCACATGAAATTTATGAACTTTTATAACTGCTACCCCATAAAGTATGCAAGAAAACTAATCTTCGTTCGAATATACATAACCACACTTATACGATATTAGTCAGCATACTAAATGCACTCTACTCCTATTATTTAAGAATAACTGTCTCAGTTACAGCACAATTTTCCTATCATATTATTTACAATCCCCACCCCAACCCAAGCCCCTCCCCATCCATAAGATCAGGTACAACATGTTATGCTACTTACGAATAACTGGCCCATCAACACAAGTGACCCTCACACAAGCTATACTCTGTTCCTGTTATCTATGAATGTTTGTCCCAATAACAGGATGAATTAATATTTGCACCAAGTATTCCCTCTCCGAGTTATTTGTACATCCCACCCCACCAGCAGCACGATGATTCAAGAATCAAACCAGCTACAGCGTCGCCGTGTTGTTTGTGAAGATGTCGACCAGCAGAGCAACGAGTGTACCGTCACATGAACACTTATGAACATTGATAAATGATATCCCATTAAGTATGTAAGAAAACTAATTTTCGATCGAATATACATACGATATTAATCATCATACTATATGCACTCTTACTACTTTTATTTATGAATAACTGTCTGAGTTTACTATCATGTTATTTACAACCCCCCCCCCCCCCATATCCAATCCCTTCTTCATCCATAAGATCAGGTACAGCATGTTGTGTTACTTTCGAATAAGTCGCCCAGCAACACAAGTGACCCTCACACAAGTAACACTCTGTTCCTGTTATCTATGCATATTTGTCCCAATAACAGGACGAATTAACCATTGCTTCAAGTATTCCCTCTCCGAGTTATTTGTACACCCATCCCACCAGCAGGACGATGATTTAAGAATCAAAACAGCTGCAGCATCCCCCGTGTTGTTTGTGAAGACGTCGACCAGCAAATAAGGAGTGGACCATCACGATAGTTGCCCTATAGTCCTGTTGTTCATACATACCTACAGCGGCGACTGAAGTCTCATATCATATACTGTACTACTTTTTATCCTCTATGTTTTCTCTCGTCGAACTGATTTTGCATAAACGCCTACTCCGCTACGCAAAACCATATCAAGTACACCGTACTTCAATTCTGTCACTCACTTATTTCTACAATCATTTTCTGCCACAACCCCCCCCCCCCTTCCCCCTGCCCCCCACCAGCAACACGACGAGTTAACCATCATTCCAGCCGCAGCTTCGCCGTGTTGTTTGTGAAGACGTCGAGCAGCAGAGCAACGAGTGTACCGTCACATGAACACTTATGAACATTTATAAATGCTACCACATTAATTATGTAAGAAAAGTAATTTTCCTTCGAATATACGAAGCCACATTATACGATATTAATTCTCAGACTAAATGCACTCCACTATTATTGGTGACAATCACTAACCCCCTCCCCACCCAAACCCGTCCCTATTCATAAGACCAAGCGCAACATGTTATGTTACTTATGAATACTTCGCCGAGCAACAGAAGTTACCTTCACACAAGTTACACTGTGTTGCTGTTACCTATGAATATTTGGCCCAATAACAGGATGCATTAACCATTGCTCCAAGTAGTCCCTCCCTGAGTTATTTGTATATCCCACCCCACCAGCAGCAGGATGATTCAAGAATCAAACCAGCTACAGCATCGCCGTGTTGTTTGTGAAGACGTCGACTAGCAGAACAACGAGTGCACCGTCATATGAACACTTATGAACATTTGTAAATGCTACGCCATTAAGCATATATGAAAACAAATTTTCGTTCGAATATACATACCCACATTATACGATATTAATTCTCATATAAATGCACTCCACTATTATTGATGACAATCACTTCCCCCTCCCCACCCAAACTCTTCCCTATTCATAAGTCCAAGAGCACTATATGTTATTTATGAATACCTCGCCGAGCAACAGAAGTTACCTTCACACAAGTTACACTGTGTTCCTGTTATCTATGAATATTTGGCCCAAACACAGGATGAATTAACCATTGCTCCAAGTAGTCCCTCTCCGAATTATTTGTACATCCCACCCCACCAGCAGCAGGATGATTCAAGAATGAAATTAGCTACAGCATAACCGTATTGTTTCTGAAGACGTCGACCAAGAAAACAACGAGTTGACCATCACGATAGTTGCCCTGAAGACCTGTCGTTCGTACATACATACAGCGGCGACTGAAACCTCATATCATATACTGTACTACTTTTTATCCTCTATGTTTTCTCTCGTCGAACTGATTATGCATAAACACCTACTCCCCGACGCAACAACTATATCAAATACACTCTACCTCAATTCCATCACTCACTTATTTCTACAAGCATTTTCTCCCCCCCCCCCCCCCCGCACTCTCCCCTCGCGCTTCCCTGCAGCAACACGACGAGTTAACCATCATTCCAGCTGCAACATCGCCGTGTTTGTGAAGACGTCGACCAGCAGAACAACAAGTGTACCGTCACATGAATACTTATGAACGTTAGAAATGCTATCCATAAGAGCAGCGACTAAACAGTCATATCAGATATATTGTACTGCTTTTATATTTCAATATTTGTGTGCACACCGAGCCTTGTTACTTATGAATAATTTGTCCAGCAACTCAAGTTACGCTCAAACGAACTGCACTGTACTGCTGTTATTTTTGGATATCTCACCCAGTAACACAATGAATTAACCATCGCTCCATGTATTACCTCATCCAGTTGTCGAACAAAAAAAACCGTGTAAACCGTGACGCCAAGTCCGCCGTACTGATGCATTTGAGAATAATTCGCCAATCGACAAGACAAGTTAACCATGACAATAGATCTCACTGGTTAAGTTCCAGTAAGACCTCGTGTCAACTGGTCTTTAGTGACAGATCCACAGTTTAGTGGAAAGTTTGTAAGCGTCACTAAATATAGTGACGTCAACTCATGAATCATTTGTAAAACAAAAAATTGAGAAAGAGTACATTATGACAAGTACATTACGACATTTTTGACAAAGAGATGACGTCTCACTGGTTAAGTTCCAGTAAGACCTCGTCTTGACTGGTCTTCAGTGACAGCTCTGCAGTTTAGTGGAAAGGACATGTGAAAGGGTCCCTAAGCATCACTAAATATAGTAACGTCAATTCGTAAATCATTTGTAGAGTTAAAAAGTTGAAGAAGTACATTGTGACAAGTACATTGCTTGAAAAAGTACATTGTGACAAGTACATTGCGACCCATTTGACATTGAGACGACGTCTCACTGGTTAGCTTCCAGTAAGACCTCGTTTCAACTGGTGGCTGTTCGGCAGTGTTTTTGGCAAATACATAGGAAACGATCCCTAAATGCTACTAAATATATTAATATAAACCCAGAAATCATTTGCGAAGGTTGAAATTTGAACAAGTACATTGTGACAATTACGTCAATATCTTCTCGTTTATGAAAACTGAGGGACATCTGCAGAGTCTCATTGTATATTTTGGGGTTACTTGTTCGACTTCCAAAGTGTATAATCTTGATCTCTTCGCCTTCGCAAGTTCATTTAATGCCGTGGTGGTGAACTTTCTCGCGAATATTGAAGCGCAAGACAGCACGGTTTTCAGCGATGGTTTCCCTTTTGTCAGGTAGCAGGCCTAAAGTTCGGAGTTAATGCTTGCACGCGTCGTCAACGTAACCGTAAAGCAGGTCTTTTGTTATTCGACCGCTATCCATGTGGCGTACGTGACCAAGTCAGCGTAGACGTAGCTGTTTGATGAGCGCGGATGCTCTTCTCTCTTCGCAGTGTTCACGATTCCGACACTCATTTCGTCGTAGAGGACTGTTGTGATTGGTAGTTGAGCCCATGTAGCAGAGTTAGCTCCCAGCGTCTAAAGGAGTGCCATTGAGAGTAATCACTGGTGTATGTTTAGCAACATGAGCCATGACGACAGATTTCTATACGCTGATTGTCAGGGGTAATTTTTCCAAGCGCCTGGCAGCTTGTCGATTAGGGCCTGTAACTTTGCTTCAGTATGTGCTACCAGCACAGCGTGGTCAGCGAAGAGCAATTCCATGATGGTTACTTCACGCCGTTTCGAATTTGCTTGAAGACGTGTCGGGTTGAATAGTTCCCTGTCAGATCGAGTCCAGATGTGAAAGCCATACTCAACAAGTACATTGCGACACATTTGATATTGAGACGACGCCTCACTGGTTGAGTTCCAGTAAGACCTCGTCTCAACTGGTCTTACTGACGGTTCCACAGTTTAGTGGAAAGTACATATGTAAGGATCCCTTAATGTCACTAAATATAGTGACGTCCACTCATAAATCATTTGTTACGTTAAAAATTGAAGAGTACATTGTAACAAGTACATTGCGACACATTTCACATTGAGACGACGTCTCACTGGTTAAGTTCCAGTAAGACCTCGCCTCAACTGTTCTTCAGCTCAGCAGTTTTGTGGACAGACATATGAAAGGGTTCTAAATAACAATGAAACTAGTAATAGAAACTCGTAAACCATTTTCAAACCAACAGTCCAAGTGTATATTGACTACGGGGTACAGTGCTGTACACGTTTAAACATCACGCCGGGTACACCCTCGTCCAATTTTCCTTGTACCTCATACCGGACATATATCAGTGCTCTAACTCATCATTTACTTCTACCAACCTTCCTCTACTATTATTTATGAATAACTTCTGTAGTTAGAGAAGTTTACCATAATACTATTTCCAAACCTCTAACCCAGCCAGATCCCCCTCTCCGAGTTTATTGTATACCCACCCCACCAGCAGCACGATGATTTAAGAATCAAACCAGCTGCAGTATCGCCGTGTTGTTCGTGAAGATGTTTTACACCGAAGCAAGGAGTGGATCATCACGATAGTTGCCCTATAGTCCTGTTGTTTGTACCGTCACATGAACACTTATGAACATTTATAAATGCTACCCAATTAAATATGTAAGAAAACTAATTTTCGTTCGAGTATACATAGCCACATTTATACGATATTAATCATCATACTAAATACACTCTGTTCCGATTATTTATGAATAACTGCTTTAGTTACAGTACAAGTTTACTATCATGTTACTTACAATCCGTCGCCCATGCAAGCTCTTCTCCATCCATAATATCAGGTACAACATGTTATGTTACTTACGCCTAGCAACACAAGTGACCGTCGCACAAGTTACACTCTGTTCCTGTTGTCTATGAATAATTGTCCCAATAACAGGATGAATTAACCATTGCTCCAAGAATTCAACCATTGCTCCAAGTATTCCTTCTCCGAGTTATTTGTACTCCCACCCCAACAGCAACATAATTATTTAAGAATCAAACCAGCTAAAGCGTCGCCGTGTTGTTTGTGAAGACGTTTTACACAGAAGCAAGGAGTGGACCCTCACGATAGTTGCCCTATAGCCTGTTGTTTGTACATACCTACAGCGGCGACTGAAGCCTCATATCATATACTGTACTACTTTTTATTCTGCAAGTGTTCTCTCATCGAGATGTTTATACATAAACACCTGCTCCGCGACGTAACAACCATATCAAATACACTCTACATAAATTCCATCACTCACTTGTTTCTACAAGAAGCCCCTCCCCCCCCCCCCTGTCCCGCCAGCAGCACGACGAATTAACCATCATTGCAGCTAGAGCATCGCCGTGTTATTTGTGAAGACATCGACCAGCAGAACAACGAGTGCCGTGTCACATGAAATTTATGAACTTTTATAACTGCTACCCCATAAAGTATGCAAGAAAACTAATCTTCGTTCGAATATACATAACCACACTTATACGATATTAGTCAGCATACTAAATGCACTCTACTCCTATTATTTATGAATAACTGTCTTAGTTACAGCACAATTTTACTATCATGTTATTTACAATCCCCACCCCAACCCAAGCCCCTCCCCATCCATAAGATCAGGTACAACATGTTATGCATCTTACGAATACCTGGCCCATCAACACAAGTGACCCTCACACAAGTTATACTCTGTTCCTGTTATCTATGAATGTTTGTCCCAATAACAGGATGAATTAACAATTGCACCAAGTATTCCCTCTCCGAGTTATTTGTACATCCCACCCCACCAGCAGCACGATGATTCAAGAATCAAACCAGCTACAGCATCGCCGTGTTGTTTGTGAAGATGTCGACCAGCAGAGCAACGAGTGTACCGTCACATGAACACTTATGAACATTGATAAATGATATCCCATTAAGTATGTAAGAAAACTAATTTTCGATCGAATATACATACGATATTAATCATCATACTATATGCACTCTTACTCCTTTTATTTATGAATAACTGTCTGAGTTAGAACATAAGTTTACTATCATGTTATTTACAACCCCCCCCCCCATATCCAATCCCTTCTTCATCCATAAGATCAGGTACAGCATGTTGTGTTACTTTCGAATAAGTCGCCCAGCAACACAAGTGACCCTCACACAAGTTACACTCTGTTCCTGTTATCTATGCATATTTGTCCCAATAACAGGACGAATTAACCATTGCTTCAAGTATTCCCTCTCCGAGTTATTTGTACACCCATCCCACCAGCAGGACGATGATTTAAGAATCAAAACAGCTGCAGCATCCCCCGTGTTGTTTGTGAAGACGTCGACCAGCAAATAAGGAGTGGACCATCACGATAGTTGCCCTATAGTCCTGTTGTTCATACATACCTACAGCGGCGACTGAAGTCTCATATCATATACTGTACTACTTTTTATCCTCTATGTTTTCTCTCGTCGAACTGATTATGCATAAACGCCTACTCCGCTACGCAAAACCATATCAAGTACTCCGTACTTCAATTCTATCACTCACTTATGTCTACAATCATTTTCTGCCACAACCCCCCCTTCCCCCTGCCCCCCACCAGCAACACGACGAGTTAACCATCATTCCAGCCGCAGCTTCGCCGTGTTGTTTGTGAAGACGTCACATGAATACTTATGAACATTTATCAATGCTACCCCATTAAGTATGTAAAAAACTAATCTTCGTTCGAATAAACATAGCCACAGTTATACGATATTTATCATCATACTGAATACACTGTCCGTATTATTTATGAATAACTGTCTCAGTTACAGCACAAGTGTACTGTCATATTATAACCCTCCCTACTCAAGCCCTTCCCCAACAAGTTACACTGTTATTTATTCTGTTATTTATGAATATTTTGCCCAGTAACGGATGAATTAACCATTGCTCCAAGTAGTCCCTCCCTGAGTTATTTGTATATCCCAACCCACCAGCAGCACGATGATTCAAGAATCAAACCAGCTACAGCGTCGCCGTGTTGTTTGTGAAGATGTCGACCAGCAGAACAACGAGTGTGCCGTCACATGAACACTTATGAACATTTATAAATGCTACAACATTAATTATGTAAGAAAAGTAATTTTCCTTCGAATATACGAAGCCACATTATACGATATTAATTCTCAGACTAAATGCACTACACTATTATTGATGACAATCACTAACCCCCTCCCCACCCAAACCCGTCCCTATTCATAAGACCAAGAGCAACATGTTATGTTACTTATGAATACCTCGCCGAGCAACAGAAGTTACCTTCACACAAGTTACACTGTGTTGCTGTTATCTGTGAATATTTGGCCCAATAACAGGATGCATTAACCATTGCTCCAAGTAGTCCCTCCCTGAGTTATTTGTATATCCCACCCCACCAGCAGCAGGATGATTCAAGAATCAAACCAGCTACAGCATCGCCGTGTTGTTTGTGAAGACGTCGACTAGCAGAACAACGAGTGTACCGTCATATGAACACTTATGAACATTTGTAAATGCTACGCCATTAAGCATATATGAAAACTAATTTTCGTTCGAATATACATACCCACATTATACGATATTAATTCTCATATAAATGCACTCCACTATTATTGATGACAATCACTTCCCCCTCCCCACCCAAACTCTTCCCTATTCATAAGTCCAAGAGCAATATATGTTATTTATGAATACCTCGCCGAGCAACAGAAGTTACCTTCACATAAGTTACACTGTGTTCCTGTTATCTATGAATATTTGGCCCAAACACAGGATGAATTAACCATTGCTCCAAGTAGTCCCTCTCCGAATTATTTGAACATCCCACCCCACCAGCAGCAGGGTGATTCAAGAATGAAATCAGCTACAGCATAACCGTATTGTTTCTGAAGACGTCGACCAAGAAAACAACGAGTTGACCATCCCGATAGTTGCCCTGTAGACCTGTCGTTCGTACATACATACAGCGGCGAATGAAACCTCATATCATATACTGTACTACTTTTTATCCTCTATGTTTTCTCTCGTCGAACTGATTATGCATAAACACCTACTCCCCGACGCAACAACTATATCAAATACACTCTACCTCAATTCCATCACTCACTTATTTCTACAAGCATTTTCTCCCCCCCCCGCACCCTCCCCCCGTGCTTCCCTGCAGCAACACGACGAGTTAACCATCATTCCAGCTGCAACATCGCCGTGTTTGTGAAGACGTCGACCAGCAGAACAACAAGTGCACCGTCACATGAATACTTATGAACATTAGAAATGCTATCCATAAGAGCAGCGACTAAACAGTCATATCAGATATATTGTACTGCTTTTATATTTCAATATTTGTGTGCACACCGAGCCTTGTTACTTATGAATAATTTGTCCAGCAACTCAAGTTACGCTCAAACGAACTGCACTGTACTGCTGTTATTTTTGGATATCTCACCCAGTAACATAATGAATTAACCATCACTCAATGTATTACCTCATCCAGTTGTCGAACAAAAAAAACCGTGTAAACCGTGACGCCAAGTCCGCCGTACTGATGCATTTGAGAATAATTCGCCAATCGACAAGACAAGTTAACCATGACAATAGATCTCACTGGTTAAGTTCCAGTAAGACCTCGTGTCAACTGGTCTTTAGTGACAGATCCACAGTTTAGTGGAAAGTATGTAAGCGTCACTAAATATAGTGACGTCAACTCATGAATCATTTGTAAAACAAAAAATTAAGAAAGAGTACATTATGACAAGTACATTACGACATTTTTGACAAAGAGATGACGTCTCACTGGTTAAGTTCCAGTAAGACCTCGTCTTGACTGGTCTTCAGTGACAGCTCTGCAGTTTAGTGGAAAGGACATGTGAAAGGGTCCCTAAGCATCACTAAATATAGTAACGTCAATTCGTAAATCATTTCTAGAGTTAAAAAGTTGAAGAAGTACATTGTGACAAGTACATTGCTTGAAAAAGTACATTGTGACAAGTACATTGCGACCCATTTGACATTGAGACGACGTCTCACTGGTTAGCTTCCAGTAAGACCTCGTTTCAACTGGTGGCTGTTCAGCAGTGTTTTTGGCAAGTACATAGGAAACGATCCCTAAATGCCACTAAATATATTAATATAAACCCAGAAATCATTTGCGGAGGTTGAAATTTGAATAAGTACATTGTGACAAGTACGTCAATATCTTCTCGTTTATGAAAACTGAGGGACATCTGCAGAGTCTCATTGTATATTTTGGGGTTACTTGTTCGACTTCCAAAGTGTATAATCTTGATCTCTTCGCCTTTGCAAGTTCACTTAATGCCGTGGTGGTGAAATTTCTCGCGAATATTGAAGCGCAAGACAGCACGGTTTTCAGCGATGGTTTCCCTTTTGTCAGGTAGCAGGCCTAAAGTTCGGAGTTAATGCTTGCACGCGTCGTCAACGTAACCGTAAAGCAGGTCTTTAGTTATTCGACCGCTATCCATGTGGCGTACGTGACCAAGTCAGCGTAGACGTAGCTGTTTGATGAGCGCGGATGCTCTTCTCTCTTCGCAGTGTTCACGATTCCGACACTCATTTCGTCGTAGAGGACTGTTGTGATTGGTAGTTGAGCCCATGAAGCAGAGTTAGCTCCCAGCGTCTAAAGGAGTGCCATTGAGAGTAATCACTGGTGTATGTTTAGCAACATGAGCCATGACGACAGATTTCTATACGCTGATTGTCAGGGGTAATTTTTCCAAGCGCCTGGCAGCCTGTCGATTAGGGCCTGTAACTTTGCTTCAGTATGTGCTACTAGCACAGCGTGGTCAGCGAAGAGCAATTCCATGATGGTTACTTCACGCCGTTTCGAATTTGCTTGAAGACGTGTCGGGTTGACTAGTTCCCTGTCAGATCGAGTCCAGATGTGAAAGCCATACTCAACAAGTACATTGCGACACATTTGATATTGAGACGACGCCTCACTGGTTGAGTTCCAGTAAGACCTCGTCTCAACTGGTCTTTAGTGACGGTTCCACAGTTTAGTGGAAAGTACATATGTAAGGACCCCTAAATGTCATTAAATATAGTGACGTCCACTCATAAATCATTTGTTACGTTAAAAATTGAAGAGTACATTGTAACAAGTACATTGCGACACATTTCGCATTGAGACGACGTCTCACTGGTTAAGTTCCAGTAAGACCTCGTCTCAACTGGTCTTTAGTGACGGCTCCACAGTTTAGTGGAAAATACATATGTAAGAATCCCTAAATGTCACTAAATATAGTGACGTCCACTCATAAATCATTTGTAAAGTTAATACGTTACGAAAATAGTACATTGTAACAAGTACATTGGGACACATTTCACATTGAGACGACGTCTCACTGGTTAAGTTCCAATAAGACCTCGTCTCAACTGGTCTTCAGTGACAGTTCTGCAATTTAGTGGAAAGGACATATAAAAGGGTCCCTAAACATCACTAAATATAGTAACGTCAACTCGTAAATAATTTGTAGAGTTAAAAAGTTGAAAAAGTACATTGTGACAAGTACATTGGGACACATTTCACAATGAGACGAGGTCTCACTGGTTAAGTTCCAGTAAGACCTCGTCTCGACTGGTCTTCAGTGATATCTCTGCAGTTTAGTGGAAAGGACATGTGAACGGGTCCCTAAGCATCACTAAATATAGTAACGTCAATTCGTAAATCATTTGTAGAGTTAAAAAGTTGAAGAAGTACATTGTGACAAGTACATTGCTTGAAAAAGTACATTGTGACAAGTACATTGCGACCCATTTGACATTGAGACGACGTCTCACTGGTTAGCTTCCAGTAAGACCTCGTTTCAACTGGTGGCTGTTCGGCAGTGTTTTTGGCAAATACATAGGAAACGATCCCTAAATGCCACTAAATATATTAATATAAACCCAGAAATCATTTGCGAAGGTTGAAATTTGAATAAGTACATTGTGACAAGTACGTCAATATCTTCTCGTTTACGAAAACTGAGGGACATCTGCAGAGTCTCATTGTATATTTTGGGGTTACTTGTTCGACTTCCAAAGTGTATAATCTTGATCTCTTCGCCTTTGCAAGTTCACTTAATGCCGTGGTGGTGAAATTTCTCGCGAATATTGAAGCGCAAGACAGCACGGTTTTCAGCGATGGTTTCCCTTTTGTCAGGTAGCAGGCCTAAAGTTCGGAGTTAATGCTTGCACGCGTCGTCAACGTAACCGTAAAGCAGGTCTTTAGTTATTCGACCGCTATCCATGTGGCGTACGTGACCAAGTCAGCGTAGACGTAGCTGTTTGATGAGCGCGGATGCTCTTCTCTCTTCGCAGTGTTCACGATTCCGACACTCATTTCGTCGTAGAGGACTGTTGTGATTGGTAGTTGAGCCCATGTAGCAGAGTTAGCTCCCAGCGTCTAAAGGAGTGCCATTGAGAGTAATCACTGGTGTATGTTTAGCAACATGAGCCATGACGACAGATTTCTATACGCTGATTGTCAGGGGTAATTTTTCCAAGCGCCTGGCAGCCTGTCGATTAGGGCCTGTAACTTTGCTTCAGTATGTGCTATTAGCACAGCGTGGTCAGCGAAGAGCAATTCCATGATGGTTACTTCACGCCGTTTCGAATTTGCTTGAAGATGTGTCGGGTTGAATAGTTCCCTGTCAGATCGAGTCCAGATGTGAAAGCCATACTCAACAAGTACATTGCGACACATTTGATATTGAGACGACGCCTCACTGGTTGAGTTCCAGTAAGACCTCGTCTCAACTGGTCTTACTGACGGTTCCACAGTTTAGTGGAAAATACATATGTAAGAATCCCTAAATGTCACTAAATATAGTGACGTCCACTCATAAATCATTTGTTACGTTAAAAATTGAAGAGTACATTGTAACAAGTACATTGGGACACATTTCGCATTGAGACGACGTCTCACTGGTTAAGTTCCAGTAAGACCTCGTCTCAACTGGTCTTCAGTGACAGTTCTGCAATTCAGTGGAAAGGACATATAATATGGTCCCTAAACATCACTAAATATAGTAACGTCAACTCGTAAATAATTTGTAGAGTTAAAAAGTTGAAAAAGTACATTGTGACAAGTACATTGGGACACATTTCACAATGAGACGAGGTCTCACTGGTTAAGTTCCAGTAAGACCTCGTCTCGACTGGTCTTCAGTGATAGCTCTTCAGTTTAGAAGATCGTTGGTTCAAACCCCGGTCGAGTCATACCTAAGACTTTCATATGGAGACTCCTCCTTGCTACTGTGTGAGGCACTGCACATGTAAGGGTTAGAAGGAGGGCTGGTATGCCCCATTTCAGTATAATATGGAAGGGGGATCCCGAAATGACCATAGCAGTTGAAAGGGATCTAAAGAACAATACAAAATTGGCAAATATATATGAAACGATCCCTAAATATTACTAAATATATTAATATATACCCAGAAATCATTTGTGAAGCTCGTAATTTGGACAAGTACATTGGGACAAGTACGTCGTCAATATCTGTTCATCTACGAAAGATGATGGACATCTGCAGTCTCAATGTTTTATTTTGGGTTACTTGTTCGACTTCCAGAGTGTTTAATCTTGGTATCTTCGTCTTCGCAAGTTCACTTAATGCCGTGGTGGTGAACTTTCTGGCGGATATTGAAGCGCAAGACAGCTCGGTTTTCAGCGATGGTTTCCCTTTTGTGAGGAAGCAGGCCTAAAGTTCGGAGTTAATGGTTGCATGCGTCAGCAACGTAACCGTAAAGCAGGTCTTTTGTTATTCGACCGCCATCCATGTGGCGTACGTGACCAAATCAGCGTAGACGTAGCTGTTTGATGAGCGCGGATGCTCTTCTGTCTTTACAGTGTTAACGATTCCGACACATTTCATCAGAGTGTCGTTGAGAGTAATGACTGTTGGATGTTTAGCAACATGGGCCATGACGACAGATTTTTATGCGCTGATTGTCAGGGGAAATTTTTCCAAGCGCTTGGCAGCCTGTCGATTAGGGGCTGTACCTTTGCTTCACTGTGTGCTACTAGCACAGCGTCATCAGTGAAGAGCAATTCCATGATGGTTACTTCACGCCGTTTCGAATTTGCTTGAAGACGTGTCGGGTTGAATAGTTCCCTGTCAGATCGAGTCCAGGTGTGAAAGTCATTCTCAACAAGTACATTGCGACACATTTTTTTACCATTGAGACGACGCCTCACTGGTTGAGTTCCAGTGAGACCTCGTCTCAACTGGTCTTTTGTGCCAGCTCCACGGTTTAGTGGAAAGTACATATGTAAGGATCCCTTAATGTCACTAAATATAGTGGCGTCCACTCATAAATCATTTGTTACGTTAAAAAATTTAAGAGTACATTGTAACAAGTACATTGTGACACATTTCACATTGAGACGACGTCTCACTGGTTAAGTTCCAGTAAGACCTCGTCTCAACTGGTCTTTAGACCAGCAGCAGTTGTGTGGACAGACGTAAAACGGTTCTAAATGACTCGTAAACCATTTTCAAAGCAAAGGTCCAACAAGTGTATATTGGCCGTACGGGGTACAGTCCTGTACAAGTTTAAACATCACACCGTGTACACCCTCGTCCAATTTTTATTGTACCCCGTACCGGACATGTATCAATGCCGTCAGTCAGTTACTTGTACAAACGTTCCTCTACTCCTATTATTTATGAATAACTGCTCTAGTTAGAGAAGTTTACCATCATCCTATTTACAAACCTCCAACGCAGCCAAATCCCCCTACCCCATCCTGTCATTTATACATAGTTTGCCCAGAAAAGCGGCGAGTTCACGATAAGACTAGATACAACATGTTATGTCACCCGAAAATAACTCGCCGAGCAACACAAGTTAGCCTCACACAATTTACACTCTGTTTCTGTTATCTATGAATACTTGGTCAAATAACAGGATGACTTAACCATTGCTCTAAGGAGTCCCTCCCTGAGTTATTTATACATCCCACCCCACCAGCAGCACGATGATTCAAGAATCAAACCAGCTACAGCATCGCCGTGTTGTTTGTGGAGACGTCGACCAGCAGAACAACGAGTGCACCGTCACATGAACACTTATGAACATTTATAAAAATTAATTATGTAAGAAAAGTAATTTTCCTTCGAATATACGAAGCCACATTATACGATATTAATTCTCAGACTAAATGCACTCCACTATTATTGATGACAATCACTTCCGCCTCCCCACCCAAACCCGTCCCTATTCATAAGACCAAGAGCAACATGTTATGTTACTTATGAATACCTCGCCGAGCAACAGAAGTTACCTTCACACAAGTTACACTGTGTTCCTGTTATCTATGAATATTTGGCCCAATAACAGGATGAATTAACCATTGCTCCAAGTAGTCCCTCTCCGAATTATTTGTACATCCCACTCCAACAGCAGGAGGATGATTCAAGAATCAAACCAGCTACAGCATCGCCGTGTTGTTTGTGAAGACGTCGACCAGCGGAACAACGAGTGAACATTTATAAATGCTACCCCATTTAGTATGTAAGAAAACTATTTTTTTTCGAATATACATAGCCACATTATACGATATTAATGGGCATACTAAGTGCACTCCACTATTATTGATGAGTAACTGCCTCAGTTACAGCACAAGTTTTCGTCATATTATTTACAGTCACTCCCTATCCCCACCCAAGCTCTTCCCCATCCATAAGATCAAGTACAACATGTTATGTTATTTATGAATACCTCGCCGAGCAACACAAGTTACCCTCACACAAGTTATACTGTGTTCCTGTTATCTATGAATACTTGGTCCAATAACAGGATGAATTAACCATTGCTCCAAGTATTCCCTCTCCGAGTTATTTGTACATTTCCACTTATTTCTACAAGCATCCACTACCCCCCCCCCCCCCCTCCATGCCATCAGCACTACGAATTAGCCATCATTGCCGCTAGAGCATCGTCGTGTGATTTGTAAAGACATCGACTAGCACAACAACGAATGCACCTTCACATGAACACTTACGAATATATATAAATGCTACCCTATTAGGTATGCAAGAAAATTAATTTTCGTTCGAATATACATAGCCACACTTATACGATATAAATCGGGATAGTAAATGCACTCTACTCCTATATTTATGAATAACTGCCTCAGTTACAGCTCATGTTTACTATTATATTATTTACAAACCCTCACCTCAAACGCTTCCCAATCCATAAGATCAGATACAACATTTTATGTTACTTATGAATAACTCGCCGAGCAACAGAAGTTACCTTCACACAAGTTACACTGTGTTCCTGTTATCTATGAATATTTGGCCCAATAACAGGATGAATTAACCATTGCTCCAAGTAGTCCCTCCATGAGTTATTTGAACATCCCACCCCACCAGCAGCAGGATGATTCAAGAATCAAACCAGCTACAGTATAGTCGTGTTGTTTGTGAAGACGTCGACTAGCAGAACAACGAGTGCACCGTCATATGAACACTTATGAAATGTAAATGCTACGCCATTAAGCATGTATGAAAACTAATTTTCGTTCGAATATACATACCCACATTATACGATATTAATTCTCATATAAATGCACTCCACTATTATTGATGACAATCACTTCCCCCTCCCCACCCAAACCCTTCCCTATTCATAAGTCCAAGAGCAACATATTATGTTATTTATGAATACCTCGCCGAACAACAGAAGTTACCTTCACACAAGTTACACTGTGCTTCTGTTATCTATGAATATTTGGCCCAATAACAGGATGAATTAAAAATTGCTCCAAGTAGTCCCTCTCCGAATTATTTGTACATCCCACCCCACCAGCAGCAGGATGATTCAAGTATGAAGTCAGCTACAGCATAACCGTATTGTTTCTGAAGACGTCGACCAAGAAAACAACGAGTGGACCATCCCGATAGTTGCCCTGTAGACCTGTCGTTCATACATACCTAAAGCGGCGACTGAAACCTCATATCATATACTGTACTACTTTTTTTCCTCTATGTTTTCTCTCGTCGAACTGATTATGCATAAACACCTGCTCCGCGACGTTACAACCATATCAAATACACTCTACTTAAATTCCATCACTCACTTATTTCTTCAAGCAGCCACTGCCCCCCCCCCCCTTCCCGCCAGCAGCACGACGAATTAACCATCATTGCAGCTGGAGCATCGCCGTGTTATTTGTGAAGACATCGACCAGCAGAACAACGAGTGCCACGTAACATGAACATTTATGAACTTTTATAAATGCTACCCCATTAAGTATGCAAGAAAACTAATTTTCGTTCGAATATACATAACCACACTTATACGATATTAGTCAGCATACTAAATGCACTCTACTATTATTTATGAATAACTGTCTCAGTTACAGCACAATTTTACTATCATATTATTTACAATCCCTCCCCCAACCCAAGCCCCTCCCCATCCATAAGATCAGGTACAACATGTTATGCTACTTACGAATAACTGGCCCATCAACACAAGTGACCCTCACACAAGTTACACTCTGTTCCTGTTATCTATGAATGTTTGTCCCAATAACAGGATGAATTAACCATTGCTCCAAGTATTCCCTCTCCGAGTTATTTGTACATCCCACCCCACCAGCAGCACGATGATTCAAGAATCATTTCAAGTACACTGTACTTCAATTCCATCATTCACTTATTTCTACAATCATTTTCTGCCACACTCCCCCCCCCCCCAACTCCGAACCATCAACACAACTAGTTAACCATCATTCCAGCTGCAGCATCGCCGTGTTTGTGATGACGTTCACCAGCAGAACAACAAGTGCACCGTCACATGAATACTCATGAACATTTATAAATACTACCACATTAAGTATGTAAGAAAACTAATCTTCGTTGGAATATACATTGCCACAGTTATACGATATTAATCATCATACTGAATACACTGTCCGTATTATTTATGAATACTGCCTCAGTTACAGAACAAGTGTACCACAATATTATAACCCTCCCTACTCAAGCCCTTCCCCAACAAGTTACAGTCGTCTCCTGTTATTTGTGAATATTTTCGGTCAGTAACGGATTAATTAACCGTTGCTCCAAGTAGTCCCTCTCCGAGTTATTTGTACATTCCTCCCCACCAGCAACACAATGATTTGAGAATCAAACCAGCTACAGCATTGCCGTGTTGTTTGTGAAGACGTCGACCAGCAAAACGAGGAGTGGACCATCACGATAGTTGACCTGTAATCGTGTTGTTCGTACATACCTACAGCAGCGTCTGAATCCTCATATCGTATTTTGTACTACTTTTTATCCTCTAAGTGTTCTCTCATCGAGTTGATTATGCATAAGCACCTACTCTGGGACGCAAGAACCATATCAAATATACTCTACTCCTTTCCGTCACTCACTTATTTCTACAATCATTTTTCTGCCATAGCCCCCCCCCCCCCCCCCCACCACCACTCCGCACCATCAACACGACGAGTTAACCATCATTCCAGCTGCAGCATCGCCGTGTTGTTTGTGAAGACGCCCACCAGCAGAACAATAAGTGCACCGTCACATGAATACTTATGAACATTAGAAATGCTACCCCACTAAGTATGTAAGAAAACTAATTTTCGTTCGAGTATACATATCCGTATTTATACGATATTAATCATCATACTAAATACACTCTGTTCCTATTATTTATGAATAACTGCTTTAGTTACAGCACAAGTTTACTATCATGTTACTTACAATCCCTCGCCCATGCAAGCTCTTCTCCATCCATAAGATCAGGTACAACATGTTATGTTACTTACGAATAAGTTACACTCTGTTCCTGTTGTCTATGAATAATTGTCCCAATAACAGGATGAATTAACCATTGCTCCAAGTATTCAACCATTGCTCCAAGTATTCCTTCTCCGAGTTATTTGTACGCCCACCCCAACAGCAACATAATGATTTAAGAATGCACCAGCTACAGCGTCGCCGTGTTTTTTGTGAAGACGTTTTACACCGAAGCAAGGAGTGGACCCTCACGATAGTTGCCGTATAGCCTGTTGTTTGTACATACCTACAGCGGCGACTGAAGCCTCATATCATATACTGTACTACTTTTTATCCTGCAAATGTTCTCTCATCGAGATGTTTATGCATAAACACCTACTCCGCGACGTAACAACAATATCAGATACACTCTACTTAAATTCCATCACTCACTTATTTCTACAAGCAGCCACTGCCCCCCCTTCCCGCCAGCAGCACGACGAATTAACCATCATTGCAGCTAGAGCATCGCCGTGTTATTTGTGAAGACATCGACCAGCAGAACAACGAGTGCCACGTCACATGAACATTTATGAACTTTTATAAATGCTACCCCATAAAGTATGCAAGAAAACTAATTTTCGTTCGAATATACATAACCACACTTATACGATATTAGTCAGCATACTAAATGCACTCTACTATTATTTGTGAATAACTGTCTCAGTTACAGCACAATTTTACTATCATATTATTTACAATCCCTCCCCCAACCTAAGCCCTAACCCACCAGCAGCACGATGATTCAAGAATCAAACCAGCTACAGCGTCGCCGTGTTGTTTGTGAAGATGTCGACCAGCAGAGCAACGAGTGCACCGTCACATGAACACTTATGAACATTGATAAATGATATCCCATTAAGTATGTAAGAAAACTAATTTTCGATCGAATATACATACGATATTAATCGTCATACTATATGCACTCTTACTCCTTTTATTTATGAATAACTGTCTGAGTTAGAACATAAGTTTACTATCTTGTTATTTACAATCCCCCCCCCCCCCCAGCCAAGACCCCTCTCCATCCATAAGATCAGGTACAACATGTTATGTTACTTACGAATAAGTCTCTCAGCAACAGAAGTGACCGTCAGAAAGTTACTCTCTGTTCCTGTTTTCTGTGAATGTTTGGCCCAATAACAGGATGAATTAACCATAGCTCCAAGTATCCCTCTCCGAGTTATTTGTACATCGCACCCCCTAGCAGCGCGATGATTCAAGAATCAAACCAGCTACAGCATCGCCGTGCTGTTTGTGAAGACGTCGACCAGCAGAACAACGAGTACACCGTCACATGAACACTTATGAACATTTATTAATGCTGTCCCATTAAGTATGTAAGAAAACTAATTTTCGTTCGAATATACATACAACATTAATCATCATACTAAATACACTACTCCTATTATTTATGAATAACTGTCTCAGTTAGAACACAAGTTTACTATCATGTTATTTACAACCCTCCCCCCCCCCCTATATCCAAGCCCTTCTCCATCCACAAGATCAGGTACAGCATGTTGTGTTACTTTCGAATAAGTCGCCCAACAACACAAGTGACCCTCACACAAGTTACACTCTGTTCCTGTTATCTATGCATATTTGTCCCAATAACAGGATGAATTAACCATTGCTCCAAGTATTCCATCTCCGAGTTATTTGTACATTCCTCCCCACCAGCAACACAATGATTTGAGAATCAAACCATCTACAGCATCGCCGTGTTGTTTATGAAGACGTCGACCAGCAAAACGAGGAGTGGACCATCACGATAGTTGACCTGTAATCTTGTTGTTCGTACATACCTACAGCGGCGTCTGAATCCTCATATCGTTGTCTGTGCTACTTTTTATCCTGCAAGTGTTGTCTCATCGAGATGTTTATGCATAAATACCTGCTCCGCGACGCAACAACCATATCAAATACACTCTACTTAAGTTCCATCACTCACTTATTTCTACAAGCAGCCACTGCCCCCCCCCCTTCCCGCCAGCAGCACGACGAATTAACCATCATTGCAGCTAGAGCTTCGCCGTGTTATTTGTGAAGACATCGACCAGCAGAACAACGAGTGCCACGTCACATGAACATTTATGAAGTTTTATAAATGCTACCCCATTCAGTATGCAAGAAAACTAATTTTCGTTCGAATATACATAACCACACTTATACGATATTAGTCAGCATACTAAATGCACTCTACTATTATTTGTGAATAACTGTCTCAGTTACAGCACAATTTTACTATCTTATTATTTACAATCCCTCCCCCAACCTAAGCCCCTCCCCATCCATAAGATCAGGTACAACATGTTATGCTACTTACGAATAACTGGCCCATCAACACAAGTGACCCTCACACAAGTTACACTCTGTTCCTGTAATCTATGAATGTTTGTCCCAATAACAGGATGAATTAACTATTGCTCCAAGTATTCCCTCTCCGAGTTATTTGTACATCCCATCCCACCAGCAGCAAGATGATTCAAGAATCAAACCAGCTACAGCGTCGCCGTGTTGTTTGTGAAGATGTCGACCAGCAGAGCAACGAGTGCACCGTCACATGAACACTTATGAACATTTTTAAATGATATCCCATTAAGTATGTAAGAAAACTAATTTTCGATCGAATATACATACGATATTAATCATCATACTATATGCACTCTTACTCTTTTATTTATGAATATAAATAAGTTTACTATCTTGTTATTTACAATCCCGCCCCATCCCAGCCTAGACCCTTCTCCATCCATAAGATCAGGTACAACATGTTATGTTACTTACGAATAAGTCTCTCAGCAACAGAAGTGACCGTCAGAAAGTTACTCTCTGTTCCTGTTTTCTGTGAATGTTTGGCCCAATAACAGGATGAATTAACCATAGCTCCAAGTATCCCTCTCCGAGTTATTTGTATATCGCACCCCCTAGCAGCGCGATGATTCAAGAATCAAACCAGCTACAGCATCGCCGTGCTGTTTGTGAAGACGTCGACCAGCAGAACAACGAGTTCACCGTCACATGAACACTTACGAACATTTATTAATGCTGTCCCATTAAGTATGTAAGAAAACTAATTTTCGTTCGAATATACATACAACATTAATCATCATACTAAATACACTACTCCTATTATTTATGAATAACTGTCTCAGTTAGAACACAAGTTTACTATCATGTTATTTACAACCCTCCCCCCCCCCCTATATCCAAGCCCTTCTCCATCCACAAGATCAGGTACAGCATGTTGTGTTACTTTCGAATAAGTCGCCCAACAACACAAGTGACCCTCACACAAGTTACACTCTGTTCCTGTTATCTATGCATATTTGTCCCAATAACAGGATGAATTAACCATTGCTTCAAGTATTCCCTGAGTTATTTGTACACCCATTCCACCAGCAGGACGATGATTTAAGAATCAAAACAGCTGCAGCATCGCCGTGTTGTTTGTGATACTTGACCTGTAATCTTATTGTTCGTACATACCTACAGCGGCGTCTGAAGCCTCATATCGTATTCTGTTCTACTTTTTATCCTCTAAGTGTTCTGTCATCCAGTTGATTTTACATAAACACCTACTCCGCTACGCAAAACCATATCAAGTACACTGTACTTCAATTCCATCACTCACTTATTTCTACAATCATTTTCTTCCACACTCCCCCCCCCCCCCCCACTCCGCACCATCAACACAGCTAGTTGACCATCATTCCAGCTGCAGCATCGCCGTGTTGTCTGTGATGACGTCCACCAGCAGAACAACAAGTGCACCGTCACATGAATACTCATGAACATTTATAAATACTACCACATTAAGTATGTAAAAAAACTAATCTTCGTTCGAATATACATTGCCACAGTTATACGATATTAATCATCATACTGAATACACTGTCCGTATTATTTATGAATACTGCCTCAGTTACAGAACAAGTGTACTACAATATTATAACCCTCCCTACTCAAGCCCTTCCCCAACAAGTTACACTTGTCTCCTGTTATTTATGAATATTTGGCTCAGTAACGGATGAATTAACCGTTGCTCCAAGTAGTCCCTCTCCGAGTTATTTGTACATTCCTCCCCACCAGCAACACAATGATTTGAGAATCAAACCAGCTACAGCATTGCCGTGTTGTTTGTGAAGACGTCGACCAGCAAAACGAGGAGTGGACCATCACGATAGTTGACCTGTAATCTTGTTGTTCGTACATACCTACAGCGGTGTCTGAATCCTCATATCGTTTTCTGTGCTGCTTTTTATCCTGCAAGTGTTGTCTCATCGAGATGTTTATGCATAAACACCTGCTCCGCGACGTAACAACCATATCAAATACACTCTACTTAAGTTCCATCACTCACTTATTTCTACAAGCAGCCACTGCCTCCCCCCCCCTTCCCGCCAGCAGCACGACGAATTAACCATCATTGCCGCTAGAGCATCGTCGTGTGGTTTGTAAAGACATCGACTAGCAGAACAACGAGTGCACCTTCACCTGAACACTTACGAATATTTATAAATGCTACCCCATTAGGTATGCAAGAAAATTAATTTTCGTTCGAATATACCTAGCCACACTTATACGATATAAATCGGGATAGTAAATGCACAGTTTTATCATATTATTTACAATCCCTCCACCACCCAAGTCCTTCCCCACCCATAAGATCAGGTGCAACATGTTATGTTACTTACGAAAAACTGGCCCAACAACACAAGTGACCCTCACACAAGTTACAATCTGTTTCTGTTAATTATGAATATTTGGCCCAATAATAAGATGAATTATCCATTGCTGCAAGTATTCCCTCTCAGGCCATCCCAATAGTTGCCTTGAAGTCGTGTTCTTCGTACATATCTACAGCGGCGACTGAAACCATGTCATATACTGTACTACTTCTTTGTCCTCCACGTATTCTCTCTGATTATGCATAAATCAGCTCTACTTCAATTCCATCACTCACTTATTTCAATAAACAGTTTCTCCCCCACCCTATTACTCCCCCTCCCTGCCAGCAACAGGGCGAATTAACCATCATTGCAGCCAGATTATCGCCGCGCTGTTTGTGAAGACATCGACCAGCACAACGAGTGAACACTTATGAACATTTATAAAGGCTACCCCATTTAGTATGTGAGAAAACTAATTTTCGTTCGAATATACATAACCACACTTAAACGATATAAATCAGCATACTAAATGCACTGTACCCATATTATTTGTGAACCATTGCTCCAAGTAGTCCCTCTAACAGTTATTTGTACATCCCACCTAACAGGAACAGAATGATTTGAGAATCAAACGAGCTACAGCATCGCCGTGTTGTTTGTGGAGACGTCGACCAGCAAAACGAGGAGTTTACCATCACGATGGTTGAGCTGTAATCTTGTTGTTCGTACATACCTACAGCGGCGTCTGAAGCGTCACATCGTATTCTGTACTACTTTTTATCCTCTAAGTTGTTCTCTCATCGAGTTGATTATACATAAACAGCTACTCCGCAACAACCATATCAAATATACTCTACTCAGTTCCACCACTCACTTAATTTTACAATCTTTCTGCCTCAACACCCCCCCCCCCCCCCCCACTCCCCACCAGCAGCACGACGAGTTACCCATCATTCCAGCCGCAGCTTCGCCGTGTTGTTTGCGAAGACGCCCACCAGCAGAACAACAAGTGCCCCGTCACATGAAAACTTATGAAGATTAGAAATGCTATCCATAAGAGCGGCGACTAAACAATCGTATCATATACACTCTACCGCTTTTATATTTGAATATCTGTATCCGTATCTGTACCAGGAATGACACAATATGACCTGCAACAGGTTGGCGGTGTCGTTAAACCAATCAAATAACTAACTAACTAACTAACTGTATCCGTAATATGGTGCACACCAAGCCATGTTACTTATGAATAATTTGTCCAGCAACTCAAGTTACGCTCAAACAAACTACACTGTACTGCTGTTATTTTTGGATATCTCACCCAGTAATATAATAAATTAACCGTCGCTCCATGTATTACCTCATCCACTGGTCGAACAAAAACACCGAGTAAACCGTCCCGCCAAGTCCACCGTACTGATGTCATTTGAGAATAATTCGCCAATCGACAAGACAATTCTCGTGTAATACCAGCCTCGGTGACCTAGTGGTTAGAGTGTCCACCTCGAGACTGGAAGATCGTGGGTTCAAACAAGTACATTGTGACAAGTAAGTCGTCAATATCTGTTCATCTACGAAAGATGATGGACATCTGCAGAGTCTCAATGTTTATTTTTGGGGTACTTGTTCGACTTCCAAAGTGTATAATCTTGGTCTGTTCGCCTTCGCAAGTTCACTTAATGCCGTGGTTTTGAACTTTCTCGCGGATATTGAAGCGCCAGACAGTTCGGTTTTCAGCGATGGTTTCCCTTTTGTCAGGTAGCAGGCCTAAAGTTCAGAGGTAATGCTTGGACGCGTCAGCAACGCAACCGTAAAGCAGGTCTTTAGTTATTCGACCGCTATCCATGTGGCGTACGTGACCAAGTAAGCGTAGACGTAGCTGTTTGATGAGCGCGGATGCTCTTCTCTTCGCTGTGTTCACGATTCCAACACTCATTTCGTCGTAGAGGACTGTGTTGTCATTGGTACTTGCGCCCATGTAGCAGAGTTAGCTCCCAACGTCTAACGGAGTGTCATTGAGAGTGATGACTGGTGTATGTTTAGCAACATGAGCCATGACGACAGATTTCCATACGCTGATTGTCAGGGGAAATTTTTCCAAGTGCCTGGCAGCCTGTCGATTAGGGCCTGTAACTTCGCTTCACTATTTGCTACCAGCGACACCGTCGTCAGCGAAGAGCAATTCCATGATGGTTACTTCACGCCGTTTCGAATTTGCTTGAAGAGGTGTCAAGTTGAATAGTTCCCTGTCAGATCGAGTCCAGATGTGAAAGTCATTCTGAACAAGTACATTGCGACACATTTGACATTGAGACGACGCCTCATTGCTTGAGTTCCAGTAAGACCTCGTCTCAACTGGTCTTTAGTGACAGCTCCACAGTTTAGTGGACAGTACATATGTAATGATCCCTAAATGTCATTTAATATAGTGACGTCATCTCATAAATCCTTTGTAAAGTCAATAAGTTACGAAAGAGTACATTGTAACAAGTACATTGTGACACATTTCACATTGAGACAACGTCTCACTAGTTAAGTTCCAGTAAGACCTCGTCTGAACTGGTCTTTAGACCAGCAGCAGTTGTGTGGACAGACGTAAAACGGTTCTAAATGACTCGTGAACCATCTTCAAACCAAAGGTTCAGCAAGTGTATATTGGCTGTATGGGGTACAGTCCTGTACAAGTTTAAACATCACACCGTGTACACCCTCGTCCAATTTTTCTTGTACCACGTACCGGACATATATCAATGCCGTCAGTCAGTTACTTGTACAAACGTTCCTCTACTCCTATTATTTATGGATAACTGCTCCAGTTAGAGAAGTTTACCATCATACTATTTACAAACCTCCAACGCAGCCAAATCCCCCTTCCCCATCCTGTCTTTTGTACATAGTTTGCCCAGAAAAGCGGCGAGTTCACGATAAGACCAGATACAACATATTATGTCACCCGAAAATAACTCGCCGAGCAACACAAGTTAGCCTCACACAAGTTACACTCTGTTCCTGTTATCTATGAATGCTTGGTCCAATAACAGGATGGATTAACCATTGCTCCAAGTAGTCCCTCCCTGAGTTATTTGTACATCCCACCCCACCAGCAGCAGGATGATTTAAGAATCAAACCAGCTACAGCATCGCCGTGTTGTTTGTGGAGACGTCGACCAGCAGAACAACGAGTGCACCGTCACATGAACACTTATGAACATTTATAAATGCTACCACATTAATTATGTAAGAAAAGTAGTTTTCGTTTGAATATACATAGCCACATTATACAATATTAATTCTCAGATTAAATGCACTCGACTATTATTGATGACAATCACTTCCCCCTCCCCACCCAAACCCGTCCCTATTCATAAGATCAAGAGCAACATATTATGTTACTTATGAATACCTCGTCAAGCAACAGAAGTTACCTTCACACAAGTTACACTGTGTTCCTGTTATCTATGGATAACAATAACAGGATGAATTAACCATTGCTCCAAGTAGTCCCTCTCCGAATTATTTGTACATCCCACCCCACCAGCAGCAGGATGACCCCACCAGCAGCTACAGCATAACCGTATTGTTTCTGAAGACGTCGACCAAGAAAACAACGAGTGGACCATCCGGATTGTTGCCCTGTAGACCTGTTGTTCGTACATACCTACAGCGGCGACTGAAACCTCATATCATATACTGTACAACTTTTTATCCTCCAAGTGTTCTCTCATGGAGTTGATTATGCATAAACACCTATGTTTCCTCTCGTCGAACTGATTATGCATAAACACCTACTCCCCGACGCAACAACTTTATCAAATACACTCTACCTCAACTCTCTTATTTCTACAAGCATTTTCTCCCCCCCCCCCCCGCACTCTCCCCCCGCGTTTCCCTGCAGCAACACGACGAGTTAACCATCATTCCAGCTGCAACATCGCCGTGTTGTTTGTGAAGTCGTCGACCAGCAGAACAACAAGTGCACCGTCACATGAATACTTATGAACATTAGAAATGCTATCCATAAGAGCAGCGACTAAACAGTCATATCAGATACATTGTACTGCTTTTATATTTCAATATCTGTGTGCACACCAAGCCATGTTACTTATGAATAATTTGTCCAGCAACTTTGTACTGCTGTTATTTTTGGATATCTCACCCAGTAACACAATGAATTAACCATCGCTCCATGTATTACCTCATCAAGTTGTCGAACAAAAAAAAACCGTGACGCCAAGTGCGCCGTACTGATGCATTTGAGAATAATTCGCCAATCGACGAGACAAGTTAACCATGACAATAGATCTCACTGGTTAAGTTCCAGTAAGACCTCGTGTCAACTGGTCTTTAGTGACAGATCCACAGTTTAGTGGAAAGTATGTAATCGTTACTAAATATAGTGACGTCAACTCATGAATCATTTGTAAAATAAAAAATTGAGAAAGAGTACATTATGACAAGTACATTACGACATTTTTGACAAAAACATGACGTCTCACTGGTTAAGTTCCAGTAAGACCTCGTCTTGACTGGTCTTCAGTGACAGCTCTGCAGTTTAGTGGAAAGGACATGTGAAAGGGTCCCTAAGCATCACTAAATATAGTAACGTCAATTCGTAAATCATTTGTAGAGTTAAAAAGTTGAAAAAGTACATTGTGACAAGTACATTGCTTGAAAAAGTACATTGTGACAAGTACATTGCGACATATTTGACATTGAGACGACGTCTCACTGGTTAGCTTCCAGTAAGACCTCGTTTCAACTGGTGGCTGTTCGGCAGTGTTTTTGGCAAATACATAGGAAACGATCCCTAAATGCCACTAAATATATTAATATAAACCCAGAAATCATTTGTGAAGCTCGAAATTTGGATCAGTACATTGTGACAAGTAAGTTGTCAATATCTCTTCATCTACGAAAACTGAGGGACATCTGCCGCGTCTCATTGTATATTTTGGGGTTACTTGTTCGACTTCCAAAGTGTATAATCTTGATCTCTTCGCCTTCGCAAGTTCACTTAATGCCGTGGTGGTGAACTTTCTCGCGAATATTGAAGCGCCAGACAGCTTGGTTTTCAGCGATGGTTTCCCTTTTGTCAGGTAGCAGGCCTAAAGTTCTGAGTTAATGCTTGCACGCGTCGTCAACGTAACCGTAAAGCAGGTCTTTAGTTATTCGACCGCTATCCATGTGGCGAACGTGACCAAGTCAGCGTAGACGTAGTTGTTTGATGAGCGCGGATGCTCTTCTCTCTTCGCAGTGTTCACGATTCCGACACTCATTTCGTCGTCGAGGACTGTTGTGATTGGTAGTTGCGCCCATGTAGCAGAGTTAGCTCCCAGCGTCTAACGGAGTGCCACTGAGAGTAATCACTGGTGTATGTTTAGCAACATGAGCCATGATGACAGGTTTCTATACGCTGATTGTCAGGGGTAATTTTTCCAAGCGCCTGACAACCTGTCGATTAGGGCCTGTAACTTTGCTTCACTATCTGCTACTAGTACAGCGTCGTCAGCGAAGAGCAATTCCATGATGGTTACTTCACGCCGTTTCGAATTTGCTTGAAGACGTGTCGGGTTGACTAGTTCCCTGTCAGATCGAGTCCAGATGTGAAAGCCATACTCAACAAGTACATTGCGACACATTTGACATTGAGACGACGCCTCACTGGTTGAGTTCCAGTAAGACCTCGTCTCAACTGGTCTTTAGTGACGGTTCCACAGTTTAGTGGAAAGTACATATGTAAGGATCCCTAAATGTCACTAAATATAGTGACGTCCACTCATAAATCGTTTGTTACGTTAAAAATTTAAGAGCACATTGTAACAAGTACATTGCGACACATTTCGCATTGAGACAACGTCTCACTGGTTAAGTTCCAGTAAGACCTCGTCTCAACTGGTCTTTAGTGACGGCTCCACAGTTTAGTGGAAAGTACATATGTAAGAATCCCTAAATGTCACTAAATATAGTGACGTCAACTCATGAATCATTTGTAAAGTTAATAAGTTACGAAAGAGTACATTGTAACACGTACATTGTGACACATTTCACATTGAGACAACGTCTCACTGGTTAAGTTCCAGTAAGACCTCGTCGCAACTAGTCTTTAGACCAGCAGCAGTTGTGTGGACAGACGTAGAACGATTCTAAATGACTCGTAAACCATTTTCAAACCAACATTCAAACAAGTGTGTATTGACTGTACGGGGTACAGTCCTGTACAAGCTTAAACATCACACCGTGTACACCCTCGTCCAATTTACCTTGTACCACATACCGAATATATATCAATGCCATCACTCAGTTACTTCTACAAACGTTCCTCTACTCCTATTATTTATGAATAACTGCTCCAGTTAGAGAGGTTTACCATCATCCTATTTACAAACCTCCGAACGCAGCCAAATCCCCCTTCCCCATCCTGTCGTTTATACACACTTTGCCTAGAAAAGCGGCGAGTGCACGATAAGATCAGACACATCTTATATCACCCGAGAATAAGTCGCCGAGCAACACATGTTAGTCTCACACAAGTTACACTCTGTTCCTGTTATCTATGAATATTTGGCCCAATAACAAGATGAATTAATCATTGCTCCAAGTAGTCCCTCTCCAAATTATTTGTACATCCCACCCCACCAGCAGCAGGACTCAAGAATGAAATCAGCTACAGCATCGCCGTGTTGTTTGTGAAGACGTCGACCAGCAAAACAACGAGTGCACCCTCACATGAAAACTCATGAACATCTATAAAGACTACCCCATTAAGTATGTAAGAAAACTAGTTTTCGTTTTTGAATATACATAGCCACATTATACGATATTAATTTTCATATAAATGCACTCCACTATTATTGATGACAATCACTTCTCCCTCACTACCCAAACCCTTCCCTATTCGTAAGACCAAGTGCAACATATTGTGTTACTTATGAATACCTCGCCGAGCAACACAAGTTACCCTCACACAAGTTACACTGTGTTGATGTTATCTATGAATATTTGGCCCAATAACAGGATGAATTAACCAATGCTCCAAGTAGCCCATCTCCGAGTTATTTGTACATCCAACCCCACCTGCAGCAGGATGATTCAAGAATCATACCGGCTATAGCATCGCCGTGTTGTTTGTGAAGGGGAAGACGTCGACCAGCAGAACAACGAGTGTACCGTCACGTGAACACTTGTGAACATTTATAAATGCTACCCCATTTAGTCTGTAAGAAAACTAATTTTCTTTCGAATATACATAGCCACATTATATGATATTAATCCGCATACTAAATGCACTCCACTGTAATTGATAAAAAACTGCCTCAGTTACAACAAAAGTTTTCTATCATATTATTTACAATCAGTCCCCTTCCCAACCAAAGCCCTTCCCCATCCGTAAGATCAAGCTCAACATGTTATGATACTTATGAATACCTCGCCACAAGTTACCCTCTTCCGAGTTATTTGTACATTCCTCCCCACCAGCAGCACAATGATTTGCGAATCAAACCAGCTGCAGCATCGCCGTTGTTTATGAAGACGTCGACCAGCAAAACAAGGTAGGCCCTGACGATAGTTCTGTTGTTCGTGCATACCTACAGCGGCGACTGAAACTTCATATCATATACTGTACTACTTTTTATCCTCCAAGTGTTCTGTCATCGAGTTGATTATGCATAAACACCCACTCCGTGACGCAACAACCGTATCAAATACACTCTACTTCAATTCCATCACTCACTTATTTCTAAATCTTTTTCTGCCGTCGTGTTGATGGTGCAGAGTAGGTGCCCCCCCCCCCCCCACCTACTCTGCACCATCAACACGACGAGTTAACCATCATTCCAGCTGCAGCCTCGCCGTGTTGTTTGTGAAGACGTCTACCAGCAGAACAACAAGTGCACCGTCACATGAAAACTCATGAACATCTATAAAGACTACCCCATTAAGTATGTAAGAAAACTTATTTTCGTTTAAATATACATAGACATAGTTATACGATATTAATCATAATAATAAATACACTCTACTCCTATTATTTATGAATAACTGCCTCAGTAACAGCACAAGTTTATTATCATATTATAACCCCGCCCTACTCAAGCCCTCAAGTCACACTCGTCTCCTATTATTTATGAATATTTGGCCCAGTAACAGGATGATTTAACCGTTGTTCCAAGTAGTCCCACGAGTTATTTGTACATTCCTCCCCGCCAGCAATGATTTGAGAATCAAACCAGCTACAGCATCGCTGTGTTATTTGTGAACACGTCGACCAGCAAAACGAGGAATGGACCATCACGATAGTTTACCTGTAATCTTGTTGTTCGTATATACCTACAGCGGCGACCGAATTCGCATGTCATATTCTTTAGAATTTTTTTTATGCTCCACGTGTTCTCTCGTCGAGTTGTTTTTGCATAAAAACCTACTCCGCGACGCAAAACCATATCAAATACACTCTACTTCAATTCCATCACTCACTTATTTCTACATGCAGCCACTGCCTCCCCCCACCCCCCTCCCCACCAGCAGCACGCCGAATTAACTATCATTGCAGCTAGAGCATCGCCGTGTTGTTTGTGAAGACGTCAACTATCAGCACAATGAGTGCACCGTCACATGAACACTTACGAACATTTATAAATGTTACCCCATTCAGTATGTAAGAAAACTAATTTTCATTCGAATATACATAGCCACACTTATACGATATAAATCATCATTCTAAATGCACTCTACTCCTACTATTATTTACGAATAACTCGCCCAGCAACACAAGTTACCTTCACACAAGTTACACTCTGTTCCTGTTATGCATGAATATTTGTCCCAATAACAGGATGAATTAACCATAGCTCCAAGTATTCCCTCTTCGAGTTATTTGTACATCCCACCCAACAGCAGCACGATCATTTCAGAATCAAACCAGCTACAGTATCGCCTTGTTGTTTGTGAAAATGTCGACCAGCAGAACAACAGGTGCACCGTCACATGAATATTTATGAACATTTATAAATGCTGCCCCATTAAGTATGTAAGAAAACTAATTTTCGTTCGAATATACACAGCGACACTTATAATCATTATACTAAATACACTCTCAGTTACAGCACAAGTTTATCATCATATTATTTACAAACCCTCCCCTCCCTACCCAAGCCCTTCCCCCATCCTGTCGTTTATATAGTGTCCAAAAACAGTTAAGTCCCCCTGCTATCTTCACCACAGACATATGCAGTAAAGCATGATTTGGAAGCCTGTAATTTTCATTGAAATACAAATTACAATGCAATATTGAGCGGCGGGCAAACGAGGGGAAAAGGGCGCCTTTGATTACAGAAGAACGGTGGCGAATCGTTCCGTTGTCAATCGATGCTGGATGGTCTATTAATCGCATTTCCGTGCACATGGGTCGAGACAGAGCGGTCGTTCGAAGGTGCTTTAACCGCTACAATGATACAATCAATGTTGTTGATAGGCCGCGTGCCGGCCGTCGATCCTCCACATTTCCGAGGGAAGACCGTGTCATCGTCAGCCCAGCGCGACAGGATCCGTTTGTTAGCTCCACAGAGATTCAGAGTAATCTCCGATGTAACCCCCGTCTTAATCTCTCTGAGCAGACCATCCGAAATCGACTAGCAGAAGCTGGAATGAGAAAGTATAGACCCGCTACTTTTGCCATTCTGCCCGAAGCCAACAAGCAAGCAAACCCGCAGTGGGCAAACGAGCACAGAGACTGGCGTCTGAAAGATTGGCGAACAGTGCTGTACACGGACAAATCTCGTTTTACCGTCCGTTTTGTGATGGCAGAATCGGCGTGTGGCGTTCTACCAGGCAGCGCTACATCGAGAGATTCGTCCGTCAAGTGGGAAGTACGGCTTTGGGAGCGTCATCGTTTGGGCTGGAATTTGTTATCAGGGTAAAACACAGCTACACATTGTGGACGATACCCTCACCGCAGTGAACTGTAGAGATCGACACTCTGCGCCATATTGGCATTCCGTTTGGTCAGCAGGCACTTGGTGCCCTTTTCTGTTATCTAGATGACGATGCGAAACCTTATAGAGCCAGAGTCGTCAGGGAATTCATGGCACAGCAAAACAATGTTGAATAGATGCCATTTCCTTCCAAAAGTCCTGATTCAAACCCAATTTAACATGTCTGGGATGTCCTCGACCACAAAACGTACAGGAGCTCCATGTTGCGTTGCTGGAAGCACAGGAAAACATAACGCTGCAAAAAAATAAGAGAACTCATCCATAGCATGCCTCGCCAACTGAACGAAGTCATTACAGCCGCCGGTGGTCCCACTAGATATTGAGTCATGCTTCCCAATCTCTACTACATCATTGGTCTCCAAGTAGGCTAACCAAAGAATTATCAATGTCTTCTCTTTCTTACTTATATCCCTTTTACTTTCTCGAAAAGTCTTAAGTCCATACATAAAATCAGGGGGGGGGGGGGGAGGGTGGGGGGCGGCGGCGGCTTAACTTTTTTGTATAGTATAACTATAGTATTACTTATAAATGACTCGCCCAAAAAGACAAGTTAGCATCACACTAGTTTCAATCTGGTCCTGTTATTTATGAATATTTCTCCCAATAACAGGATGAATTAACCATTGCTCCAGGTATTCCCTCTCCGAGTTATTTGTACATCCCACCCCAACAGCAAAACAATGATTTAAGAATCAAACCAGCTACAGCGTCGCCGCATTGTTTATGAAGACGTTGACCAACGAAGCATCCCCCTATCGGTTGGGGGGAATCTGAAGAATACACCCACTGCGTTCTGTCGCTTAACGGGACGTTAAACACCAAACCAACGCAGCAAGGAGTGGACAATCACGATAGTTGCCATGTAGACCTGTTGTTCGTACATACCTACAGCGGCGACTGAAGTCTCATATCATATACTGTTCAACTTTTGATCCTGCAAGTGTTCTCATCGAGTTGATTATGCATAAACACCTACTCCGTGACGCAACAACCTAACAAATACACTCTACTTCAATTCCATTACTCACATTTTTACAATAATTTTCTGCAACGACCCCCCCCCCCCCCTCCGCCTACTCCCCACCAGCAACAAGACGAGTTAACCATCATTCCAGCCGCAGCTTCGCCGTGTTGTTTCGGAAGACGTCGAGCAGCAGAACTACAAGTGCACCGTCACATGAATACTTATGAACATTAGAAATGCTACCCCATTAAGTATGTAAGAATACTTTTCGTTCGAGTATACATAGCCACAGTTATACGATATTAATCATCATACTAAATACACCGTGCTCTATTATTTATGAATAACTTCTTTAATTACAGCACAAATTTGCTATCACATTATAAGCATCCCCCCCCCCCCCCACCGCCATTGAAGCTCTTCCGTATCCAAAAGATCAGGACAACATGTTATATTACTTATGAATATGCAAGTTAGCGTCAAGCAAGTTAAACTCTTCTCCTGTTATTTATCAGTATTTGGCCCAATAAGCGGATGAATTAACCATTGCTCCAAGTAGTTCCTCTCCACGTTATTTGTACATTCCTCCCGACCAGCAACACAATGATTTGAGAATCAAACCAGCTACAGCATCGCCGTGTTGTCTGTGAAGATGTCGACCAGCAAAACGAGGAGTGGACCATCACGTTAATTGACCTGTAATCTTGTTGTTCGTACATACCTACAGCGGCGTCTGAAGCCTCATATCATATTCTCTACTACTTTTTATCCTCTAAGTGTTCTCTCATAGACTTGATTATGCATAAACACCTACTCCGTGACGCAACAACCATATCAAATACACTCTACTTCAATTCCATTACTCACATTTTTACAATCATTTTCTGCCACGACCCCCCCCCCCTCCCCTCCGCCTACTCCCCACCAGCAACAAGACGAGTTAACCATCATTCCAGCCGCAGCTTCGCCGTGTTGTTTCTGAAGACGTCGAGCAGCAGAACTACAAGTGCACCGTCACATGAATACTTATGAACATTAGAAATGCTACCCCATTAAGTATGTAAGAATACTTTTCGTTCGAGTATACATAGCCACAGTTATACGATATTAATCATAATAATACACTACTCCCATTATTTATGAATAACTGCCTCAGTTACAGCACAAGTTTACTATCATATTATAACCCCTCCCTACTCAAGCCCTTTCCCAACAAGTCACACTCGTCTCCTGTTATTTATGAATATTTGGCCCAGAAACACGATGAATTAACCATTGCTCCAAGTAGTTCCTCTCCAAGTTATTTGTACATTCCTCCCGACCAGCAACACAATGATTTGAGAATCAAACCAGCTACAGCATCGCCTTGTTGTCTGTGAAGATGTCGACCAGCAAAACGAGGAGTGGACCATCACGTTAATTGACCTGTAATCTTGTTGTTCGTACATACCTACAGCGGCGTCTGAAGCCTCATATCATATTTTCTACTACTTTTTATCCTCTAAGTGTTCTCTCATAGACTTGATTATGCTTAAACACCTACTCCGTGACGCAACAACCATATCAAATGCACTCTACTTCAATTCCATCACTCACTTATTTCTACAATCATTTTCTGCCACAACCCCCCCCTCCCCCCTACTCCGCACCAGCAACACGACGAGTTAACCATCATTCCAGCCGCAGCTTCGCCGTGTTGTTTCTGAAGACGTCTACCAGCAGAACAACAAGTGCATCGTCACATGAATTCTTATTAACATTAGAAATGCTACCCCTTGAAGTATGTAAGAATACTTTTCGTTCGAGTATACATAGCCACACTTATACGATATTAATCATCATACTGAATACACTCTGTTCCTATTATTTATGAATAACTTCTTTAGTTACAGCACAAATTTGCTATCATATTATAAGCATCCCCCCCACCGCCATTGAAGCTCTTCCGTATCCAAAAGATCAGGACAACATGTTATATTACTTATGAATATGCAAGTTAGCGTCAAACAAGTTAAACTCTTCTCCTGTTATTTATCAGTATTTGGCCCAATAAGCGGATGAATTAACCATTGCTCCAAGTAGTTCCTCTCCCAAGTTATTTGTACATTCCTCCCACCAGCAACACGATGATTTGAGAATCAAACCAGCTACAGCATCGCCGTGTTGTTTGTGAAGACGTCGGTTAGCAAAACAAGGAGTGGACCATCACGATAGTTGCCCTGTAGACCTGTTGTTCGTACATACCTACAGCGGCGACTGAAGTCTCATATCATATACTGTTCAACTTTTGATCCTGCAAGTGTTCTCTCATCGAGTTGATTATGCATAAACGCCTACTCCGTGACGCAACAACCGTATCAAATACACTCTACTTCAATTCCATTACTCACATTTTTACAATCATTTTCTGCCACGACCCCCCCCCCCCCCCTCCGCCTACTCCCCACCAGCAACAAGACGAGTTAACCATCATTCCAGCCGCAGCTTCGCCGTGTTGTTTCTGAAGACGTCGAGCAGCAGAACTACAAGTGCACCGTCACATGAATACTTATGAACATTAGAAATGCTACCCCATTAAGTATGTAAGAATACTTTTCGTTCGAGTATACATAGCCACAGTTATACGATATTAATCATAATAATACACTACTCCCATTATTTATGAATAACTGCCTCAGTTACAGCACAAGTTTACTATCATATTATAACCCCTCCCTGCTCAAGCCCTTTCCCAACAAGTCACACTCGTCTCCTGTTATTTATGAATATTTGGCCCAGAAACACGATGAATTAACCATTGCTCCAAGTAGTTCCTCTCCAAGTTATTTGTACATTCCTCCCGACCAGCAACACAATGATTTGAGAATCAAACCAGCTACAGCATCGCCGTGTTGTCTGTGAAGATGTCGACCAGCAAAACGAGGAGTGGACCATCACGTTAATTGACCTGTAATCTTGTTGTTCGTACATACCTACAGCGACGTCTGAAGCCTCATTTCATATTCTCTACTACTTTTTATCCTCTAAGTGTTCTCTCATAGACTGGATTATGCATAAACACCTACTCCGTGACGCAACAACCATATCAAATGCACTCTACTTCAATTCCATCACTCACTTATTTCTACAATCATTTTCTGCCACAACCCCCCCCCCCCTCCCCCCTACTCCGCACCAGCAACACGACGAGTTAACCATCATTCCAGCCGCAGCTTCGCCGTGTTGTTTGTGAAGACGTCTACCAGCAGAACAACAAGTGCATCGTCACATGAATTCTTATGAACATTAGAAATGCTACCCCATTAAGTATGTAAGAAAAGTTTTCGTTCGAGTATACATAGCCACACTTATACGATATTAATCATCATACTAAATACACTCTGTTCCTATTATTTATGAATAACTTCTTCAGTTACAGCACAAATTTGCTATCATATTATAAGCACCCCCCCCCCCCCACCACCATTGAAGCTCTTCTGTATCCAAAAGATCAGGACAACATGTTATATTACTTATGAATATGCAAGTTAGCGTCAAACAAGTTAAACTCTTCTCCTGTTATTTATCAGTATTTGGCCCAACAAGCGGATGAATTAACCATTGCTCCAAGTAGTTCCTCTCCAAGTTATTTGTACATTCCTCCCACCAGCAACACGATGATTTGAGAATCAAACCAGCTACAGCATCGCCGTGTTGTTCGTGAAGACGTCGGTCAGCAAAACAAGGAGTGGACCATCACGATAGTTGCCCTGTAGACCTGTTGTTCGTACATACCTACAGCGGCGACTGAAGTCTCATATCATATACTGTTCAACTTTTGATCCTGCAAGTGTTCTCTCATCGAGTTGATTATGCATAAACACCTACTCCGTGACGCAACAACCGTATCAAATACACTCTACTTCAATTCCATTACTCACATTTTTACAATCATTTTCTGCCACGACCCCCCCCCCCCCCCTCCGCCTCCTCCCCGCCAGCAACAAGACGAGTTAACCATCATTCCAGCCGCAGCTTCGCCGTGTTGTTTCTGAAGACGTCGAGCAGCAGAACTACAAGTGCACCGTCACATGAATACTTATGAACATTAGAAATGCTACCCCATTAAGTATGTAAGAATACTTTTCGTTCGAGTATACATAGCCACAGTTATACGATATTAATCATAATAATACACTACTCCTACTATTTATGAATAACTGCCTCAGTTACAGCACAAGTTTACTATCATATTATAACCCCTCCCTACTCAAGCCCTTTCCCAACAAGTCACACTCGTCTCCTGTTATTTATGAATATTTGGCCCAGAAACACGATGAATTAACCATTGCTCCAAGTAGTTCCTCTCCAAGTTATTTGTACATTCCTCCCGACCAGCAACACAATGATTTGAGAATCAAACCAGCTACAGCATCGCCGTGTTGTCTGTGAAGATGTCGACCAGCAAAACGAGGAGTGGACCATCACGTTAATTGACCTGTAATCTTGTTGTTCGTACATACCTACAGCGGCGTCTGAAGCCTCATATCGTATTCTCTACTACTTTTTATCCTTTAAGTGTTCTCTCATAGACTTGATTATGCATAAACACCTACTCCGTGACGCAACAACCATATCAAATGCACTCTACTTCAATTCCATCACTCACTTATTTCTACAATCATTTTCTGCCACAACCCCCCCCCCCTTCCCTACTCCCCACCAGTTACACGACGAGTTAACCGTCATTCCAGCCGCAGCTTCGCCGTGTTGTTTGTGAAGACGTCTACCAGCAGAACAACAAGTGCACCGTCACGTGATTACTTATGAACTTTAGAAATGCTACCCCATTAAGTATGTAAGAAAAGTTTTCGTTCGAGTATACATAGCTACACTTATACGACATTAATCATCATACTAAATGAAACTCTGTTCCTATTGTTTATGAATCACTTCTTTAGTTACAGCACAAATTTTCTATCATATTATAAGCCCCCCCCCCCTCCGCCCCCGCCCCCCGCCATTGAAGCTCTTCCCCATCCAAAAGATCAGGACAACATGTTATATTACTTATGAATATGCAAGTTAGCGTCAAACAAGTTAAACTCGTCACCTGTTATTTATGAATATTTGGCCCAATGACAGGATAAGTTAACCATTGCTGCAAGTAGTTCCTCTCCAAGTTATTTTACATTCCTCCCCACCAGCAACACAATGATTTGAGAATCAAACCAGGTACAGTATCGCCGTGTTGTTTGTGAAGACGTCGGGCAGCAAAACAAGGTGTGGACCATCACGATAGTTGCCCTGTAGACCTGTTGTTCGTACATACCTACAGCGGCGACTGAAGTCTCATATCATATACTGTACAACTTTTTTCCTCCAAGTGTTCTCTCATCGAGTTGATTATGCATAAACACCTACCCCGTGACGCAACAACCGTAGTTAATAAACTCTACTTCAATTCCATCACTCACTTATTTCTACAATCATTTTCTGCCACAACCCCCCTCCCCCCGCCCTACTCCGCACCATCAACACGACGAGTTAAGCATCATAGCACAAGTTTACTATCATATTATAAGCCCCCCCCCCCCCCCAGCCCGCCACTGAAGCTCTTCCCTATCCAAACGATCAGGACAAAATGGTATATTACTTATGAATAATGCCAGCAATGCAAGTTTGCGTGAAACAAGTTAAACTCGTCTCCTGTTATTTATCAGTATTTGGCCCAATTAGCGGATGAATTACCCATTGCTCCAAGTAGTTCCTTTCCAAGTTATTTGTACATTCCTGCCCACCAGCAACACAATGATTATAGAGTCAAATCACCTACTGCATCGCCGTGTTGTTTGTTAACACGTCGACCAGCAAAACAAGGAGTGGACCATCACGATAGTTGCCCTGTAGTCCTGTTGTTCGTACATACCTACAGCGGCGACTGAAACCTCCTATCATATACTGTGCTACTTTTTATCATCCATGTTTTCTCTCATCGAACTGATTATGCATAAACACCTACTCCCCGACGCAACAGCAATATCAAATACACTCTACTTCAATTCCATCACTCACTTATTTCTACAAGCATTTCCCGCCCACTCAAACCACCCCCGCTTCTGTGCAGCAACACGACGAGTTTACCATCATTGCAGCTAGAGTATCGCTGTGTGTTTGTGAAGACATCGAACAACAATTGCACCGTCATATGAACACTTATGAACATTTATAAGTGTTACCCCATTAAGTATGTAAGAAAAGTATTTTTCGTTCGAATATACATAGCCACACTTATACGATATTAATCATCATACTAATTACACTCTACTCCTATTATTGATGAATGACTTCCTCAGTTAGAGCACAAGTTTACCATCATATTATTTATAAACCCTTCCAACCCCGCCCGCGCCCTTTCCAATCATGTCGTTTATATACACCTCGTCCATAAAAGCTGCGCGTTCACCCCAAGATCAGGTACAACATATTGCATTACTGTTGAATAAATCGACCAGCAACACAAGTTACAATTTGTTCCTGTTATTTATAAATATTTGTCCCAATAACAGGATGAATTAACCATTGCTCCAAGTATTCCCTCGTCCAGTTATTTGTACATCCAACCGCGCCAGCAACATGAATTAAGAATCAAACCAGCTACAGCATCGCCGTGCTGTTTGTGAAGACGTCGACCTGCTAAACGAGGAATGGGCCATGACGATAGTTGCCGTGTAGTCCAGTTGATCGTACATACCTAGAACGGCGACTAATTGGGACTCCTTGCTACCCTGTGAGGCACTCCACATGCAAGGGTTAGAAGGAGGGTTGGAATGCCCCAATTCAGTATAATGTGGCAGATGGATCATAGCAGTTGAAAGGAATCTAAAGAACAATACAATCAATCAATCGACCCAATCCATGTGGCGTACGTGATCAAGTCAGCGTAGACGCAGCTGTTTGATGAGCGCGGATGCTCTTCTCTCTTCGCAGTGTTCGCGATTCCGACACTCATTTCGTCGTCGAGGACTGTGTTGTCATTGATAGTTGCGCCCATGTAGCAGAGTCAGCTCCCAGCGTCTAACGGGGTGTCATTGACAGTAATCACTGGTGTATGTTTAGCAACATGAACCATGACGACAGATTTCTATACGCTGATTGTCAGGGGTAATTTTTTCAAGCGCCTGGCAGCCTGTCGATTAGGGCCAGTAACGTTGCTTCACTATGTGCTACTAGCACAGCGTCGTCAGCGAAGAGCAATTCCATGATGATTACTTCACGCCGTTTCGAATTTGCTTGAAGACGTGTCGGGTTGAATAGTTTCCTGTTAGTTCGAGTCCAGATGTGAAAGCCATTCTCAACAAGTACATTGCGACACATTTGACATTGAGACGACGCCTCACTGGTTGAGTTCCAGTAAGACCTCGTCTCAACTGGTCTTTAGTGACGGTTTCACAGTTTAGTGGAAAGTACATATGTAAGGATCCCTAAATGTCACTAAATATAGTGATGTCAACTCATAAATCATTTGTTAAGTTAATAAGTTAAGAAAGAGTACATTGTAACGAGTACATTGCGACACATTTCACATTGAGACGACGTCTCACTGGTTGAGTTCCAGTAAGACCTCGTCTCAACTGGTCTTTAGTGACGGCTCCACAGTTTAGTGGAAAGTACATATGTAAGGATCCCTAAATGTCACTAAATATAGTGACGTCAACTCATAAATCATTTGTTAAGTTAATACGTTAAGAAAGAGTACATTGTAACAAGTACATTGCGACACATTTCACATTGAGACGACGTCTCACTGGTTGAGTTCCCGTAAGACCTCGTCTCGACTGGTCTTCAGTGACAGCTCCCCAGTTTAGTGGAAAGGATATATGAAAGGGTCCCTAAGCATCACTAAATATAGTAACGTCAAGTCGTAAATCATTTGTAGTGTTAAAAAGGTGAAAAAGTACATTGTGACAAGTACATTGCGACATATTTGACATTGAGACGACGTCTCACTGGTTAGCTTCCAGTAAGACCTCGTTTCAAGTGGTGGCTGTTCGGCAGTGTTTTTGGCAAATACATACGAAACGATCCCTAAATGCCACTAAATATATTAATATAAACCCAGAAATCATTTGTGAAGCTCGAAATTTGGACAACTACATTGTGACAAGTACGTCGTCAATATCTGTTCATCTACGAAAGATGATGGACATCTGCAGAGTCTCAATGTTTATTTTTGGGGTAATTGTTCTATTTCCAAAGTGTATAATCTTTGTCTCTTCGCCTTCTCAAGTTCATTTAATGCCGTGGTGGTGAACTTTCTCGCGGATGTTGAAGCGCCAGACAGTTCGGTTTTCAGCGATGGTTTCCCTTTTGTCAAGTACCAGGCCTAAATTTGGGAGGTAATACTTGCACGCGTCGACAACGTAACCGTAAAGCAGGTCTTTAGCTATTCGACCGCCATCCAGGTGGCGTACGTGACCAAGTCAGCGTAGACGCAGCTGTTTGATGAGCTCTTCTCTCTTCTCTCTTCGCAGTGTTCAGGATTCCGACACTCATTTCGTCGTCGAGGACTGTGTTGTCATTGGTAGTTGAGCCCATGTAGCAAGTTAGCTCACAACGTCTAACGGAGTGTCATTGAGAGTAATGACTGATGGATGTTTAGCAACATGAGCCATGACGACAGATTTCTATACGCTGATTGTCAGGGGTAATTTTTGCAAGCGCCTGGCAGCCTGTCGATTAGGGCCAGTAACGTTGCTTCACTATGTGCTACTAGCACAGCGTCGTCAGCGAAGAGCAATTCCATGATGGTTACTTCACGCCGTTTCGAATTTGCTTGAAGACGTGTCGGGTTGAATAGTTTCCTGTTAGTTCGAGTCCAGATGTGAAAGCCATTCTCAACAAGTACATTGCGACACATTTGACATTGAGACGACGCCTCACTGGTTGAGTTCCAGTAAGACCTCGTCTCAACTGGTCTTTAGTGACGGTTTCACAGTTTAGTGGAAAGTACATATGTAAGGATCCCTAAATGTCACTAAATATAGTGACGTCAACTCATACATCATTTGTTAAGTTAATAAGTTAAGAAAGAGTACATTATAACAAGTACATTCCGACACATTTCACATTGAGACGACGTCTCACTGGTTGAGTTCCAGTAAGATCTCGTCTCAACTGGTCTTTAGGACGGCTCCACAGTTTAGTGGAAAGTACATATGTAAGGATCTCTAAATGTCACTAAATATAGTGACCTCAACTCATAAATCATTTGTTAAGTTAATAAGTTAAGAAAGAGTACATTGTAACAAGTACATTGCGACACATTTCCCATTGAGACGACGTCTCACTGGTTGAGTTCCAGTAAGACCTCGTCTCAACTGGTCTTTAGTGACGGTTTCACAGTTTAGTGGAAAGTACATATGTAAGGATCCCTAAATGTCACTAAATATAGTGACGTCAACTCATACATCATTTGTTAAGTTAATAAGTTAAGAAAGAGTACATTATAACAAGTACATTCCGACACATTTCACATTGAGACGACGTCTCACTGGTTGAGTTCCAGTAAGATCTCGTCTCAACTGGTCTTTAGGACGGCTCCACAGTTTAGTGGAAAGTACATATGTAAGGATCTCTAAATGTCACTAAATATAGTGACCTCAACTCATAAATCATTTGTTAAGTTAATAAGTTAAGAAAGAGTACATTGTAACAAGTACATTGCGACACATTTCCCATTGAGACGACGTCTCACTGGTTGAGTTCCAGTAAGACCTCGTCTCAACTGGTCTTTAGTGACGGCTCCACAGTTTAGTGGAAAGTACATATGTAAGGATCCCTAAGTGTCACTAAATATAGTGACGTCAACTCATAAATCATTTGTTCAGTTAATAAGTTAAGAAAGAGTACATTGTAACAAGTACATTGCGACACATTTCACATAGAGACGACGTCTCACTGGTTGAGTTCCAGTAAGACCTCGTCTCAACTGGTCTTTAATGACGGCTCCACAGTTTAGTGGAAAGTACATATGTAAGGATCCCTAAATGTCACTAAATATAGTGACGTCAACTCATACATCATTTGTTAAGTTAATAAGTTAAGAAAGAGTACATTATAACAAGTACATTCCGACACATTTCACATTGAGACGACGTCTCACTGGTTGAGTTCCAGTAAGATCTCGTCTCAACTGGTCTTTAGTGACGGCTCCACAGTTTAGTGGAAAGTACATATGTAAGGATCCCTAAATGTCACTAAATATAGTGACCTCAACTCATAAATCATTTGTTAAGTTAATACGTTAAGAAAGAGTACATTGTAACAAGTACATTGCGACACATTTCACATTGAGACGACGTCTCACTGGTTGAGTTCCAGTAAGACCTCGTCTCAACTGGTCTTTAGTGACGGCTCCACAGTTTAGTGGAAAGTACATATGTAAGGATCCCTAAGTGTCACTAAATATAGTGACGTCAACTCATAAATCATTTGTTAAGTTAATAAGTTAAGAAAGAGTACATTGTAACAAGTACATTGCGACACATTTCACATAGAGACGACGTCTCACTGGTTGAGTTCCAGTAAGATCTCGTCTCAACTGGTCTTTACTGACGGCTCCACAGTTTAGTGGAAAGTACATATTTAAGGATCCCTAAATGTCACTAAATATAGTGACGTCAACTCATAAATCATTTGTTAAGTTAATAAGTTAAGAAAGAGTACATTGTAACAAGTACATTGCGACACATTTCACATTGAGACGACGTCTCACTGGTTGAGTTCCAGTAAGACCTCGTCTCAACTGGTCTTTAGTGACGGCTCCACAGTTTAGTGGAAAGTACATATGTAAGGATCCCTAAATGTCACTAAATATAGTGACGTTAACTCATAAATCATTTGTTAAGTTAATAAGTTACGAAAGAGTACATTGTAACAAGTACATTGTGACACATTTTACATTGAGACAACGTCTCACTAGTTAAGTTCCAATAAGACCTCGTCGCAACTGGTCTTTAGACCAGCAGCAGTTGTGTGGACAGACATAAAACGGTTCTTAATGACTCGTAAACCATTTGCAAACCAACAGTCCAACAAGTGTATGTTAACTTTATGGGGTACAGTCCTGTACAAGCTTAAGTATCACACCGTGTACACCCTCGTCCAGTTTCCTTGCACCACATACCGAACATATATCAATGCCGTCACTCAGTTACTTCTACAAACGTTCCTCTACTCCTATTGTTTATGAATAACTGCTCCAGTTAGAGAAGTTTACCATCATCCTATTTACAAACCTCCAACGCAGCCAAATCCCCCTTCCCCATCTGTCGTTTATACACAACTTGCCCAGAAAAACGGCAAGTTCACGATAAGATCAGACACAACATGTCATATCACCCAATAACAGGATGAACTGACCATTGCTCCAAGTAGTCCCTCTGTGAGTTATTTGTACACCCCAACCCACCATCACCAGGATGATTCAAGAATCAAGCCAGCTACAGCATCGCCGTGTTGTTTGTGAAGACGTCGACCAGCAAAACAACGAGTGCACCGTCACCTGAACACTTATGAACATTTAAATTTGCTACCACATTAAGTATGTAAAAAAAACAAATTTTCGTTTGAATATACATAGCCACATTACACGATATTAATTCTCATATAAATTCACTCCACTATTATTGATGACAATCACTTCCCCCTCCCGACCCAAACCCTTCCCTATTCGTAAGATCAAGTGCAACATATTGTGTTACTTATGAATACCTCGCCGAGCAACACAAGTTACCCTCACACAAGTTACACTGTGTTCCTGTTATCTATGAATATTTGGCCCAATAACAGGATGAATTAACCATTGCTCCAAGTAGTCCCTCTCCGAGTTGTTTGTACATCCCACCCCACCAGCAGCAGGATGATTCAAGAATCAAACCGGCTACAGCAGCGCCGTGTTGTTTGTGAAGGGGAAGACGTCGACCAGCAGAACAACGAGTGTACCGTCACGTGAACACTTGTGAACATTTATAAATGCTACCCCATTTAGTATGTAAGAAAACTAATTTTCTTTCGAATATATATAGCCACATTATACGATATTAATCCGCATACTAAGTGCACTCCACTATAATTGATGAATAACTGTCTCAGTTACAGCGCAAGTTTACTATCATATTATTTACAATCACTCCCCCTTCCCACCCAAGCCCTTCCCCATCCATAAGATCAAGTACAACATGTTATGTTACTTATGAATACCTCGCCACAAGTTACCCTCACACGAATTATACTGTGTTCCTATTATCTATAAATATTTGGTCCAATAACAGGATGAATTAACCATTGCTCCAAGTAGTCCCTCTCACGAGTTATTTGTACATTCCTCCCCACCAGCAACAAAATGATTTGAGAATCAAACCAGCTACAACATCGACCAGCAAAACAAGGAGTGGACCATCACGATAGTTGCCCTGTAATCCTTTTGTTCGTACATACCTACAGCGGCGATTGAAACCTCATATCATATACTGTACTATTTTTTATCCTCTAAATGTTCTCTCGTCGAGTTGATTATGCACAAACACCTACTCCGCGACGTAACAACCATATCAAATACACTCTACTTCAATTCCATCACTCACTTATTTTTACAAGCAGCCACTGCCCCCCCCCCCCTCCCTCCCCGCAAGCAGCACGACGAATTAACCATCATTGCAGCTAGAGCATCGCCGTGTTATTTGTGAAGACATCGACCAGCAGAACAACGTGTGTGCCGTCAAATGAACACTTATGAACATTTATAAATGCTATCCCATTAAGTATGTAAGAAAACTAATTTTCGTTCGAATATACATAACCACGCTTATACGATATTGATGAGCATACTAAATGCACTCTACTCCTATTGTTTATGAATAACTGTTTCCGTTACAGCACAATTTTACTATCATGTTATTTACAACCTCCCCCCCCCCCCCCCAACCAAGTCCTTCCCCATCCATAAGATCAGGTACAACATGTTATGTTAGTTTCGAATAACTGGCCCAACAACACAAGTGACCCTCACACAAGTTACACTCTGTTCCTGTTGTCTATGAATATTTGGCCTAGTAACAAGATGAATTAACCATTGCTCCAAGTATTCCCTCTCAGGCCATCCCGATAGTTGCCCTGAAGTCGTGTTCTTCGTACATACCTACAGCGGCGACTGAAACCATGTCATATACTTTACTACTTTTTTGTCCTCCAAGTTTTCTCTCTGATTATGCATAAATCAGCTCTACTTCAATTCAATCACTCACTTATTTCTACAAACAATTTCTCCCCCACCCCTATCCCCCCTCCACTCCCTGCCAGCAACAGGACGAATTAACCATCATTGCAGCCAGATTATCGCCGCGCTGTTTTTTATGAAGACATCGACCAGCACAACAACGAGTGAACACTTATGAACATTTATAAATGCTACCCCATTAAGTATGTGAGAAAACTAATTTTCGTTCGAATATACATAACCATACTTAAACGATATAAATCAGCATACTAAATGCACTCTACTCCTATTATTTATGAACCATTGCCCCAAGTATTCCCTCTACCTGTTATTTGTACATCCCACCCAACAGTAACACAATGGTTTGAGAATCAAACAAGCTACAGCATCGCAGTGTTGTTTGTGAAGACGTCGACCAGCAAAACAAGGTGTAGGCCATGACGAATAGTTCCCCTGTAGTTCTGTTGTGCGTGCATACCTACAGCGGCGACTGAAACTTCATATCATATACTGTGCTACTTTTTATCCTCCAAGTGTTCTGTCATCGAGTTGATTATGCATAAACACCTACTCCGCGACGCAACAACCGTATCAAATACACTCTACTTCAATTCCATCACTCACTTATTTCTGCAATAATTTTCTGCCACAACCTCCCTCCCCCTACTTCGCACCATCAATGCGACGAGTTAACCATCATTCCAGCTGCAGCATCGCCGTGTTGTTTGTGAAGACGTCGACTAGCAGAACAACAAGTGCACCGTCACATGAATACTCATGACATTTATAAATACTACCCCATTAAGTCTGTAAGAAAACTAATTTTCGTTCGAATATACATAGCCAGTTATACGATATAAATCATAATAATAAATACACTCTGCTCCTATTATTTATGAATAACTGCCTCAGTTACAGCACAAGTTTACTATCATATTATAACCCCTCCTTACTCAAGTCCTTCCCCAACAAGTTACACTCGTCTCCTGTTATTTATGAATATTTGGCCCAGTAACAGGATGAATTAACCATTGCTCCAAGTAGTCCCTCTCCCGAGTTATTTGTACATTCCTCCCCACCAGCAACAAAATGATTTGAGAATCAAACCAGCTACAACATCGACCAGCAAAACAAGGAGTGGAGCATCACGATAGTTGCCGTGTAGACCTGTTGTTCGTACATACCTACAGCGGCGACTGAAGTCTCATATCATATACTGTACAATTTTTTATCCTCCAAGTGTTCTCCCATGGAGTTGATTATGCATTAACACCTACTCCGCGACGTAACAACTTTATCAGATACACTCTACTTCAATTCCATCACTCACTTATTTCTACAATCATTTTCTGCCACCTCCTCGCCAGCAATACGACGAGTTAGCCATCATTCCAGCTGCAACATCGCCGTGTTGTTTGTGAAGACGTCGACTAGCAGAACAACAAGTGCACCGTCACATGAATACTTATGAACATTAGACATGCTATCCATAAGAGCGGCGACTAAAGAATCATATCATATACATTCTACTGTTTTTATGTTTGAATATCTGTATCCATAATATGGTGCACCCCAAGCCATGTTACTTATGAATAATTTGTCGAGCAACTCAAGTTACGCTCAAACGAACTACACTGTACTACTGTTATTTTTGGATATCTCACCCAGTAATATAATAAATTAATCGTTGCTCCATGTATTACCTCATCCAGTTGTCGAACAAAAAATACCGAGTAAACCGTCACGCCAAGTCCGCCCTACTGATGTCATTTGAGAATAATTCGCCAATCGACAAGACAATTCTCGTCGTGTACTACCAGCCTCGGTAGCCTAGTGGTTAGAGTGTCCGCCTCAAGACAGGAAGATCGTGGGTTCAAACCCCGGTGGGGTCATACCTAAGGCTTTAAAATTGGGACTCCTCCTTGCTATCCTGTGAGGCACTCCACACGTAAGGGTTAGAAGGAGGGCTGGAATGCCCCAGTTCAGTATAATGTGGCAGGGGGGTCCCGATATGACCATAGCAGTTGAAAGGGATCTAAAGAACAATACAATACAATACCTTTTTTACCTTGACCTCGTTAATGGTCGAAAAGACGTTTCGTAAGACAGCTTTTACAAAACGAACGAAATTTGGCACACGTTTAGAGGATGACCAGGTCTTGCCTTGTGGTATTAACGTTTTTGTCGAAAATGGATTGCAAAAGATTCATGCTAGACTTCTAGTGGGGGATCTTCAGATTTAGTACACCTATAGATGTTAATAAAATATCGCTGAACCTCTATCTTTACGTTGGTCTCAAAAATCAAGGTGAAACGGAGTTAAAAATGTATTTTCTACGAATGTTTTCACGAAATATGGCTATAAGGAAGCAATTCCTAGTACAAACACATATACATTTAAAGTAGGGAATAATCTCGCGACCTGAATATTGGCATTGAGAATGAAGGTCAAAGGTTACGTGAATTTATCGATCGGACTCATGTCGAAAAAAATTTAGCTTATTTCCGACCCTTTGGGTCTAAACTACGCTTTCAAATGTGTCATTCCACGGCGCGGCTCTTGTTCTCATTTAATTTATTGCAGTTATATATGTATATATATATATACAAGTACATTGCTTGACTGTTGCATAAAACTTTTAAAGTGGTGTTAGCCTTTATCATGTGGATTTTTGCCACGGGGCCTGGGGGATATTGCAGTCTCTGACCGCTGTAGTGATCATGTTCTCGTGTTGTTTTATATTCCATTGCCAACGGGGGATATTGCGGTCTCTGACCGCTGTAGTGATCATGTTCTCGTGTTGTTTTATATTCCATTGCCAGCGGGGGATACTGCGGTCTCTGACCACTCTAGTGATCAAATTGTGTAGTTTTTGCTGTGCCAACGGGGAATTTTACGGTCTGTAATTGCTGCAGCCAGTTACACTGGGACAATGGGTAGCAGCCATGAGATTGTTGTATAGAATTTTCGCTCATAATTGTGTTTGTTTCATACCTTTTGCAAATATACTTGCCTCTTTTTAGGACAACAGTGTTGAAAAAAATAAGATCGTTGAATCGGGAGAAATTCAGAAAAAGTTTGCCTTTTCCACAGTTGTTTGGCAACAAATACCGAGAGCACGCTTTGGTGCGCTCGTTTTTCTGTTATGAGACCTCGTTCTTTTTAAATAGCGGCTAATAAATGCTTAAGGACGTTTTTTTTTTTTTGTATTTTAGGAGATGTCATCACGATATACGACAAGCAGGTTGACGGTTGGTGGCAGGGAGAGCTCAATGGCAAGGTCGGTATTTTCCCCGGAAGTTACGTGGAGGAGAGGGAACAGGGCGTGCGCCTGTAGCCGTGCCTTGGCCCTTGTGTGGTGCCTCGCGCCTGCTATTTATCGTGTCTGTGTCACTGCTGGGCAGTGCGTGAGGACGCGTGAGGACGCGTGAGGATGGCGCGCGTCAGAACTGCCGGATGACATCACCGCGAATGTGGAGACTGATCATCTGTTCCGTGTTTTTTGTGTCAACCCCCAGCAGAAAGATATTTGTACTTGAATTTCATGCCGCTCCGTAATATGAAAAATAAAACGAGTCGTATTTTTGAACACCTTTTCTCCCAGATGTTGATACGTCAAAGACGAAATTAAATGTTAAAGCTGTTAAATTTGTATCGTAAAGCAAGAAGTGTCAGTTTTCTCTCTGAACGAAGAAAATCCACATGTAAAGTGATTATTCCACTGCCAAACACCAAAAGGATGCCTGAAAAATGGATTTGTCTCGGTGCATTCACAAGGCGGCGGTCCTGCCTTGGTGTTTGGGCCTTTTGGCTCCTAGATCTTGGTAAATATGCCACGTCATCTTGCTTACGCCATTTTGCTTACGTCATCTTGATAACGTTCAGCTTTGTGTTGATGCCACTCCCTTGGAGGAGCGGGGGCAGGGCACGCACCTGTGACATGCTAACATCCCCTTCATAACGGTCCCTTGGTATTGTGACCGTTTGGTGCATAGATGTTGCTAAATTTCAGGCTCACCTTGCTTACGTTCAGCCTGTAACTGGCCAGTAGCCATGGCCGTTTCTGGACATGGATAACTCTGGCTTGGCCATTTTGTTAGGTCAGATATAATATTCAGTGTCTGTCAATATTGTTAGAAGTATGGTTAGCGATGTGGTTAACTATGGTTAAGTGAACTGTTTGGTTAACTGTGGTTAACTTTGGTTAACTGTATGGTTCGATATAGTTATCTGTATGGTGAGGTGTATGGTTAACTATGTGGTTAATTGCGCTCGAAACAAAATTCAGTTTTCACCGCATAAAATGTAGATGAGTAACAAATTCCTAAGTCGTAATGCTTTATGTGTGTGTCTGTGTGTCAAGCAGTTTGTGTCTGCGAAACAGCTTACGACGAACAAGGGTGTATCGCTCTCAAGGTGGCGTGTCATAGTCTGGGCATTCGTTTATGAACGCCTTCATAGTTGGTTGGATGGTTGAAGGCCTTTGGCAGCTTTTCTACTTGGGTAAGGAAATTAACCTTGTTACTCATTCCCAAAAAAAGTGAGTGGGTCGGGTCTGACAAGTTTCTAGTAGAAAAAGGTTAAGTTGAAAAGTAAAAAAAAAAAAAAATACCCGGAAGGGGGAAAGGAACTGAGAATGGCATTTCAAAAATTAAAAAAAAAAAACGAAAAGAGAAAGAAAAAGAAACTTTAATCGTAAAATTTTGTGACCAGGACTGTTTTCTTTTTTTTTTCGCGGCATAGTTCATTAAAAAGCGTAATAAGGATTTTTACTTGTGTTATGAGTTGATCCTTGAATGTTAGAAGTGTTTCTTGTTTGAAAAGGCGCGAGTGCAAAATGTTAAGCCCCTTGAACAGATCAAAAGGTTTGTCGGGGAGCACGTAGAAACACGTTGCACAAGCAAGCAGTTCGCGTAAACAAACACTTGGTACAAGTGTAGAGCGGACTGCACTGTCCATTCTTGTTTTGTGTGAATTCCTATCCACTCTCGATCTAAAGCTGTCTAATTTTGTGAAGTTTTTGAGATTGGTAGTAGTTTTCGTCGGTAATCCAGCTCGGGTCAGTCGGTGCTGGCTTGATATACACGTGCTTTGTGTTTGTATGTCTTTCTTTTTGTGCAAATGGATCTGTTGGTATTTTAGGGATTCGGGACCAAATAATCTGTCCTCGCGTCATATCTCGGTATATCTCGTCACAACTCGTCATGACTCACCATATCTCGTCATATCTCGTCATAACTCATCATATCGCGTCATATCTCGCATGTAGCCGCCCATCTAGAGAAATAAGAATGCGTAGTGAGCCGGTGCTATTCTTTACTCGGTTTTTTTCACAGGGGTAGAGTTTTATACGTGGAGAAGTGTTGTAACTTAGTGATCGCGAATGTTTGTCTGCTACCCTCAGCAAAACGGTTATAGTTAGTCGGTGTTTTAAGGTGATAACTAATCCCGCGCTTTTGTCAGTCAGTGCCTTTCACTCCTGACTCCAGTCAGTGTCGTGCAAAATTCTTCCTGTTCTAAAATATTGGCGCCTTGCCGCGCATTCCCGTGTAACAGATGGCGGGTTTCCCGTGTAACAGATGGCGGGTTTCCCGTGTAACAGATGGCGGGTTTCCCGTGTAACAGATGGTGGGTTTCCCGTGTAACAGATGGCGGGTTTCCCGTGTAACAGATGGCGGGTTTCCGTGTGACAGATCTCGTATAACAGGTGGCGCGGAGTGACGAAAGCTTTCCCCAATTTCTGTAATTTTATACACTGAAAATATATGGATGAGAAGTAGAGAGAAATATGCAAAATTGCAAAATAGAAGTTGATAAAAATGTGACCAAGTAAAACGGGGATGACAAACAGAAACAATCATGTCAAATTTCAGCTTGGTATCTGGGCTACCTTATTTTATCTGGTATTTACAGTTCGTCATTTTGATATAATGTGTAAGTAAAACATCAGTGTCCGATAAACGGTGTCTCGACAACCTTCGCCTTAACTGGTGAAAAATGAAATGATGTTTTATAATTGTGTTGATTTTTTTACATATCAGTCACGCAAGTGTCTCTCGGATGTAATAATGCAAGATGTTGAAATTGTACTGTACTTCATTGATCGTCTCCGAAAAGGGGCGATGAGTCGCGCGAGATGGTCGAAGTAACGTCGAATTATCGACGAAATGTAGTTGCCTAAATTCAACAATTTCAACAACGAACCGATGAAAATCAGTGTTGTTATTTGAGGGTTATACGTATGAAAGAAGACATGTAGTTGTGTCAGCCGTGACCAGAAACCGTGATTTTTCTCCATTTTGTTTGGCTTTCAGTGTACTGCTGATAAAAAAACAGCGGTTGGGTTTTTACTTGATTCCTAGATAACTTGTTGCTAGAAAAAGCGATCTTTAGTGCCTGACTGAGCCGGTTTGTGTACGGGGGGCGTAGTGACGGTGCTCACGAGCAGGAGGCGCTGTCTCTGTCCTTACATATCGGGGAGGGGGGGGGGGCGGGGTGGCTGGCTGGCGCCTCCCTTACCACGGGGCACTGTTAGAGAACCAGGCTGAAACGACCATATGCTGAAGTTTATGAGGGATAGATTGATCAATAATTGCAGGTTATTGCTCTTAAGTGATATGAGTATTTACAAAGTAAAAAGAATCAAGTCTTAAAATGGTAAGAAAAGTTTTCATCCTGGTCTACCATTTGGGAGGGGATTTATGTCACCAGGAGGTGGTTATTTATGTCACCAGGAGGTTACCTGTTGTGTTTGAATTGGTGGCTGGTTAACGATTTTGGTTAAGTATAAATATTAAAGTTCTATATCTAGTCATGTTTGCGAGTAACGCCTGCGTGTCAGTGTTTCTTGTTCGGGTTTGGGTACTTACTTCTACAAAAGAGTCGGGGCCTTGTGACCTGCTGATGTGACCCAGTGTCGCTGTGTCTCGTATATTGACATGTCCTCAACTCAGTATCGGTAAAACCCACATTTTAAGTAAACAGCCACCGTTGTTGGTTTGTTTGTGCGAAATTTCCGACAGCGTTTTATTGTAGGGCGTCTTTGTTTACTTTCTTTGGTTACATCACGTGATTCTCTTGGGTCTCGTGACATCACGTGACATCACGTGGTGCTCTCTGACTATGACGCCACGTGAGGGGACAAAAATAGCACGAGGAATGTATTGCTACGGGAAAGAGTGCAGTGGCGTCAGAACATTTTATTTGGTGTTAAGTTCTATATTGAAGTCAAATAGACCAGCTTATCCTGTTGTAAAGGAACCTTATGAGATTACAGTGATGAGCGTAGAACTGTATGATATACTGGTGTAAACATTATAAGCAAGTATTATTATTTTTTGTTAATGTAAATAAAAATTAATCACAGCAGGTTGGTGTTTTTTTTAAGTGTTGAATTTTCCTATCAGAATATTGGATGATGGGGGCGGGATGGGGGGGGGGGGGGGGGGGGTAGGGGAGAAGGGTCCCCGCATGTGTGCTGTGAAAGCACCGACTCGTTATTTCCTGGCATCAATATCACTTCCACGTGAAACTTTTTAAAACTTTTCCGGCATTCAAATTATACTAAATAGTTTAACATTCATAGTTGCAAATAAACTGTTGGAAATGAACTGGTCCAGTTTAAAAATAAGCATACACTAGTCCAAACAGGAAATCCAGTAAAAATCCATCCTTCATATTTTGATTATGCTGAAAATGAGCAAGTGGAAAGTACCTTTGTGATCTCAAATAGCTGCCAGATCTATTAAAACATTCCTTTGGCCACTCCCCGACCCCCTTCCTCCACCCTCCAAAAATCTGTCATCCATTTCTTATGTTATAAAGGTTATTTGTTTTTATGGGAGCAGGGCTGGACATAGAAGTGAGGTGGGTGGGTGGCCCAGGGCGCTTACACTTAGTATTGTCATTAGGGGGCTCCACCTTAGAGTAATCCCTTTACCGTGTCATATAGTCTCTTGAAAAAGGAGTAAACTGCAAGGTACAAATGCGAAAGAATTCCAATGACAAATGATAACTTCCACAAAACAGAGTGCGTAATTTTACAGCACAGATATTTTTAGAAAGTGAGTGCAGAACAGACATGAAGATTTTGGAAATACATTCAAGGTACTTTGGGATGCTTTGAAATTGGCAGTTTCCACTAAAATATTTTCAGTAACTGTGATCATTAATTGGGTAACGCATTTTGAGCCAGTGCTTTTGAATGTTTGCAAACAGTCGGATCATTATGTGGGTAACCAGGTGGCGAATAGTGAACTGCCTGAACACTCATTTAACACAAAAGTATCCGAATACAACGAACAGCTGCTCGAGCGACACCGAATACTATGCAGAAAAATTACATTCCCATAGTGAATAAATGAATTTTTAAGTGTAGTACACAAAATGGTAAGTCTTTTATCCAAACTATTTACAACTTTCTGGTGCTTTTGTTCAAAAATATCAGCATGTTGACATTATTTGACTCAGTTCTACATGTCAACTGTTAACTAAATGCCTGCCGCACTAAATATGCACTTCCATGGGACACTTGAGGTGGGAATTCACAGGTATTTTCTTGCAAGAACACCCAGGTGGGGGAATATTCGGTCCATTTTTCTCTACAAACTAAAGAATCTGTTTTTACAGCGGGTTGAGCTGTGTGAGGCAGCATCTCTCGTTTGATTTGATCGTGTATGTCGTCCCTTACTCTGCAGTCTTGTGGCTGAACGATGTCCTCAGTCCACTCCATGTCGTTATCGCAGTCACAACCACACACATACGATTATAACGCACACATGCAGAACTGCGAAGCATTTTCAGTAGTAGTAGGGAAACGCCGGTTTCACGCCACTTGATGACGTCATACTGTCTGGAAGTGACGTCATAGCGTCTGGACCGGAAGTGCTGTCTGGACCGGAAGTGCTGTCTGGACCGGAAGTGCTGTCTGGACCGGAAGTGACGTCATCATGTCTGGAAGTGACGTCATCATATCTGGACCGGAAGTGACGTCACGATAAGCGTTAGGATAGGCGCGGCCATCCATGACGTCATAATGAGGTCATAATGACGTCATGCTGTGTGATGGCTTCCTAGGGTTTGCATGAGAGTTTTGGCGCAGTCTATGATCGTCGAAGTCAATGAAGTCAAGCTTTCATTTCCGAAGTCAATCGGCAACAGACCCTAAAAAGTGATGACCTCCCCCCCCCCACCTAGGACATACTATGTACCGACCCCATCCCCCAGGCGGCAGTCGGGACTGACCCCCCAAACCCCCCCCCCCCACCCAGGACATACTATGTACCGACCCCCCCCCCCCCCCACCCAGGACATACTATGTACCGATCCCCCCCTCAGGACATACTATGGACCGACCCCCCCCCCCTAGGCGGCAGTCTGGACAGACCCTATGGTAAAAAGTGTGGACCCCCCCTAGGCGGCAGTCTGGACAGACCCTATGGTAAAAAGTGTGGACCCCCCCCCCCTTCCCTGCGAGCAACATCCTGTCAAGTCAGCTTAAGTTGCAGCAGAGGGGTATATAAGGGATGAGCATCCAGCAGTGACAGTCATTTCGGTGAGTGGAGCAAGGAAGCAAAAGTTACAGACAGCAATTGGATCACATCACAGTGGTATATAAGGGATGAGCACCAGACAACAACAGTGACAACCATTTCGGTAAGTGTTTATTGAAACATTGTAAACAAAAAGTGAACTTTGTAAACAAACTTTATAAACAAACTTTGTAAACAAACTTTGTAAACAAAGTTTGTAAACAAGATTTGTAAACAAACTTTATAAACAAACTTTGTAAACAAACTTTAGTTATTTGTATAATTAAAACTTTGTAAACAAACTTTGTAAACAAACTTTGTAAACATTTTTGCATAATTAAACCTTTGTAAACTAGTTTGAGCAAGTTACACATCATCGGATTGGTATAAAAGGAAGAGTGAAACGTATATTTTATTTCATTTCAGTTCTAGCAACAGCAACAGCAACAGCAACAACGATGGCAACAGTCTACTGTCATGATTGCGATGTGACATTTCCATCTCTGGAAGTGTTCGTGACACATAGATGTAAACCAGCCAAGTTGAAACGTGCTCGTGAAGAGCTTGTTGAGCAGATTGAAGTCAAGAGACGAAAGACCTTACAAGATGGTGTTGAAAGACCTGATCCAGTCCTCTGCTGTAAATGCATCAAAATATTTCCATCTTTGGATGCATTTGAGACACATGCATGTGTTGAGATGGAAAATGTGTCTCATGAAGAACAAAGAAAGAAAGAGACAGGACAAATAGGCAGAGGCAGAAGAGTGAGTCTTGGTGGAAACGCACAGGAAAGACGGTTTGAGCCTGAAGATGGATCGGATTTGCTACTCGAAATGCGACAACAAGAGAACCGGATTAAGAGACATTTGCTAGAGACGTTAAACCATGGCATGAAATGGTACATTGTGGTACATGCACGCTTCAAGAAAATGACACCGAATGCTGAAGGCGTTATGGTAGAACACGTGGATAATGCATTCATCAGCAGTCCGACATATGCAGCATACAATCCAGCGGATATTGAGAAGGACTTGCCAGAAGCCTATAAAGAATTGTTTACCAGGTTTGATGAACATGAGCGGCAAGGCTCTGGCTGGGTGTTGGATAACATATTATTCATTGAAGTGCATACAGCTACGTCAGCGCCACTGGAAGCGAGCAGTTTTATCCCACTACCGAAGAAAGTAAAGAATACATTAAGTGTGTTAAACATTCAGAATAAAGACAACAAGTGCTTCTTATGGTCTGTACTGGCTCACCTTCACCCTCACCATTATCATCAACACCCATATCGTGTGAGTCATTACACACCATTTGAGAACGAATTGAAGGTAGAAGGCATGAATTTCCCACACCGATTACAGACATTCCAAAGTTTGAAAAGGAGAATGATGTATCCATTAACGTGTTTGGATATGAACATGATGTAGTTGTTCCGATACAACTCAGTCGAAACACCAGCTCGAGAGAAATCAACTTGCTTTTGATTAGCAATGACAAGACAAGACATTACTGCCTCATCAAGAATTTCAGCAGACTGATGGCTTATCGATCAAACCATCAGCATGCAGCATTTTATTGTTTCAACTGTCTTCATGGGTTTATGCGACAAGATCTGTTAGACAAGCATCGTGAAGTGTGTGGCAAGCATGGAGCACAACGTTTATCATTCCCCAAGGAACCTTTCATCAAGTTCAAGAATGTAGCCAAACAACAGCGAGCGCCGTTTGTCATTTATGCAGACTTTGAATGTTTCACGAAAAAGCATGAAGGAGACAAGTATCAACATCATCGTCCAAACAGCTTCGCCTATGTGGTTGTCAGCCAGTATGATACACGTGCTCCAGTCGTATATCGAGGAGATAATGCTGTGAAAGTCTTTTTAGACCATATGGTGAATGAGCGTGATCGTATTGTGCATGGTTTACAACAGAAAAAGAAAATGGTGATGACTCATGAAGATGAAGAGCATTATAAGAACGCCACAGATTGTTACATTTGTCATGAGCCTCTAGGAGCAGATCATGTGAGAGATCATGACCATATCAATGGTAAATACCGCGGAGCTGCACATAGTCAATGCAATTTACAATTTCGACTTCGAAAGGATAAGCAGGATGTTGAAGATTCTTTCATCATTCCTGTGTTTTTCCACAATTTACGAGGCTATGACAGCCATTTGATCATGGAAGAAATTGGAAAGTTCAAAAATGAGACGATTACGGTCATTCCCAACACCGTTGAGAAATATATTGCATTCACCATGAGCAATCTGAAATTTACAGACAGTTATCAGTTCATGAGTACTTCTCTACAGAAGTTGGTATACAACCTGGCAGCAGAAGGGAAAGACAACTTTTATAACATGACGTCACACATTCACGATAGCGACCAACAAGATTTACTGTTGAGAAAGGGAGTGTACCCTTATGATTACGTGGATGAACCATCCAAGTTTGCTGAAACACAACTACCGTCCAAAGACAAGTTTTACAGTCTGCTCAGTGAAGAAGACATTAGCGATGAGGATTATGCGCATGCGCAGAAGGTGTGGGAGACATTCCACTGTACTACATTTGGCGAATACCATGACTTGTACCTGAAATCAGATGTGTTGCTGCTTGCTGACGTGTTTGAAAACTTTCGTCACGTATGTCTCAACACGTATGAATTGGATCCTGCTCACTACTATACAGCGCCAGGACTGTCCTGGGATGCCATGTTGAAAGCGACAAAGGTGAAATTGGAATTGATCAATGACATTGACATGTACCAAATGGTTGAACAAGGTCTACGTGGAGGAATATCTGTCATCACACACAAGTATGCGAAAGCAAATAACCCCTACGTAGCAGATTACGATCCCAGGAAACCCACCAACTACTTGACGTACCTGGATGCAAACAACTTGTATGGCTGGGCCATGTCGCAGAGCATGCCGGAAAGTGGATTTATGTGGGTGAGCGAGCCAGAATCCATTGACTTTATGGATGTGGATGAAGATGATGAGATTGGATACCTTTTAGAAGTGGATTTGGAATACCCATATTCAATCCATGATCGTCATAATCACTATCCAGTGGCTCCAGAACGGAAATGTGTGAAGGTGGGAGAATTGTCAAAACATAGTCAGAAGCTACGGAAAGATCTAAACATGAAAGGCAAACCTAGTGAAAAGCTCATTCCCAACTTATGCGACAAGAAGAAATATGTACTTCATTATAGAAATTTACAGCAATATGTCTCACTGGGATTGAAAGTCACGAAGGTGCATCGTGCCATCATGTTTGCACAGAGCAAATGGTTGGCAAAATACATCTCCTTGAACACGGAAAAGAGAAAGTTGGCCAAGAACCCGTTTGAGAAAGACTTTTTCAAATTGATGAACAACTCTGTGTTTGGTAAAACCATGGAAAATGTGAGAAAACGCATGAATGTGGAACTTGTTCACCAGGAAAAGCGGTTCAAGAAACTTGTGGCTAAACCTTCCTTCCACAAATTTAGAATTTTCAACGAAGATTTGACCGCGGTACATTTGCGTAAAGTGGATCTGCTTCTGAATAAACCCATTCAAGTCGGCTTCACCATTCTCGACCTCAGCAAAGTGCTCATGTTCCACTTTCATTACAACTACATCATGACTAAGTATCCCGACGCTAAGCTGTTGTTCAGCGACACCGACAGTCTATGTTATGACATAGAAACGGACGATATCTACAAAGACATGCAGGAAGATGCCGACTTGTTCGACACAAGTGACTATCCCCCAGATCATTTCCTACATTCCAACGTGAACAAGAAAGTGCTTGGGAAAATGAAAGATGAGACGGCGGGCATTCCCATTGAAGAGTTTGTTGGACTTCGGCCGAAAATGTACAGTATGATATATGGTGGGAAAGAAAAACGTACGGCTAAAGGTATCACTCGCGCGTGTCAAAGACGGATGAAACATCAGCAGTATAGAGACAGTTTGTTCAATCAAACGCAAACGATGGCCACAGGACACATCATTCGCAGTCATGACCATCAGATCTTCTCGGAGAAGTTGAGAAAAGTGGCTCTCTCTCCCTTTGATGACAAGCGATATGTGATGAGTGATGGCTATTCCACGTTGGCGCATGGGCATTACAGTATATAAGGGGGAGACACTTCAACTTTAGAGTTAGTTGAGGTGTGAACACTGAAGCGTCAACATGAATCGGAAAAGATCTGCAACAACAGATATGGATACTCTTGCTGATAAAGTGAAAGACATGAATGTGAAACATCCTGATACTACCATCAAGAAATTAAAAGTGGAGATAGCACCAACACCACAGTCGTGGGATGGAATGCTTTCTCTAGGCAATGGAAAGTATATCAAGATTATGAAACAAAGTAATGAAGGTGTGGTAAACATTCGCAAATACCTCAGAGATGAGGGGACTGGAAAAAACCGTCCAACGAAAAAGGGTATCTTGCTGACAATACCTGAATGGAAAATGCTGAAGAAGCAGGTGAAAGAAGTGGATAAAAGGCTTCGCAGACAAGACGACAAGTCATAACAAGGTAACAATCATGAATGCACTCATGTTGGACGATGGTGTTTACCTTAAAGTTAATGAGAGGAATGAAGTGATGATGGGTTCTCAAACAAGTTATCATCGGTTTAAACCTGAAGTGTGGAAAGACACCTCATACCGCTTGAACATGGGTTTGAACGCAGACTTGAAAATAAAGTGGAAGTGACGGTGGTTGAATATGATTCTAACATACGTGTAGAAATCTGTAGAAATCTTTTACAGGATTATCCAAAGGATTATAAGGGAGTTGTGCCAGATACACCATATACAGATTTGATCCTCTTTGATATCAAGAACTGGCGCGCAGTCTTACGATTCTTAGAAGTGATACAACATCCACTGTTCGACATCATCGGAGTATAAAAGATGGAAGACTATGTGTTGGATTATGAACCAATAACATATGGATTCTCATACATGAGAAACTTATGTGATGACATTGTGCTACGACATTTTGGAAAGTTTATCATACTATCGCTTGACGAACAATCTGTGTTGAAGGATCATCTAGACAAGTTGAGAATACCCGGCTTTCTGCTTCACCTTTCAAATGATATAGGAGTGCGTGTGATTCAGAACTGTCTAGACGTGTTTGTACAATTTCGCCAACATGACGAGCTTACAGAACACTACGACATCATCACCCTCAGCACAGTGGAATGGAACGCGCTGTTGCAAGCATTGGATTGGGAAGAGTCTTATGCTTGAATTCAAAGAGGAAGGAATACAACTTATGCGGGGTACCAAATTCATTGAGCTGACGCAGCCTGTGCGGCTGATGCGGCTGATAGACTTGGAAGAAGTATATGAACTGAAACTGTCTGAACATGTTACTGTGAAAGTGATAAAGTTTTGTGATGTGTGTTATGTCAGCTTTCATAGCATTTACAAATACGGGTATAATGTCTATGATACCTATATCAATTTAAATTCTGACGAATGGTATTCATTGATGAATGTATTGAAAAATGGATGTGATTGTTAATAATGTAAATAGAAGTTTGTAAATAGACTTTATAGTTAAGAGTATGTAAATAGTGTTTGTAAACTTTGTAAATAGTGTATATAGAATTTGTAAATAGTGTAAATAGACTTTGTAAATAGTATTGGTAAACTTTGTAAATAGAAGCATATAGTTAAGAGTTTGTAGTTAAGTCTTTGTAAATAGAGTTTGTAAATAGACTTTGTAAATAGAACACAATAAACAAGATTGTTTGAAACTTGGGTTGTTTTATTTAACAACAACTTAACTAATATAACAACAACTTAACTAATTTAACAACTTAACTACAACTTAACTACTACAATACCACCATTAATAAAACAACAACATTAATAAAACACCATTAATAAAACAGTGGTTTATAATGTCTATATACAAAATCCTTTACAATAAAATCACCATCCTTTCTTTTTAATATATTCACAATATCAAACATACTCTGACCTCGAGCTCTATGCCATATATAATATACACAATAAAAACCACATGACGATGATATTGGCGTTTGTAATGATATAGAATTATACATAGTCATTTCTTAAAAGCATGTCTAAACGATCATCGAGAGGTAACAGTCCATAAGAGTCAAAATATTCTGCAGGGTCTTTATCATAATACACTGCCACCCAATGTTCTCCTGGTTCATCTTGATCGTCTGTGTTGATGACATAGGCGCCGCGTTGTAAAGATGGTAACTGGTCCATGGCAAACACGCCTTGAAACAAGTCTTTGGTCATGACATCATGACTCAATATGGCATCAATCTGCTTCGTGTTCATGACTGGTAGTCGAATTGGATGCTGCGATTTGCACTTATTTCAATAATGTTGTCAAATTCAGCATAGACAATGACATTGATGGTATGTTGCAAAGCTCTAGCAAAATTCATTTCTAGCCGCAAATTCCCATGCTTGATCAGGGGAAAATGATCATCGCCATCATAATCCGGTGTTAAGTCAAACGAAAATAAAGCATAACCTCTAGGCCAATCTTCCCGTTTTATAATGGAACTTTTCTCACCATTCAATCTATCAAACGATTTGTAAAGCGTTTCAAAAGCGTCCAGGTATTTATTGTGTGGAATGTCAAGCTTGAGAGGTTTGGATAGAACTGGTTCACCATCCATGTACAGTTGCATATAGTCCAGATCAAAATGTTTGAAATCATATGGATTCCTCAATACTGATCCACCAAAAGCTTCATTATGAACCAGACCAATGACAATACGATTTGGTAATTGACCCAAAAAGATGTTATCTTTCACAAAAGACTGAAATCCTGCTGGAATAGCTATTCCAGCAGGATTTCAGTCTTTTGTGAAAGATAACATCTTTTTGGGTCCAGATCAAAATGTTTGAAATCATACGGATTCCTCAATACTGATCAACCAAAAGCTTCATTATGAACCAGACCAATGACAATACGATTTGGTAATTGACCCAAAAAGATGTTATCTTTCACAAAAGACTGAAATCCTGCTGGAATAGCTATTCCAGCAGGATTTCAGTCTTTTGTGAAAGATAACATCTTTTTGGGTCCAGATCAAAATGTTTGAAATCATACGGATTCCTCAATACTGATCCACCAAAAGCTTCATTATGAACCAGACCAATGACAATACGATTATCTTTCACAAAAGACTGAAATCCTGCTGGAATAGCTATTCCAGCAGGATTTCAGTCTTTTGTGAAAGATAACATCTTTTTGGGTCAATTACCAAATCGTATTGTCATTGGTCTGGTTCATAATGAAGCTTTTGGTGGATCAGTATTGAGGAATCCATATGATTTCAAACATTTTGATCTGGACTATATGCAACTGTACATGGATGGTGAACCAGTTCTATCCAAACCTCTCAAGCTTGACATTCCACACAATAAATACCTGGACGCTTTTGAAACGCTTTACAAATCGTTTGATAGATTGAATGGTGAGAAAAGTTCCATTATAAAACGGGAAGATTGGCCTAGAGGTTATGCTTTATTTTCGTTTGACTTAACACCGGATTATGATGGCGATGATCATTTTCCCCTGATCAAGCATGGGAATTTGCGGCTAGAAATGAATTTTGCTAGAGCTTTGCAACATACCATCAATGTCATTGTCTATGCTGAATTTGACAACATTATTGAAATAAGTGCAAATCGCAGCATCCAATTCGACTACCAGTCATGAACACGAAGCAGATTGATGCCATATTGAGTCATGATGTCATGACCAAAGACTTGTTTCAAGGCGTGTTTGCCATGGACCAGTTACCATCTTTACAACGCGGCGCCTATGTCATCAACACAGACGATCAAGATGAACCAGGAGAACATTGGGTGGCAGTGTATTATGATAAAGACCCTGCAGAATATTTCGACTCTTATGGACTGTTACCTCTCGATGATCGTTTAGACATGTTTTTAAGAAATGACTATATGTATAATTCTATATCATTACAAACGCCAATATCATCGTCATGTGGTTTTTATTGTGTATATTATATATGGCATAGAGCTCGAGGTCAGAGTATGTTTGATATTGTGAATATATTAAAAAGAAAGGATGGTGATTTTATTGTAAAGGATTTTGTATATAGACATTATAAACCACTGTTTTATTAATGGTGTTTTATTAATGTTGTTGTTTTATTAATGGTGGTATTGTAGTAGTTAAGTTGTAGTTAAGTTGTTATATTAGTTAAGTTGTTGTTATATTAGTTAAGTTGTTGTTAAATAAAGCAGCCCAAGTTTCAAACAATCTTGTTTATTGTGTTCTATTTACAAAGTCTATTTACAAACTCTATTTACAAACACTTAACTACAAACTCTTAACTATATGCTACTATTTACAAAGTTTACCAATACTATTTACAAAGTCTATTTACACTATTTACAAATTCTATATACACTATTTACAAAGTTTACAAACACTATTTACATACTCTTAACTATAAAGTCTATTTACAAACTTCTATTTACACTATTAGCAATCACATCCATTTTTCAATACATTCATCAATGAATACCATTCGTCAGAATTTAAATTGATATAGGTATCATAGACATTATACCCGTATTTGTAAATGCTATGAAAGCTGACATAACACACATCACAAAACTTTATCACTTTCACAGTAACATCTTCAGACAGTTTCAGTTCATATCCTTCTTCCAAGTCTATCAGCCGCATCAGCCGCATAGGCTGTGTCAGCTCAATGAATTTGGTACCCCGCATAAGTTGTATTCCTTCCTCTTTGAATTCAAGCATAAGACTCTTCCCAATCCAATGCTTGCAACAGCGCGTTCCATTCCACTGTGCTGAGGGTGATGATGTCGTAGTGTTCTGTAAGCTCGTCATGTTGGCGAAATTGTACAAACACGTCTAGACAGTTCTGAATCACACGCACTCCTATATCATTTGAAAGGTGAAGCAGAAAGCCGGATATTCTCAACTTGTCTAGATGATCCTTCAACACAGATTGTTCGTCAAGCGATAGTATGATAAACTTTCCAAAATGTCGTAGCACAATGTCATCACATAAGTTTCTCATGTATGAGAATCCATATGTTATTGGTTCATAATCCAACACATAGTCTTCCATTTTTTATACTCCGATGATGTCGAACAGTGGATGTTGTATCACTTCTAAGAATCGTAAGACTGCGCGCCAGTTCTTGATATCAAAGAGGATCAAATCTGTATATGGTGTATCTGGCACAACTCCCTTATAATCCTTTGGATAATCCTGTAAAAGATTTCTACAGATTTCTACACGTATGTTAGAATCATATTCAACCACCGTCACTTCCACTTTATTTTCAAGTCTGCGTTCAAACCCATGTTCAAGCGGTATGAGGTGTCTTTCCACACTTCAGGTTTAAACCGATGATAACTTGTTTGAGAACCCATCATCACTTCATTCCTCTCATTAACTTTAAGGTAAACACCATCGTCCAACATGAGTGCATTCATGATTGTTACCTTGTTATGACTTGTCGTCTTGTCTGCGAAGCCTTTTATCCACTTCTTTCACCTGCTTCTTCAGCATTTTCCATTCAGGTATTGTCAGCAAGATACCCTTTTTCGTTGGACGGTTTTTTCCAGTCCCCTCATCTCTGAGGTATTTGCGAATGTTTACCACACCTTCATTACTTTGTTTCATAATCTTGATATACTTTCCATTGCCTAGAGAAAGCATTCCATCCCACGACTGTGGTGTTGGTGCTATCTCCACTTTTAATTTCTTGATGGTAGTATCAGGATGTTTCACATTCATGTCTTTCATTTTATCAGCAAGAGTATCCATATCTGTTGTTGCAGATCTTTTCCGATTCATGTTGACGCTTCAGTGTTCACACCTCAACTAACTCTAAAGTTGAAGTGTCTCCCCCTTATATACTGTAATGCCCATGCGCCAACGTGGAATAGCCATCACTCATCACATATCGCTTGTCATCAAAGGGAGAGAGAGCCACTTTTCTCAACTTCTCCGAGAAGATCTGATGGTCATGACTGCGAATGATGTGTCCTGTGGCCATCGTTTGCGTTTGATTGAACAAACTGTCTCTATACTGCTGATGTTTCATCCGTCTTTGACACGCGCGAGTGATACCTTTAGCCGTACGTTTTTCTTTCCCACCATATATCATACTGTACATTTTCGGCCGAAGTCCAACAAACTCTTCAATGGGAATGCCCGCCGTCTCATCTTTCATTTTCCCAAGCACTTTCTTGTTCACGTTGGAATGTAGGAAATGATCTGGGGGATAGTCACTTGTGTCGAACAAGTCGGCATCTTCCTGCATGTCTTTGTAGATATCGTCCGTTTCTATGTCATAACATAGACTGTCGGTGTCGCTGAACAACAGCTTAGCATCGGGATACTTAGTCATGATGTAGTTGTAATGAAAGTGGAACATGAGCACTTTGCTGAGGTCGAGAATGGTGAAGCCGACTTGAATGGGTTTATTCAGAAGCAGATCCACTTTACGCAAATGTACCGCGGTCAAATCTTCGTTGAAAATTCTAAATTTGTGGAAGGAAGGTTTAGCCACAAGTTTCTTGAACCGCTTTTCCTGGTGAACAAGTTCCACATTCATGCGTTTTCTCACATTTTCCATGGTTTTACTAAACACAGAGTTGTTCATCAATTTGAAAAAGTCTTTCTCAAACGGGTTCTTGGCCAACTTTCTCTTTTCCGTGTTCAAGGAGATGTATTTTGCCAACCATTTGCTCTGTGCAAACATGATGGCACGATGCACCTTCGTGACTTTCAATCCCAGTGAGACATATTGCTGTAAATTTCTATAATGAAGTACATATTTCTTCTTGTCGCATAAGTTGGGAATGAGCTTTTCACTAGGTTTGCCTTTCATGTTTAGATCTTTCCGTAGCTTCTGACTATGTTTTGACAATTCTCCCACCTTCACACATTTCCGTTCTGGAGCCACTGGATAGTGATTATGACGATCATGGATTGAATATGGGTATTCCAAATCCACTTCTAAAATGTATCCAATCTCATCATCTTCATCCACATCCATAAAGTCAATGGATTCTGGCTCGCTCACCCACATAAATCCACTTTCCGGCATGCTCTGCGACATGGCCCAGCCATACAAGTTGTTTGCATCCAGGTACGTCAAGTAGTTGGTGGGTTTCCTGGGATCGTAATCTGCTACGTAGGGGTTATTTGCTTTCGCATACTTGTGTGTGATGACAGATATTCCTCCACGTAGACCTTGTTCAACCATTTGGTACATGTCAATGTCATTGATCAATTCCAATTTCACCTTTGTCGCTTTCAACATGGCATCCCACGACAGTCCTGGCGCTGTATAGTAGTGAGCAGGATCTAATTCATATGTGTTGAGACATACGTGACGGAAGTTTTCAAACACGTCAGCCAGCAGCAACACATCTGATTTCAGGTACAAGTCATGGTATTCGCCAAATGTAGTACAGTGGAATGTCTCCCACACCTTCTGCGCATGCGCATAATCCTCATCGCTAATGTCTTCTTCACTGAGCAGACTGTAAAACTTGTCTTTGGACGGTAGTTGTGTTTCAGCAAACTTGGATGGTTCATCCACGTAATCATAAGGGTACACTCCCTTTCTCAATAGTAAATCTTGTTGGTCGCTATCGTGAATGTGTGACGTCATGTTATAAAAGTTGTCTTTCCCTTCTGCTGCCAGGTTGTATACCAACTTCTGTAGAGAAGTACTCATGAACTGATAACTGTCTGTAAATTTCAGATTGCTCATGGTGAATGCAATATATTTCTCAACGGTGTTGGGAATGACCGTAATCGTCTCATTTTTGAACTTTCCAATTTCTTCCATGATCAAATGGCTGTCATAGCCTCGTAAATTGTGGAAAAACACAGGAATGATGAAAGAATCTTCAACATCCTGCTTATCCTTTCGAAGTCGAAATTGTAAATTGCATTGACTATGTGCAGCTCCGCGGTATTTACCATTGATATGGTCATGATCTCTCACATGATCTGCTCCTAGAGGCTCATGACAAATGTAACAATCTGTGGCGTTCTTATAATGCTCTTCATCTTCATGAGTCATCACCATTTTCTTTTTCTGTTGTAAACCATGCACAATACGATCACGCTCATTCACCATATGGTCTAAAAAGACTTTCACAGCATTATCTCCTCGATATACGACTGGAGCACGTGTATCATACTGGCTGACAACCACATAGGCGAAGCTGTTTGGACGATGATGTTGATACTTGTCTCCTTCATGCTTTTTCGTGAAACATTCAAAGTCTGCATAAATGACAAACGGCGCTCGCTGTTGTTTGGCTACATTCTTGAACTTGATGAAAGGTTCCTTGGGGAATGATAAACGTTGTGCTCCATGCTTGCCACACACTTCACGATGCTTGTCTAACAGATCTTGTCGCATAAACCCATGAAGACAGTTGAAACAATAAAATGCTGCATGCTGATGGTTTGATCGATAAGCCATCAGTCTGCTGAAATTCTTGATGAGGCAGTAATGTCTTGTCTTGTCATTGCTAATCAAAAGCAAGTTGATTTCTCTCGAGCTGGTGTTTCGACTGAGTTGTATCGGAACAACTACATCATGTTCATATCCAAACACGTTAATGGATACATCATTCTCCTTTTCAAACTTTGGAATGTCTGTAATCGGTGTGGGAAATGTCATGCCTTCTACCTTCAATTCGTTCTCAAATGGTGTGTAATGACTCACACGATATGGGTGTTGATGATAATGGTGAGGGTGAAGGTGAGCCAGTACAGACCATAAGAAGCACTTGTTGTCTTTATTCTGAATGTTTAACACACTTAATGTATTCTTTACTTTCTTCGGTAGTGGGATAAAACTGCTCGCTTCCAGTGGCGCTGACGTAGCTGTATGCACTTCAATGAATAATATGTTATCCAACACCCAGCCAGAGCCTTGCCGCTCATGTTCATCAAACCTGGTAAACAATTCTTTATAGGCTTCTGGCAAGTCCTTCTCAATATCCGCTGGATTGTATGCTGCATATGTCGGACTGCTGATGAATGCATTATCCACGTGTTCTACCATAACGCCTTCAGCATTTGGTGTCATTTTCTTGAAGCGTGCATGTACCACAATGTACCATTTCATGCCATGGTTTAACGTCTCTAGCAAATGTCTCTTAATCCGGTTCTCTTGTTGTCGCATTTCGAGTAGCAAATCCGATCCATCTTCAGGCTCAAACCGTCTTTCCTGTGCGTTTCCACCAAGACTCACTCTTCTGCCTCTGCCTATTTGTCCTGTCTCTTTCTTTCTTTGTTCTTCATGAGACACATTTTCCATCTCAACACATGCATGTGTCTCAAATGCATCCAAAGATGGAAATATTTTGATGCATTTACAGCAGAGGACTGGATCAGGTCTTTCAACACCATCTTGTAAGGTCTTTCGTCTCTTGACTTCAATCTGCTCAACAAGCTCTTCACGAGCACGTTTCAACTTGGCTGGTTTACATCTATGTGTCACGAACACTTCCAGAGATGGAAATGTCACATCGCAATCATGACAGTAGACTGTTGCCATCGTTGTTGCTGTTGCTGTTGCTGTTGCTAGAACTGAAATGAAATAAAATATACGTTTCACTCTTCCTTTTATACCAATCCGATGATGTGTAACTTGCTCAAACTAGTTTACAAAGGTTTAATTATGCAAAAATGTTTACAAAGTTTGTTTACAAAGTTTGTTTACAAAGTTTTAATTATACAAATAACTAAAGTTTGTTTACAAAGTTTGTTTATAAAGTTTGTTTACAAATCTTGTTTACAAACTTTGTTTACAAAGTTTGTTTACAAAGTTTGTTTATAAAGTTTGTTTACAAAGTTCACTTTTTGTTTACAATGTTTCAATAAACACTTACCGAAATGGTTGTCACTGTTGTTGTCTGGTGCTCATCCCTTATATACCACTGTGATGTGATCCAATTGCTGTCTGTAACTTTTGCTTCCTTGCTCCACTCACCGAAATGACTGTCACTGCTGGATGCTCATCCCTTATATACCCCTCTGCTGCAACTTAAGCTGACTTGACAGGATGTTGCTCGCAGGGAAGGGGGGGGGGTCCACACTTTTTACCATAGGGTCTGTCCAGACTGCCGCCTAGGGGGGGTCCACACTTTTTACCATAGGGTCTGTCCAGACTGCCGCCTAGGGGGGGGGGGGGGGTCGGTCCATAGTATGTCCTGAGGGGGGGGGGATCGGTACATAGTATGTCCTGGGTGGGGGGGGGGGGGGTCGGTACATAGTATGTCCTGGGTGGGGGGGGGGGGGGTTTGGGGGGTCAGTCCCGACTGCCGCCTGGGGGATGGGGTCGGTACATAGTATGTCCTAGGTGGGGGGGGGGAGGTCATCACTTTTTAGGGTCTGTTGCCGATTGACTTCGGAAATGAAAGCTTGACTTCATTGACTTCGACGATCATAGACTGCGCCAAAACTCTCATGCAAACCCTAGGAAGCCATCACACAGCATGACGTCATTATGACCTCATTATGACGTCATGGATGGCCGCGCCTATCCTAACGCTTATCGTGACGTCACTTCCGGTCCAGATATGATGACGTCACTTCCAGACATGATGACGTCACTTCCGGTCCAGACAGCACTTCCGGTCCAGACAGCACTTCCGGTCCAGACAGCACTTCCGGTCCAGACAGCACTTCCGGTCCAGACGCTATGACGTCACTTCCAGACAGTATGACGTCATCAAGTGGCGTGAAACCGGCGTTTCCCTACTACTTTCAGTGTTACATTAGCACATTGAGACACACTTGTGAGAGTGAGTATAACCAACTATGCGTTACATTAATGGCTTAGTTTTCGGGTAGTGAAACGGGTAAAGCATTTTGAGTCTGTAGTAGGGTAAAAAGGCCGGAATCAGCTCACTTTGTGACGTCATACTGTCTGGACCGGAAGTGACGTCATAGGCGTAACCAAGGCGTAACCATGGTGATAATGACGTCATAAGTCACGTGACCAATGAAAAGCCAATGAGATCAATGAAGACAATGAAGCCCCGCCCACTTTCTGTCTATCATACTGTCTGGACCGGAAGTGTTGTCTGGACCGGAAGTGACGTCATGTCTGGAAGTGACGTCATCATGTCTGGACCGGAAGTGACGTCATAGTGTCTGTTTGTTTCTATCTGCTTCAGTTTTTTGGATGGAGCGCGCGCACGTGTTGGGATGACGTCATGATGAAGGGTAAACGTCACAGCAGAGTGTGCGTAAACGAAACGTCATTTTGTTTTCGTAATTTGAAATAACGGACTTCCGTTGAAGTGTGGAACTTATATTTGTAGCATGCCGCCATTTTAACTGTGTAAAAAGTGAAAAAGTGGGATAACTTTCGTTATAGTTGACCGATTTGAATGAAAATTTCACTGTTTGATTCAGTTTTATATCTAGTTTTGTTATAAAGTGGTCACAGGCTATTTACACCGGTGGCTGTATGCATTTTTGTAACATGCCGCCATTTTAACCTTGTAAAAAGTGGAAAATTGGCATAACTTCCGTTATACTTGGTTGATCTACATGAAAATTTCACTATTTGATTCAGTTTTATATCTAGTTTTGTTATAAAGTGGTTATAGGCTATTTGCGCAGCTGGCTGTATCATTTTTGTAACATGCCGCCATTTTAACTTTGTAAAAAGTGAAAAATTGAGATAACTTTCGTTATACTTGGCCGATTTACATGAAAATTTCACTGTTTGATTCAGTTTTATGTAAAGTTTTAACATTAAGTGGTTATAGGCTATTTACACCGATGGCTGTATGCATAATGTGACATGCCGCCATTTTAACTTTGTAAAAAGTGAAAAAATGAGATAACTTTCGCTATAGTTGGTCGATTTGCATGAAACTTTCACTGTTTGGTTCAGTTTTATATCTAGTTTTTGTTATAATGTAGTCATGGGCTATTTGCGCAGCTGGCTGTAGGCATAATTTGACATTCGCCATTTTAACTTTTTAAAAAGTGGAAAAGTGTAATAACTTTCGTTATGGTTAACCGATTTGAATGAAAATTTCACCATTGAATTCAGTTTGATGTCTTAGTTTTACAGTAGTTTGTGCATAGGTGGGTTATTGGAATGGCGCGCGCCCCCCACCATTCAAACATGTGTTTGAATTATTTTTTTTTACGTCAAACTATTGTTCAACAAGTTGTTTAGCAATTGTACAACAATTGTTCAACAAGCTGTTGTTCAACATGTTGAACATGTTGTTCAACATGTTCAACATGTTCAACAACATGTTCAACAAGTTGAACATGTTCAACATGTTCAACATGTTCAACATGTTCAACATGTTCAACAACATGTTCAACAAGTTGAACGTGTTCAACATGTTGAACATGTTGAACATGTTAAACAAGTTGAACATGTTCAACATGTTGTTGAACATGTTGAACATGTTGAACATGTTCAACAACATGTTCAACATGTTCAACATGTTGTTGAACAAGTTGGTCGATTTGCTGAGTCAGCAATTTTAGCAATTTTAACAAGTTTGGCATTTTTGAGCAAGTTACACACCATATTTTGATTACATCGAAGTAACATAAAAGGAAGAGTGAGACATGTATTTCATACCTATCAAACAGAAACAAATTCTGCTGAGTCAGTTTTTTTTTGGTAAAGCGCGCGCCTGTTCGAATGACGTTATTATGACGTTATAATGATGACGTAATGACGTCATAATGATGTCATGATAACGTCATAAAGACGTCATGACGTTAGACTCCTCTAAGCGGCATAACCCTAACCCTAGGCGTAGACAACATGTTCAACAACATGTTGAACTTGTTGAACATGTTCTTCAACATGTTCTTCAACATGTTGTTCAACAAGTTGAACATGTTCAACATGTTGTTCAACAAGTTGTATATAAGGCTATGTTTAAAGGCTTTTTCTTCATTTGAAAAGTGCATGTTGAACCGAAAGGATGTATAAATGCAACATTTGTTTGAAACCTTACAATTGGCCACAAAGTCTTAAAAGGCACTTAAAGAATGCTCACACTTCAGAAGAAGAAGAATTGGAGATAGATATGGAAAACCCTGTAAAACCACCTATCACTGAAACTTTAGATGAGTCTTCTATGGAAAGTCAAAGCGTCAACATGACTGAAAAGAATGCACATGCTTGTACAGAATGTGGTGCGTTGTACAACAGTCAAGAAGCTTTGTTTAAACATATGGAACATTGTGTTGAGGGTGATGATGACGACAGCTCTGAAAGTGAGTCAGAAACAGACTCTGAAAGTGAGTCAGAAGCAGACTCTGTTTGGTATGATATGGTTCAAGAAGTCTACGATGAATATGATACCAAATTTCAAGAAAAGGTTTCAGAATATGAAGAACAAGGGCTTGAAGATGCGCGTGAAATAGCAAGTGATGACTTTCGACCCATTTATAAGCGTCGACTTAAACAACTGTTTATGAGACTATTCAAATATGCCCAACGTCTACAACAAAACGAACATTATGAAACCATTTTAGAAGACTTTAATTACTTTGTTGATGAAAAACATTACGAGTATTCAAAGGCACTAAAGGCGGCTATAAGAAGAAACGATGCATTCTTTGAAGAGCTTCTAGATGAGGAGGAGGAAGATGAAAGCAGTGACGAAGAAAGTGATATGGATGCCAGTGAACAGAGTGAAGCAGATGAAGAAAAATAGACTTATTTGACTAAACATTATAATTAAGACTTTGTAAATCAATAAATGTTATAATATTGTTATAGATTTAAGCTGTATGTATTTAAGTGTATTTAAGTGTATTTAAGTGTATTTAAGTGTAGTTAAGTGTATTTAAGTGTATTTAAGTGTATTTAAATGTATTAATAAACCTATTCAACATATGTCTTGTTTTTTCTTTGCTTGAACTACAACTTGTTGAACAACTTGTTAAACATGTTCAACATGTTCAACATGTTCAACAACATGTTTAACAAGTTGAACATGTTGAACATGTTCAACATGTTCAACAACATGTTCAACATGTTGAACAACATGTTGAACATGTTTAACTTGTTGAACATGTTGTTGAACATGTTGAACATGTTGAACAACATGTTCAACATGTTGAACAACAGCTTGTTGAACAATTGTTGTACAATTGCTAAACAACTTGTTGAACAATAGTTTGACGTAAAAAAAAATAATTCAAACACATGTTTGAATGGTGGGGGGCGCGCGCCATTCCAATAACCCACCTATGCACAAACTACTGTAAAACTAAGACATCAAACTGAATTCAATGGTGAAATTTTCATTCAAATCGGTTAACCATAACGAAAGTTATTACACTTTTCCACTTTTTAAAAAGTTAAAATGGCGAATGTCAAATTATGCCTACAGCCAGCTGCGCAAATAGCCCATGACTACATTATAACAAAAACTAGATATAAAACTGAACCAAACAGTGAAAGTTTCATGCAAATCGACCAACTATAGCGAAAGTTATCTCATTTTTTCACTTTTTACAAAGTTAAAATGGCGGCATGTCACATTATGCATACAGCCATCGGTGTAAATAGCCTATAACCACTTAATGTTAAAACTTTACATAAAACTGAATCAAACAGTGAAATTTTCATGTAAATCGGCCAAGTATAACGAAAGTTATCTCAATTTTTCACTTTTTACAAAGTTAAAATGGCGGCATGTTACAAAAATGATACAGCCAGCTGCGCAAATAGCCTATAACCACTTTATAACAAAACTAGATATAAAACTGAATCAAATAGTGAAATTTTCATGTAGATCAACCAAGTATAACGGAAGTTATGCCAATTTTCCACTTTTTACAAGGTTAAAATGGCGGCATGTTACAAAAATGCATACAGCCACCGGTGTAAATAGCCTGTGACCACTTTATAACAAAACTAGATATAAAACTGAATCAAACAGTGAAATTTTCATTCAAATCGGTCAACTATAACGAAAGTTATCCCACTTTTTCACTTTTTACACAGTTAAAATGGCGGCATGCTACAAATATAAGTTCCACACTTCAACGGAAGTCCGTTATTTCAAATTACGAAAACAAAATGACGTTTCGTTTACGCACACTCTGCTGTGACGTTTACCCTTCATCATGACGTCATCCCAACACGTGCGCGCGCTCCATCCAAAAAACTGAAGCAGATAGAAACAAACAGACACTATGACGTCACTTCCGGTCCAGACATGATGACGTCACTTCCAGACATGACGTCACTTCCGGTCCAGACAACACTTCCGGTCCAGACAGTATGATAGACAGAAAGTGGGCGGGGCTTCATTGTCTTCATTGATCTCATTGGCTTTTCATTGGTCACGTGACTTATGACGTCATTATCACCATGGTTACGCCTTGGTTACGCCTATGACGTCACTTCCGGTCCAGACAGTATGACGTCACAAAGTGAGCTGATTCCGGCCTTTTTACCCTACTGTCTGTCCTTTAGAATGTTTACAAACAATCCGATCATTTTTGGATAACATATTTCGTGTCTGTGCTTTAAGAGAGTGCAGCAAAGAAATAACATTTCTGGAAATACATTCAAGGCAACTTGGTCTGGTAATAGGCCAGCATGAAAACTGACACCTCTGAAACCGATGCTAACAGTTAAAGCGACGAGGGCAAAATATGCGTATATAATGCGCAATGAGATCAACCTGAAGTTAAGTTGACAAGTAATCACGTGAAACGAAAACATGATGATGATTGTCATCACTAAATATTACTGCCTGGAATTTTAGCAAATAAAAATTCAAGCTTGGCTGCGGAACCCCTCAACTGGCCAGAATTTCTAAAAACCTCTGTTTTTAGACAACCCGTAATGTCCTTGAAACCATAAAATTCATAACAGCCTCTATTTTCTAGCTAGCTTCTTCTTTCTTTCTTTTTTTTTTTTTTGTGATTGGCAAAATATCAGAAATTTTGGCGAAAACAATTCAGTAAATTCTTAACTCACTGATAGAAAATACCTTTCTGTCTCGAACATTAGTAAAGGCAGCAAGCATTTTTACCTACCTGGCTAATACGTTTTCGGTGATTGGCAAACACAATGGTGAAAATTTTCACGAAAATAAAAACAAACAAAATCTTAACGAACTCCAGGAAAATAGTATTGAAATTTTACAGTAGGACACATTACAACCTAACGCTATTATTTTTGGGAATTTTCAGCTACATTATTTTAAAGCATAAAGTGGGGATATGGAAATGGAAACGTAATTGTGATGAGGAATGATCACGGGTCAACACCCGCTAAACATAAGAACGTTTTTGTTTGGTTGTGAAAAGGTTATAACGTTTTCCTAACCAAAAACGAACCTTTCTTTTGGTTGTGAAAACGTTATATTCAGCAACCAAATGTAAACGTTATTTTACAAACCAAAATGAAACCTAATTTGGTTGTAAAAACGTTACATTTACCAATCAAATAAAAACGTTTTTTTCCAAACCAAAAACAAACGTATGAGTAGGGTGAAAAGGACAGTTTCAGCGCACACAAAGAATTAAGAAACGACATGACCTCTATGAGAACCACTGCATACAAAGAATTAAGAAACGACATGACCTCTATGAGAACCACTGCATAGGAACGGATGATTGTGACGTCATAATCATTGTGACAGTCATATCAGTAAGTGGAGCAAGGGAGCAAAAGTTGTAGAACTACAATTGGATCACATCAGATCCAGGGATGGCATCCAGTGACAACTATTTCGGTAAGTGTTTATTGAAACTTTATAAATAAAAAGTGAACTTTGTAAACAAACTTTGTAAACAAACTTTGTAAACAAACTGTGTAAACAAACTTTATAAATAAAATTTGTAAACAAACTTTGTAAACAAACTTTATAAACAAAATTTGTAAACAAACTTTGTAAACAAAATGTGTAAACAAACTGTGTAAACAAACTTTGTAAACAAACTTTATAAACAAAATTTGTAAACAAACTTTGTAAACAAACTTGACTTATTTACATAATTGAAAATTTGTAAACAAACTTTGTAAACAAAATTTGTAAACAAACTTTGTAAACAAAATTTGTAAACAAACTTTGGTTATTTACATAATTGAAACTCATTGAAACTTTGTAGACAAGCTTTGTAAACAAACTTTGTAAACAAACTTTGTAAACACAATTTGTAAACAAACTTTGTAAACAAACTTTGTAAGCAAACTTTGTAAACAAAATTTGTAAACAAAATTTGTAACAAACTTTGGTTATTTGCATAATTGAAACTCATTGAAACTTTGTAAACAAACTTTGTAAACAAACTTTGTAAACACAATTTGTAAACAAACTTTATAAACAAACTTTGTAAACAAAATTTGTAAACCAACTTTGGTTATTTGCATAATTGAAACTCATTGAAATTTTATAAACAAACTTAGTAAACAAACTTCTTTTTTTTTTTTTTTTTTTCATTTCCCACACACACACACACACACACACACACACAAATACCACGACTGAGCGTTTCATTTCGTAAGTCGCATAGGTATTTTAACCTTCTGATGGCAACTTTTTTCCCCACACTCTCCACACACACACACACACACACCACGACTGAGCATTTCATAAGCCGCATAGGTATTTCAACCTTCTGACGGCAACTTTTTTTTCCCCCACACTCTCATGCATACATACCAACACCATGATAAAATGTTTTGCTTATGTTGCTCTTTGTACTCCATTATTCTACTTTTTTTTTGTTTTGTTTGAAATGCAGTGTTTACTTAGAAAAGAAAATGGCGTCATACAACCTACAATCGTCATCAGCAGCATTTCGTCATCAGTGTAATCAGACTGCGTAATCAGATTTCGTCATCAAACAATGTAGACAGCGGTGTTAGGCTTTTTGTTTTTCTGAGGCAGCAGTGTCTAACTGCTTGGAGTTGCAGTATGCAGTGTTATACTTGACCGATTTGCATGAAAATTTCACTGTTTAATTCAGTTTTATATCTAGTTTTCACATAGTCATGGACTGGTTGTGCAGCTAGCTGTGTGCATATTTACCGTCATTTTAATTTTGTAAAAAGTGGGATAACTTTCGTTATGATTGACAGATTTGCATGAAACTTTCACTGTTTGAGTCAGTTTTATATCTAGTTTTAACATTAAGTAGTCATAGGCTATTTGTGCAGTTGGCTGTGTGCATTTTTACCGCCATTTTAACTTAAAATTGTGATAACTTTCGTTATAACTTTCGTTATAGTTGACTGAAAATTTCACCATTACAGTGCTTCTTCGCGGATGAATACCATTTGGCAGACCATTTAACTTCACCGCTAGATGTCTCTGCTGTGTAGCAGTGCAGCAGTACAACTGTAAGTGAGATATTCATATACACAAGTAAAATTCTGCTGAGTCAGCATTTTTGAACAAAGTTACACACCATATTTTGATTACATGGAAGTAGAATAAAAGCATGAGTGAAACATGTCAACTAGTCAACTAGTGATACATTCTGCTGAGTTAACACACCATTGAAGTGGTATAAAAGGAAGAGTGAAACGTATATTTTACTTCATTTCAGTTCTAGCAACAGTAACAGCAACAACGATGGCAACAGTCTACTGTCATGATTGTGATGTGACGTTTCCATCTCTGGAAGTGTTCGTGACACATACATGCAAACCAGCTAGGTTGAAACGTGCTCGTGAAGAGCTTGTTGAGCAGATTGAAGCCAAGAGACGAAAGACCTTACAAGACGGTGTTGAAAGACCTGATCCAGTCCTCTGCTGTAAATGCGCCAAGATATTTTCATCTTTGGATGCATTTGAGACACATGCATGTGTTGAGATGGAAAATGTGTCTCATGAAGAACAAAGAAAGAAAGAGACAGGACAAGTAGGTAGAGGCAGAAGAGTGAGTCTTGGTGGAAACGCACAGGAAAGACGGTTTGAGCCTGAAGATGGATCGGATTTGCTACTTGAAATGCGACAACAAGAGAACCGAATCAAGAGACATTTGCTAGAGACGTTAAATCATGGCATGAAATGGTACATTGTCGTACATGCACGCTTCAAGAAAATGACACCAAATGTTGAAGGCGTGATGGTAGAACACGTGGATAATGCCTTCATCAGTAGTCCAACATATGCAGCATACAATCCAACGGATATTGAGAAGGACTTACCAGAAGCCTATAAAGAATTGTTTACCAGGTTTGATGAACATGAGCGACAAGGTTCTGGCTGGGTGTTGGAAAACATATTATTCATTGAAGTACATATAGCTACGTCAGCGCCACTGGAAGCGAGCAGTTTTATCCCACTACCGAAGAAAGTAAAGAATACATTAAGTGTGTTAAACATTCAGAATAAAGACAACAAGTGCTTCTTATGGTCTGTATTGGCTCACCTTCACCCTTCAACAAACAGCCCATACCGTGTACATCAATACAAAGCATTTGAGAACGAATTGAAGGTGGAAGGCATGACATTTCCAACACCGATTACAGACATTCCAAAGTTTGAAAAGGAGAATGATGTGTCCATTAACGTGTTTGGATATGAACATGATGTCGTTGTTCCCATACAACTCAGCCGAAACACCAGCGCCAACAGCGCCAGAGAAATCAACTTACTTTTGATTAGCAATGACAAGACAAGACATTACTGCCTCATCAAGAATTTCAGCAGACTGATGGCTTATCGATCAAAACATGATGGAGCTGCTTTTTATTGTTTCAACTGTCTTCACGGGTTTAGGCGACAAGATCTGTTAGACAAGCATCGTGAAGTGTGTGGCAAGCATGGCGCACAACGTTTATCATTCCCCAAGGAACCCTTCATCAAGTTCAAGAATGTAGCCAAACAACAGCGAGCGCCGTTTGTCATTTATGCAGACTTTGAATGTTTCACGAAAAAGCATGAAGGAGACAAGTATCAACATCATCGTCCAAACAGCTTCGCCTATGTGGTTGTCAGCCAGTATGATACACGTGCTCCAGTCGTATATCGAGGAGATAATGCTGTGAAAGTCTTTTTAGACCACATGGTGAATGAGCGTGATCGTATTGTGCATGGCTTGCTACAGCCAAAGAAAATGGTCATGACTCATGAAGATGAAGAGCATTATAAGAACGCCACAGATTGTTACATTTGTCATGAGCCTCTAGGAGCAGATCATGTGAGAGATCATGACCATATCAATGGCAAATACCGTGGAGCTGCACATAGTCAATGCAATTTACAATTTCGACTTAGAAAAGATCAGCAGGGAGATAAAGATTCTTTCATCATTCCTGTGTTTTTCCACAATTTACGAGGCTATGACAGTCATTTGATCATGGAAGAAATTGGAAAGTTCAAAAACGAAAGGATTACAGTCATTCCCAACACCGTTGAGAAATATATTGCATTCACCATGAGCAATCTGAAATTTACGGACAGTTATCAGTTCATGAGTACATCTCTACAGAAGTTGGTCTCCAACCTGGCAGCAGAAGGGAAAGACAACTTTTATCACATGACGTCACACATTCACGATAGTGACCAACAAGATTTACTGTTGAGAAAGGGAGTGTACCCTTATGATTACGTGGATGAGCCATCCAAATTTGCTGAAACACAACTGCCGTCCAAAGACAAGTTTTACGTAGCAGATTACGATCCCACGAAACCAACCAACTACTTGACGTACCTGGATGCAAACAACTTGTATGGCTGGGCCATGTCGCAAAGCATGCCGGAAAGTGGATTTATGTGGGTGAGCGAGCCAGAATCCATTGACTTTATGGATGTGGATGAAGATGATGAGATTGGATACATTTTAGAAGTGGATTTGGAATACCCATATTCAATCCATGATCATCATAATCACTATCCAGTGGCTCCAGAACGGAAATGTGTTAAAGTGGGAGAATTGTCAAAACATAGTCAGAAGCTACGGAAAGATCTAAACATGAAAGGCAAACCTAGTGAAAAGCTCATTCCCAACCTGTGTGACAAGATGAAATATGTGCTTCATTATAGAAATTTACAGCAATATGTCTCACTTGGATTGAAAGTCACGAAGGTGCATCGTGCCATCATGTTTGCACAGAGCAAATGGTTGGCAAAATACATCTCCTTGAACACGGAAAAGAGAAAATTGGCCAAGAACCCGTTTGAGAAAGACTTTTTCAAACTGATGAACAACTCTGTGTTTGGCAAAACCATGGAAAATGTGAGAAAGCGCATGAATGTGGAACTTGTTCACAAAGAAAAGCGGTTCAAGAAACTTGTGGCCAAACCTTCGTTCCACAAATTTAGAATTTTCAACGAAGATTTGACCGCGGTACATTTGCGCAAAGTGGATCTGCTTCTGGATAAACCCATTCAAGTTGGGTTCACCATTCTCGACCTCAGCAAGGTGCTCATGTTCCACTTTCATTACAACTACATCATGACCAAGTATCCCAACGCCAAACTCTTGTTCAGCGACACCGACAGTCTATGTTATGACATAGAAACGGAAGATATCTACAAAGACATGCAGGAAGATGCCGACTTGTTCGACACAAGTGACTATCCCCCAGATCATTTCCTGCATTCCAACGTGAACAAGAAAGTGCTTGGGAAAATGAAAGATGAGACGGCAGGCATTCCCATTGAAGAGTTTGTTGGACTTCGACCGAAAATGTATAGTATGATATATGGTGGGAAAGAAAAACGTACGGCTAAAGGCATCACTCGCGCGTGTCAAAGACGGATGAAACATCAGCAGTATAGAGACAGTTTGTTCAACCAAACGCAAACGATAACCACAGGGCATATCATTCGAAGTCATGACCACCAGATTTTCTCGGAGAAGTTGAGGAAAGTGGCTCTCTCTCCCTTTGATGACAAGCGATATGTGATGAGTGATGGCTATTCCACTTTGGCGCATGGGCATTACAGTATATAAGGGGGAGACACTTCAACTTGAGAGTCAGTTGAGGTGTGAACACTGAAGCGTCAACATGAATCGGAAAAGATCTGCAACAACGGATAAGGATACTCTTGCTGATACAGTGAAAGACATGAATGTGAAACATCCTGATACTACCATCAAGAAATTAAAAGTGGAGATAGCACCAACACCACAGTCGTGGGATGGAATGCTTTCTCTAGGCAATGGAAAGTATATCAAGATTATGAAACAAAGTAATGAAGGTGTGATAAACATTCGCAAATACCTCAGAGATGAGGGGACTGGAAAAAACCGTCCAACGAAAAAGGGAATTTTGCTGACAATACCTGAATGGAAAATGCTGAAGAAGCAGGTGAAAGAAGTGGATAAAAGGCTTCGCAGACAAGACGACAAGTCATAACAAGGTAACAATAGTGAATGCACTCATGCTGAACGGTGGTGTTTACCTTACTGTCAATGAGAGGAATGAAGTGATACTAGATTCTAAGACAAGTTATCATCGGTTTAAACCTGAAGTGTGGAAAGATTTTAAAACCATACCGCTTGAACCTGGGTTTGAACGCAGACTTGAAAATAAACTGGAAGTGACGGTGGCTGAATATGATTCTAACATACGTGTGACATTCTGTAGAAATCTTTTACAGGATTATCCAAAGGATTATAAGGGAGTTGTGCCAGATACACCCTATGCACAGTTGATCTTCTTTGATATCAAGAACTGGCGCGCAGTCTTACGATTCCTAGAAGCGATACAACATCCACTGTTCGACATCATCCGAGTATAAAAGATGGAAGACTATGTGTTGGATTATGAACCCATGACATATGGATTCTCATACATGAGAAACTTATGTGATGATATTGTGCTACGACATTTTGGACAGTATCTCGTCCTATCGCTTGATGACCAATCCGTGTTGAAGGATCATCTAGACAAGTTGAGAATGCCCGGCTTTCTCCTAGCAGTCTCAAATGAATTAGAAGTGCGTGTGACTGAGAACGGTCTAGACGTGTTTGTACAATTTCGCCAATATGACGAGCTTACAGAAGACTGCGACATCATCACCCTCAGCACAGTGGAATGGAACGCGCTGTTACAAGCATTGGATTGGAAAGAACCTAACGCTTGAATTCAAAGAGGGAGGAATACAACTCAAGCGGGGCATCAAATCCATTGAGCTGACACAACCTATGCGTGTGATGGACATTGACTTAGAAGAAGGATATGAACTGAAACTGTCTGAACATGAAACTGTTAAAGTGATAAAGTTTGGTGATGTGTGTTATGTGAGCTTTCATAGCATTTACAAACATGGATGTAATGTCTATGATACCTATATCAATTTAGATTCTAATGAATGGTATTCATTGATGAATGTATTGAAAAATGAATGTGTTTGTAAATAAAAAGTTTGTAAATAGTGTAAATAGACTTTGTAGTTAAGAGTGTGTAGTTAAGAGTTTGTAAATAGACTTTGTAAACTTTGTAAATAGTGTAAATAAAAGTTTGTAAATAGTGTAAATAGACTTTGTAGTTAAGAGTTTGTAAATAGTGTTTGTAAACTTTGTAAATAGTGTTTGTAGTTAAGAGTTTGTAAATAAACGTATGTACAACACAATAAACAAGACTGTTTGAAAACTTGGTTTGTTTTATTTAACAACAACAACAACTTAACTAATATAACAACAACTTAACTACAACTTAACTAATATAACAACAACAACATTAATAAAACAATGGTTTATAATGTCTATATACAAAATCCTTTACAATAAAATCACCATCCTTTCTTTTTAATATATTCACAATATCAAACATACTCTGACCTCGAGCTCTATGTAATATATAATATACACAATAAAAACCACATGACGATGATATTGGCGTTTGTAATGAGATAGAATTATACATATAGTCATTTCTTAAAAACATGTCTAAACGATCATCGAGAGGGAACAGTCCATAAGAGTCAAAATATTCTGCAGGGTCTTTATCATAATACACTGCCACCCAATGTTCTCCTGGTTCATCTTGATCGTCTGTGTTGATGACATAGGCGCCGCGTTGTAAAGATGGTAACTGGTCCATGGCAAACACGCCTTGAAACAAGTCTTTGGTCATGACATCATGACTCAATATGGCATCAATCTGCTTCGTGTTCATGACTGGTAGTCGAATTGAATGCTGCGATTTGCACTGATCTCAATAATGTTGTCAAATTCAGCATAGACAATGACACTGATTGTAGGTTGCAAAGCCGTAGCAAAGTTCATTTCTAGCCGCAAATTCCCATGCTTGATCAGGGGGAAATGATCATCGCCGTCATAATCCGGTGTTAAGTCAAACGAAAATAAAGCATAACCTCTAGGCCAATCTTCCCGTTTTATAATGGAACTTTTCTCACCATTCAACCGATCAAACGATTTGTAAAGCGTTTCAAAAGCGTCCAGGTATTTGTTCTGTGTAATGTCAAGCTTGAGAGGTTTGGATAGAACTGGTTCACCATCCGTGTACAGTTGCATATAGTCCAGATCAAAATGTTTGAAATCATATGGATTCCTCAATACTGATCCACCAAAAGCTTCATTATGAACCAGACCAATGACAATACGATTTGATAATTGACCCAAAAAGATGTTATCTTTCACAAAAGACTGAAATCCTGCTGGAATAGCCAAGACTTTACATTCTTTTCTAGTGATGATGATCTTGGCAGGACTTTTCATCAATGCATCTGTATGTCCTAACTGAATACCTGGACTCACCCTCACTTCGCGAATGGTTAAAAATGCCTCTTTCACTTCTACCTTATAGGTATTATCTGCAGCCATCAATACATAGTCATCTTTTTGTCTATGGAAACGCAATTTCAAACTGATGCCATTCGGAAGATAACGATCCTGCTCAAACAAATCTATCCTTAAACCATCAGTAAGCATAACATCACGGCTAAGACGTGTATGCAAATAACGATGATGTAAGCCATTATTGCCTTGCTCAGCCAAGTCACCACCGTCGGCATTGACATGAAACCCGGATACATATTGTTCATGACTAGGTATTTTCACCTCATGACTATTCATTGACCCAACAGTATCCTTGTACATGAGACGCATAGCGCTTTTTCTTTAAAGAAAAAAAAATGTCTCTCATTCATAATCATTCGTGTGAATGTAGTCTTTCTCCATTGAAATGGTTTCACGTACCACCGACGCAAACTGCTGTAGAGAAAAGTTATAATGTTGACTATCAACCACTTACATGTATTAGAGAAGGCGCTCCAATAGAATTCTACATTCCTGCGAGTACAGAAGAATATCTAGATTTAAAGAACAGCAAACTTCATATTGTATGTCGCATTCTAAAGGCCGATGGAACAGAGTGTGGCGCAGATGATAATGTCTCTTGCATCAATGATGTGTTTAATGGGTTATGGTCTAATATTGAATTGTTTCTGAATGATCGTTTGGTTTCGCATAGCAACAATACTCATGGTTATACCAGCATTATCTCTCATCTCATCCATGATTCGGAAGAAAGTCTGCATTCTGAGCGCTCTATGCGTCTCATGTACAAGGATACTGTTGGGTCAATGAATAGTCATGAGGTGAAAAGACCTAGTCATGAACAATATGTATCCGGGTTTCATGTCAATGCCGACGGTGGTGACTTGGCTGAGCAAGGCAATAATGGCTTACATCATCGTTATTTGCATACACGTCTTAGCCGTGATGTTATGCTTACTGATGGTTTAAGGATAGATTTGTTTGAGCAGGATCGTTATCTTCCGAATGGCATCAGTTTGAAATTGCGTTTCCATAGACAAAAAGATGACTATGTATTGATGGCTGCAGATAATACCTATAAGGTAGAAGTGAAAGAGGCATTTTTAACCATTCGCGAAGTGAGGGTGAGTCCAGGTATTCAGTTAGGACATACAGATGCATTGATGAAAAGTCCTGCCAAGATCATCATCACTAGAAAAGAATGTAAAGTCTTGGCTATTCCAGCAGGATTTCAGTCTTTTGTGAAAGATAACATCTTTTTGGGTCAATTACCAAATCGTATTGTCATTGGTCTGGTTCATAATGAAGCTTTTGGTGGATCAGTATTGAGGAATCCATATGATTTCAAACATTTTGATCTGGACTATATGCAACTGTACACGGATGGTGAACCAGTTCTATCCAAACCTCTCAAGCTTGACATTACACAGAACAAATACCTGGACGCTTTTGAAACGCTTTACAAATCGTTTGATCGGTTGAATGGTGAGAAAAGTTCCATTATAAAACGGGAAGATTGGCCTAGAGGTTATGCTTTATTTTCGTTTGACTTAACACCGGATTATGATGGCGATGATCATTTCCCCCTGATCAAGCATGGGAATTTGCGGCTAGAAATGAACTTTGCTACGGCTTTGCAACCTACAATCAGTGTCATTGTCTATGCTGAATTTGACAACATTATTGAGATCAGTGCAAATCGCAGCATTCAATTCGACTACCAGTCATGAACACGAAGCAGATTGATGCCATATTGAGTCATGATGTCATGACCAAAGACTTGTTTCAAGGCGTGTTTGCCATGGACCAGTTACCATCTTTACAACGCGGCGCCTATGTCATCAACACAGACGATCAAGATGAACCAGGAGAACATTGGGTGGCAGTGTATTATGATAAAGACCCTGCAGAATATTTTGACTCTTATGGACTGTTCCCTCTCGATGATCGTTTAGACATGTTTTTAAGAAATGACTATATGTATAATTCTATCTCATTACAAACGCCAATATCATCGTCATGTGGTTTTTATTGTGTATATTATATATTACATAGAGCTCGAGGTCAGAGTATGTTTGATATTGTGAATATATTAAAAAGAAAGGATGGTGATTTTATTGTAAAGGATTTTGTATATAGACATTATAAACCATTGTTTTATTAATGTTGTTGTTGTTATATTAGTTAAGTTGTAGTTAAGTTGTTGTTATATTAGTTAAGTTGTTGTTGTTGTTAAATAAAACAAACCAAGTTTTCAAACAGTCTTGTTTATTGTGTTGTACATACGTTTATTTACAAATTCTTAACTACAAACACTATTTACAAAGTTTACAAACACTATTTACAAACTCTTAACTACAAAGTCTATTTACACTATTTACAAACTTTTATTTACACTATTTACAAAGTTTACAAAGTCTATTTACAAACTCTTAACTACACACTCTTAACCACAAAGTCTATTTACACTATTTACAAACTTTTTATTTACAAACACATTCATTTTTCAATACATTCATCAATGAATACCATTCATTAGAATCTAAATTGATATAGGTATCATAGACATTACATCCATGTTTGTAAATGCTATGAAAGCTCACATAACACACATCACCAAACTTTATCACTTTAACAGTTTCATGTTCAGACAGTTTCAGTTCATATCCTTCTTCTAAGTCAATGTCCATCACACGCATAGGTTGTGTCAGCTCAATGGATTTGATGCCCCGCTTGAGTTGTATTCCTCCCTCTTTGAATTCAAGCGTTAGGTTCTTTCCAATCCAATGCTTGTAACAGCGCGTTCCATTCCACTGTGCTGAGGGTGATGATGTCGCAGTCTTCTGTAAGCTCGTCATATTGGCGAAATTGTACAAACACGTCTAGACCGTTCTCAGTCACACGCACTTCTAATTCATTTGAGACTGCTAGGAGAAAGCCGGGCATTCTCAACTTGTCTAGATGATCCTTCAACACGGATTGGTCATCAAGCGATAGGACGAGATACTGTCCAAAATGTCGTAGCACAATATCATCACATAAGTTTCTCATGTATGAGAATCCATATGTCATGGGTTCATAATCCAACACATAGTCTTCCATCTTTTATACTCGGATGATGTCGAACAGTGGATGTTGTATCGCTTCTAGGAATCGTAAGACTGCGCGCCAGTTCTTGATATCAAAGAAGATCAACTGTGCATAGGGTGTATCTGGCACAACTCCCTTATAATCCTTTGGATAATCCTGTAAAAGATTTCTACAGAATGTCACACGTATGTTAGAATCATATTCAGCCACCGTCACTTCCAGTTTATTTTCAAGTCTGCGTTCAAACCCAGGTTCAAGCGGTATGGTTTTAAAATCTTTCCACACTTCAGGTTTAAACCGATGATAACTTGTCTTAGAATCTAGTATCACTTCATTCCTCTCATTGACAGTAAGGTAAACACCACCGTTCAGCATGAGTGCATTCATGATTGTTACCTTGTTATGACTTGTCGTCTTGTCTGCGAAGCCTTTTATCCACTTCTTTCACCTGCTTCTTCAGCATTTTCCATTCAGGTATTGTCAGCAAAATTCCCTTTTTCGTTGGACGGTTTTTTCCAGTCCCCTCATCTCTGAGGTATTTGCGAATGTTTATCACACCTTCATTACTTTGTTTCATAATCTTGATATACTTTCCATTGCCTAGAGAAAGCATTCCATCCCACGACTGTGGTGTTGGTGCTATCTCCACTTTTAATTTCTTGATGGTAGTATCAGGATGTTTCACATTCATGTCTTTCACTGTATCAGCAAGAGTATCCTTATCCGTTGTTGCAGATCTTTTCCGATTCATGTTGACGCTTCAGTGTTCACACCTCAACTGACTCTCAAGTTGAAGTGTCTCCCCCTTATATACTGTAATGCCCATGCGCCAAAGTGGAATAGCCATCACTCATCACATATCGCTTGTCATCAAAGGGAGAGAGAGCCACTTTCCTCAACTTCTCCGAGAAAATCTGGTGGTCATGACTTCGAATGATATGCCCTGTGGTTATCGTTTGCGTTTGGTTGAACAAACTGTCTCTATACTGCTGATGTTTCATCCGTCTTTGACACGCGCGAGTGATGCCTTTAGCCGTACGTTTTTCTTTCCCACCATATATCATACTATACATTTTCGGTCGAAGTCCAACAAACTCTTCAATGGGAATGCCTGCCGTCTCATCTTTCATTTTCCCAAGCACTTTCTTGTTCACGTTGGAATGCAGGAAATGATCTGGGGGATAGTCACTTGTGTCGAACAAGTCGGCATCTTCCTGCATGTCTTTGTAGATATCTTCCGTTTCTATGTCATAACATAGACTGTCGGTGTCGCTGAACAAGAGTTTGGCGTTGGGATACTTGGTCATGATGTAGTTGTAATGAAAGTGGAACATGAGCACCTTGCTGAGGTCGAGAATGGTGAACCCAACTTGAATGGGTTTATCCAGAAGCAGATCCACTTTGCGCAAATGTACCGCGGTCAAATCTTCGTTGAAAATTCTAAATTTGTGGAACGAAGGTTTGGCCACAAGTTTCTTGAACCGCTTTTCTTTGTGAACAAGTTCCACATTCATGCGCTTTCTCACATTTTCCATGGTTTTGCCAAACACAGAGTTGTTCATCAGTTTGAAAAAGTCTTTCTCAAACGGGTTCTTGGCCAACTTTCTCTTTTCCGTGTTCAAGGAGATGTATTTTGCCAACCATTTGCTCTGTGCAAACATGATGGCACGATGCACCTTCGTGACTTTCAATCCAAGTGAGACATATTGCTGTAAATTTCTATAATGAAGCACATATTTCATCTTGTCACACAGGTTGGGAATGAGCTTTTCACTAGGTTTGCCTTTCATGTTTAGATCTTTCCGTAGCTTCTGACTATGTTTTGACAATTCTCCCACTTTCACACATTTCCGTTCTGGAGCCACTGGATAGTGATTATGATGATCATGGATTGAATATGGGTATTCCAAGTCCACTTCTAAAATGTATCCAATCTCATCATCTTCATCCACATCCATAAAGTCAATGGATTCTGGCTCGCTCACCCACATAAATCCACTTTCCGGCATGCTTTGCGACATGGCCCAGCCATACAAGTTGTTTGCATCCAGGTACGTCAAGTAGTTGGTTGGTTTCGTGGGATCGTAATCTGCTACGTAGGGGTTATTTGCTTTCGCATACTTGTGTGTGATGACAGATATTCCTCCACGTAGACCTTGTTCAACCATTTGGTACATGTCAATGTCGATGATCAATTCCAATTTCACCTTTGTCGCTTTCAACATGGCATCCCACGACAGTCCTGGCGCTGTATAGTAGTGAGCAGGATCTAATTCATATGTGTTGAGACATACGTGACGGAAGTTTTCAAACACGTCAGCCAGCAGCAACACATCTGATTTCAGGTACAAGTCATGGTATTCGCCAAATGTAGTACAGTGGAATGTCTCCCACACCTTCTGCGCATGCGCATAATCCTCATCACTAATGTCTTCTTCACTGAGCAGACTGTAAAACTTGTCTTTGGACGGCAGTTGTGTTTCAGCAAATTTGGATGGCTCATCCACGTAATCATAAGGGTACACTCCCTTTCTCAACAGTAAATCTTGTTGGTCACTATCGTGAATGTGTGACGTCATGTGATAAAAGTTGTCTTTCCCTTCTGCTGCCAGGTTGGAGACCAACTTCTGTAGAGATGTACTCATGAACTGATAACTGTCCGTAAATTTCAGATTGCTCATGGTGAATGCAATATATTTCTCAACGGTGTTGGGAATGACTGTAATCCTTTCGTTTTTGAACTTTCCAATTTCTTCCATGATCAAATGACTGTCATAGCCTCGTAAATTGTGGAAAAACACAGGAATGATGAAAGAATCTTTATCTCCCTGCTGATCTTTTCTAAGTCGAAATTGTAAATTGCATTGACTATGTGCAGCTCCACGGTATTTGCCATTGATATGGTCATGATCTCTCACATGATCTGCTCCTAGAGGCTCATGACAAATGTAACAATCTGTGGCGTTCTTATAATGCTCTTCATCTTCATGAGTCATGACCATTTTCTTTGGCTGTAGCAAGCCATGCACAATACGATCACGCTCATTCACCATGTGGTCTAAAAAGACTTTCACAGCATTATCTCCTCGATATACGACTGGAGCACGTGTATCATACTGGCTGACAACCACATAGGCGAAGCTGTTTGGACGATGATGTTGATACTTGTCTCCTTCATGCTTTTTCGTGAAACATTCAAAGTCTGCATAAATGACAAACGGCGCTCGCTGTTGTTTGGCTACATTCTTGAACTTGATGAAGGGTTCCTTGGGGAATGATAAACGTTGTGCGCCATGCTTGCCACACACTTCACGATGCTTGTCTAACAGATCTTGTCGCCTAAACCCGTGAAGACAGTTGAAACAATAAAAAGCAGCTCCATCATGTTTTGATCGATAAGCCATCAGTCTGCTGAAATTCTTGATGAGGCAGTAATGTCTTGTCTTGTCATTGCTAATCAAAAGTAAGTTGATTTCTCTGGCGCTGTTGGCGCTGGTGTTTCGGCTGAGTTGTATGGGAACAACGACATCATGTTCATATCCAAACACGTTAATGGACACATCATTCTCCTTTTCAAACTTTGGAATGTCTGTAATCGGTGTTGGAAATGTCATGCCTTCCACCTTCAATTCGTTCTCAAATGCTTTGTATTGATGTACACGGTATGGGCTGTTTGTTGAAGGGTGAAGGTGAGCCAATACAGACCATAAGAAGCACTTGTTGTCTTTATTCTGAATGTTTAACACACTTAATGTATTCTTTACTTTCTTCGGTAGTGGGATAAAACTGCTCGCTTCCAGTGGCGCTGACGTAGCTATATGTACTTCAATGAATAATATGTTTTCCAACACCCAGCCAGAACCTTGTCGCTCATGTTCATCAAACCTGGTAAACAATTCTTTATAGGCTTCTGGTAAGTCCTTCTCAATATCCGTTGGATTGTATGCTGCATATGTTGGACTACTGATGAAGGCATTATCCACGTGTTCTACCATCACGCCTTCAACATTTGGTGTCATTTTCTTGAAGCGTGCATGTACCACAATGTACCATTTCATGCCATGATTTAACGTCTCTAGCAAATGTCTCTTGATTCGGTTCTCTTGTTGTCGCATTTCAAGTAGCAAATCCGATCCATCTTCAGGCTCAAACCGTCTTTCCTGTGCGTTTCCACCAAGACTCACTCTTCTGCCTCTACCTACTTGTCCTGTCTCTTTCTTTCTTTGTTCTTCATGAGACACATTTTCCATCTCAACACATGCATGTGTCTCAAATGCATCCAAAGATGAAAATATCTTGGCGCATTTACAGCAGAGGACTGGATCAGGTCTTTCAACACCGTCTTGTAAGGTCTTTCGTCTCTTGGCTTCAATCTGCTCAACAAGCTCTTCACGAGCACGTTTCAACCTAGCTGGTTTGCATGTATGTGTCACGAACACTTCCAGAGATGGAAATGTCACATCACAATCATGACAGTAGACTGTTGCCATCGTTGTTGCTGTTGCTGTTGCTGTTGCTAGAACTGAAATGAAGTAAAATATACGTTTCACTCTTCCTTTTATACCACTTCAATGGTGTGTTAACTCAGCAGAATGTATCACTAGTTGACTAGTTGACATGTTTCACTCATGCTTTTATTCTACTTCCATGTAATCAAAATATGGTGTGTAACTTTGTTCAAAAATGCTGACTCAGCAGAATTTTACTTGTGTATATGAATATCTCACTTACAGTTGTACTGCTGCACTGCTACACAGCAGAGACATCTAGCGGTGAAGTTAAATGGTCTGCCAAATGGTATTCATCCGCGAAGAAGCACTGTAATGGTGAAATTTTCAGTCAACTATAACGAAAGTTATAACGAAAGTTATCACAATTTTAAGTTAAAATGGCGGTAAAAATGCACACAGCCAACTGCACAAATAGCCTATGACTACTTAATGTTAAAACTAGATATAAAACTGACTCAAACAGTGAAAGTTTCATGCAAATCTGTCAATCATAACGAAAGTTATCCCACTTTTTACAAAATTAAAATGACGGTAAATATGCACACAGCTAGCTGCACAACCAGTCCATGACTATGTGAAAACTAGATATAAAACTGAATTAAACAGTGAAATTTTCATGCAAATCGGTCAAGTATAACACTGCATACTGCAACTCCAAGCAGTTAGACACTGCTGCCTCAGAAAAACAAAAAGCCTAACACCGCTGTCTACATTGTTTGATGACGAAATCTGATTACGCAGTCTGATTACACTGATGACGAAATGCTGCTGATGACGATTGTAGGTTGTATGACGCCATTTTCTTTTCTAAGTAAACACTGCATTTCAAACAAAACAAAAAAAAAGTAGAATAATGGAGTACAAAGAGCAACATAAGCAAAACATTTTATCATGGTGTTGGTATGTATGCATGAGAGTGTGGGGGAAAAAAAAGTTGCCGTCAGAAGGTTGAAATACCTATGCGGCTTATGAAATGCTCAGTCGTGGTGTGTGTGTGTGTGTGTGTGGAGAGTGTGGGGAAAAAAGTTGCCATCAGAAGGTTAAAATACCTATGCGACTTACGAAATGAAACGCTCAGTCGTGGTATTTGTGTGTGTGTGTGTGTGTGTGTGTGTGTGGGAAATGAAAAAAAAAAAAAGAAAAAAAAAAAGAAGTTTGTTTACTAAGTTTGTTTATAAAGTTTCAATGAGTTTCAATTATGCAAATAACCAAAGTTGGTTTACAAATTTTGTTTACAAAGTTTGTTTATAAAGTTTGTTTACAAATTGTGTTTACAAAGTTTGTTTACAAAGTTTGTTTACAAAGTTTCAATGAGTTTCAATTATGCAAATAACCAAAGTTTGTTACAAATTTTGTTTACAAATTTTGTTTACAAAGTTTGCTTACAAAGTTTGTTTACAAAGTTTGTTTACAAATTGTGTTTACAAAGTTTGTTTACAAAGTTTGTTTACAAAGCTTGTCTACAAAGTTTCAATGAGTTTCAATTATGTAAATAACCAAAGTTTGTTTACAAATTTTGTTTACAAAGTTTGTTTACAAATTTTGTTTACAAAGTTTGTTTACAAATTTTCAATTATGTAAATAAGTCAAGTTTGTTTACAAAGTTTGTTTACAAATTTTGTTTATAAAGTTTGTTTACAAAGTTTGTTTACACAGTTTGTTTACACATTTTGTTTACAAAGTTTGTTTACAAATTTTGTTTATAAAGTTTGTTTACAAAGTTTGTTTACAAATTTTATTTATAAAGTTTGTTTACACAGTTTGTTTACAAAGTTTGTTTACAAAGTTTGTTTACAAAGTTCACTTTTTATTTATAAAGTTTCAATAAACACTTACCGAAATAGTTGTCACTGGATGCCATCCCTGGATCTGATGTGATCCAATTGTAGTTCTACAACTTTTGCTCCCTTGCTCCACTTACTGATATGACTGTCACAATGATTATGACGTCACAATCATCCGTTCCTATGCAGTGGTTCTCATAGAGGTCATGTCGTTTCTTAATTCTTTGTATGCAGTGGTTCTCATAGAGGTCATGTCGTTTCTTAATTCTTTGTGTGCGCTGAAACTGTCCTTTTCACCCTACTCGTATGGTATAAGAACGTTATTGAAATTGATTTTTAAAGAACCAAAAAACAAACCAAAAACAAACGCATGGTATTAGAACGTTATTGAAATTGATTTTTAAAGAACCAAAAACAAACCAAAAATAAACCAAAAACAAACGTTTTGTATAAGAACGTTAATATATCAAGTGTAAAGAATGTCATATATTGGAGCGTCAAGGAAATGTTATAGGCATTTTAATACTTTGTAATGTGATTTTAGATATGAATAATATATTCACAATAACAAGAATTACATTTTAGATGTGAAACGTCAAATTCAATTCACATATATTTAACTAATTACTGTAAGCTATAACTAAGCATTAAGTGTGCAGATAAAAAAGCCATAAAAAGGGAGGGGGGTAGACCTTGGGGGAATTTCCGTATGGGGGAATTGTTCGGGGGAGGGGGATTTGAAGTGGGAAGAGTAAGGATGGTGGGAGTTGGTTCAGGGGAATTGTCTTAGACGCACATTTCAAGGATGCGCCGTGGCGTAGAGGTAAGTTCGTCGCTTTGGATGCCAGAGGTTCCCGGTTCAAACCCCGCCAGGTATGAATGTTTCGTGAAATGTTAGTTGCAAAAAAATTAATGGTAGTTCTTAAAAATGAAATATGATGTGATGATGCAGCAAGAAGCAGCCTCCCAGAGTGAATACTATTTTGAAGAATGTTGAAGGATATGTTTTTAGATAATTTGTTTTACGCACGTTTCACGATGAAAGGTTTTCTTATGGTTGTGTATGAAACGTTCTAAAAACGTTTTTTATAAAGTTTTCATGGCCAAACAATACAAACGATTGACGAAGAAAGGCGCGAAATACTAAATAGTGACGTGTACACAGTGCTTGACGAAATAATTGTTTTGGGAAAGACAATGGCAAAGCACGCACAATGATGACGTAACAACAAGTCTGCTCACAACACTACCGCTCTGATTCCATGATGTTTTTATTGGTTGTACATGGTTTCCAACTTGTTCTTGAATATTTTGACTCCGAGCTCGTGATAACATGGAGAGGACCGTGCTTTTTGTGACTGCAGTGCAAGGTTCCAGTCACCAAAATGAATTTTGAACACCTCCCCCTGAAATTTCTTTTAGCTGTTTTAACATCCTTATGTCCTAAAACCTCCTCTGGCCAGATCTTTTTATTCTCAGGTGACGAAATAAAATTCGTTATATCTTGTATCCCTTTCGCATCAACGGCAGGATATGATATCAAAACCATAAGATTGGATGAATTTATATTCAACAAATTAAATACATTTTGATAAGATGACCGACTCCGGGCATTTTGTGCAATCGAACGCGGTAAAATATATATAATTGCAATTTTAAATAACGAAATGTTTTCAACCAGTGCTGTAGCTCGGATTATATACATTGCAATTTGTAACCTCAGGAGTAGATATTCAATCCACACCGGAGACCAAAGGAGTCTTTGGTGTAAAGACCTAAAGGTCTATTATAAACTGATAATCTTGACTACAGACCAAAGATAACTTTGGTTCAAATATTGTTATTGTAATTTAAAAAATGTACAAATAACATTCGAGAGAAATCTCTTATCTAACGATCAATACAAGAAATTTAAATCCTTCAGTTGTTTTTTGTTTGGGGGGGGGGTGAAAATTCGATAAGGGGGGTAAACATTCGATAACCAAATTTCTATCGAATTTTCACCGGGGGGTGAAAATATGATATCGAATTTTCACCGGGGGTGAGAAATCCATAGGGGTGAAAATACGATGCCACACCGGTACCGCATTCCTATGCACGTCTTCGTCAGGGCTCCATTATCCTCCAGACAGCACGATATCAGAGCTCTGTAGGAATCTTCATCAATGCTGCATGTCAAATCAGCGTGTTCTTCCTCTTCATCGCCATTTTCTGCAGGTTTCAATTTTTTATGTACTGATGTGGTTGTCATGCCACCCCTCCCCCTCCCCCACCTCCCTCCCCTCCCGACTCTCTCCTCTCTCATTTTGATCGGCTGTATATAATTGCCGGCGATACAGTTGGTTTCTGTTTTATAACTTTTATTTTGTTAAAAAAAAGCATTTACATTGAAAAAGATGAGAAAAATATTAGAGAGGGAGTGTGCGAAACATGTTTCAAAACTAAACTTGCATCAGTGTTATAGAAGGGGCGGATAGAAGACTGAGAAGTAAGGCGAAAGAGAGAGAAGGGGGTGTGAATGAGTTAGGGAATGAGAGAGAGAGAAAAAAGGGGTGGATAGAAGACTGTGAAGGCGAAAGAGAGAGAAAAGGGTGTGAGTGAGTTAGTGAATGAGAGACAGAAACAAGAATGTCAAGGAACATTGTGACCAGCCGAGATCTATTGTACAAGTTTGTCCAAGGACAAAGATCCAGGTTACGAAAAGCAATAAGACCAAATCTGGCGTGCTTGAATAAGGGAATTTCTGTGAAAAATTGGGCTTCAAAAGACGAGATGGCAATGAGCTAGCTAAATAATTAATTTTGCAACGGACCCGAACATAGACCGATAAATATATACAAAGATTTGTTTCCCCGAAAAATAACTTCGAACAACGTATTGAAATTGTATCCACACATGTGTACTGCTGACATGTACTTTCGGACATACACAATTAGTTCAAGCAACAGAAACGACCAGAAACGACCAAGCACATGTACCTTTTGAAAAGAAGAAAACGCCGCGTCTAAAACATCATTACTTAAGTTTATGTTTTGGTATGTATTATTTTGCGGGGTTTGTATTTCCGACCAGTGCGCATGTTTATTTAACTTGCGTTGATGTGCCGTGTGCATTTCAGGAAAATGCGCATGTTTATTTAGCTTGCGTTGATGTGCGGTTCGCAAAGCGAACCAGTGCGCATGTTTATTTAATACGCATTGCTGCGCATGTGTACTTAACTTGCGTTGATACGTGGCTTGCATTTCAGACCAGTGAGCATGTTTATTCAATTTACGTTGATAAGCTGTTCGCATTTCGGACCAGTGCGCATGTTTGTTTAGCTTGTGTTCATGCGCGTTCGACTTTTTGGACCAGTGCGCATGTTTATTTAATTTGCACTGATGAGTGGTTCGCAATTCGGTCAAGTGCGCATATTTATTTCGCTTGCGTTGATGCGCTGTTCACATTTCGGACCACTGCGCATGTTTATTTAACTAGCGTTGATCAGCGTTTCTTATTTTAGACCAGTGCGCATGTTTATTTAACTTGCGTTGATAAGTGGTTCGCATTTCGGACCATTGCGCAATTTATTTAACTTGCGTTGATGCGCGGTTATTATTTCGGACCACTACGCATGTTTATTTAACTTGCATTGACGCGCGATTTGCATTTTGGAACCGTGCGCATATTTATTTAACTTGTGTCGATGCGCGGTTCGATTTCGATCCAGTGCGCATGTTTACCAAACTTGCGTCGATGCGCGGTCCGTATTTCGGACCAATGCGCATGTTTATTCAACTTACAAGTTTTGGCAGATCGCCCAAAAAATTAATTTTTCAATAGGGGCCTAACTGGAGAAGAATCGCACAAAATTGGAAAGGAAATCAATCAAAATTGTTGGAGAAGAAGCATTTTCAAAATTAAACGATAAATTAAAAAATACCCCTCATATGGCCAATTTTTTCGGATCGCAAAAAGAGTAATTTTTCAAAAGAGGACTACTTAGAGAATAATCGTACAAAATTTGAAGAAAATCTGATCAAAATTGTGTGAAAAAAGCATTTTGAAAATTGGTGACCATAAAATCACAAATGTGAGCAATTTGGCCAATTTTTGCCAGATCGCCAAAAAGAGTAAATTGTCAAGATAGGCCTACTTGGAGAACAATCGCACAAAATTGGAAAGGAATCCAATCAAAATTGTGGGAGAAGAAGCATTTTGGAAACTAGGCACCAAAAAGTTAAAAATGCAACCATTTGGCTAATTTTAGGGGGATCGCCAAAAAAAGTAAATTTTCAAGGGAGGACTATGTTGAGAACATTCGTACAATATTTGAAGAAAATCTGATCAAAACTGTTCGAGAAACATTTTAAAAATTGGCAACAAAAAATTTAAATGCCCCTCATTTAGCCAATTTTTGGAAGAAAGCCAAAAAAAGTAACTTTTCAAGAAAGGCCTGCCCAGAGAACAACTGTCCAAAATTGGAAAGGAATCCGATCAAAATCCTAGGAGAAGCAGCAATCTGAAGATTAGACACCAAAAAAATTTAAAAATGTCCCCCATTTGGCCAATTTTTGGCGGATCGCCAAAAAGAGCAATTTTTCAAGAGAGGTCTAACTAAAGAACAACTATCCAATATTGGAAAGGAATCCGATCAAAATTGTGGGAGAAGAAACAATTTGAAAATTTGACACCAAAAAATTAAAAAATGTCCCCCATTTGGCCAATTTTTGGCGGATCGCCAAAATGAGTAATTTTTCAAAAGAGGCCTACCTAGAGAATATTCGCGCAAAATTTGAAGAGAATCTGATCAAAATTGTTCGAGAAGAAGTATTTTGAAAATTGGCAACCACAAAATTACAAATGTCCCCCATTTAGCCAATTTTTGGCGGATCGCCAAAAAGAGTAAGTTTTAAAGAGAGGTCTACCTAGAGAAAAATTATACAGAATTGGAAGGGAATCCGATCAAAATCGTGCGAGAAGCAATTTGAAAATTAGACACCAAAAAAATTTTAAAATGTCCCCCCAATTTTTGGCGGATCGCCAAAATAAGTAATTTTTCAAAAGAGGCCTACCTAGGGAATATTCGTGCAAAATTTGAAGAAAATCTGATCAAAATTGTGGGAGAAGAAGCATTTTGACAATTGGCAACCACAAAATTACAAATGTCCCCTATTTAGCCAATTTTTGGCGGATCGCCAAAAAGAGTAATTTTTCAAGAGAGGATTACCTAGAGAACAACTATCCAAAATTGGAAAGAATCCGTTCAAAATTGTGGGAGAAGAAGCAATATGAAAATTTGACACCAAAAAATTAAAAAATGCCCCCCATTTTGGCCAATTTTTGGCGGGTAGCCAAAATGAGTAAATTTTTAAAAGAGGCCTCACTAGGGAGCATTCGTGCAAAATTTAAAGAAAATCTGATCAAAATTGTGGGAGAAGAAGCATTTTGACAATTGGCAACCACAAAATTACAAATGTCCCCCATTTAGCCAATTTTTGGCGGATCGCCAAAAAGAGTAATTTTTCAAGAGAGGTTTACCTAGAGAACAACTATCCAAAATTGGAAAAGAATCCGATCAAAATTGTGGGAGAAGAAGCAATTTGAAAATTGGCAACCATAAAATTACAAATGTCCCCCATTTGGCCAATTTTTGGCGGATCGCCAAAAAGAGTAATATTTCAAGAGAGGTCTACCTAGAGAAAAACTATCCAAAATTGGAAAGGAATCCGATCAAAATCGTGCGAGAAGAAGCAATTTGAAAATTAGACACTAAAAAAATTTTAAAATGTCCCCCAATTTTTGGCGGATCGCCAAAATGAGTAATTTTTCAAAAGAGGCCTACCTAGGGAATATTCGTGCAAAATTTGAAGAAAATCTGATCAAAATTGTGGGAGAAGAAGCATTTTGAAAATTGGCAACCGAAAAATTTCAAATGTCCGCCATTTAGCGAATTTTTGGCGGATCGCCAAAAAAAAAAAAAGTTTTAAAGAGAGGCCTACCTAGAGAACATTCGTATAAAATTTTAGAGGAATCCGATTAAAACTGAAGGAGAAGAATTTTAAGTAAAAGTTTACACACGTACATCCGTACATACAGACGACGGATACCCCTCTATTGATAGGATAAGACCAGCCCGACATAGTCGGCTGGTCTCAAAAAGGGCGGATAGAAGACCGAGAAGTACGGCGAAAGAGAGAGAAGGGGGTGTGAGTGAGTTAGTCAACGAGAGACCGAAAAAAATAGTAAGCAAAATGTTTTATTACTATTTCCCGATACATCACTTTGCTTATGGTTTTATTTTCTATTCAAAAAATAATAAAACTTTCTGTAAATATATGAAGTTGTTTTGTGCACAGACACACACACACACACATACACACAGACACACAGAGAACGGACAAATCCTTTATGTCCCTCCCCCCCCTCCCCCCTGGTCGGGGAGACATAATAAAACAAAGTTTATTTTCTGTCTACTTTATTAATGAGATTCATTAACAGTTGAAATTCATACATTCGTGATAAAGCATGGCCCAACCATGGGAATTCTTACGTCAAATAACACGGACAGTTTTAACGCTTCGTATGAACCGTGAAAGAGAAAGTACTTTTCCATTTGCCCCACAGCTTTGAACAAATATATACATGACCAATTACACAAGTGTACAGATTACGTAGATGCGTACTTCAATAAGGTACACATGTACTCTAATCAAGTACAGACTTATTATGATCAAGTACACTGGTACTATGATCAAATACACATGTACTCTGCTGAAGTACACGCGGACTCTGATCAAGTACACACGCACTCTTGTCAAGTACATGAGGACTATAATCAAGTACACGCGTACTCTTTCATCAAGTACATTCACACATTAAGTACATCCAAGTACACTTTAGTCTTATAGGCTTTGGGTTATGAAGCAAAGCGGGCGTTTCACATTCAAGACAACAATCAACATTCAACGCAACAAATCAACAAGACCCCAAAACTATAAACTGGTGTTCTCGACTAGACAGTGGAGCCTTCACACGGACCGCCGACTTAACAAGAATCATCGGCTTTACACGGACCATCGGCATTACACAGACCACCCACTTAACACGGACCCTCCGCTTTACACGGACCACCGGCATTACACAGACCACCCACTTAACACGGACCCCCCGCTTTACACAGATCACAGGCTTTACACAGACCACAGGCTTTACACAGACCATCGGCTTTACACAGACCACCTGCTTTATACAGGTCACTGGGTGTCAGCGTGAGTGCAGTCTCATGCATGTGAACCGGATGACTTGGTTGCGGGAGGGCGGGAGAGGGGGTCAAAGCCATTTGTAAAGCGGTTCCTACAACTCCCACGACAACATCACGACATTCTCACCGCCGCTGCTATTCCTAACAAATAATTAAACTCAGATAAAGGTCATTCAAAGGCGATCGTAGGTTCACGTTCATGCGAGTCTGTATGGTGTGCACGACTCAAGCCTTCACGTGCCGGCGCGGTCTGAAGGCTGGAGGATCTGTGTATGACTGATGCCTGCACGTGCCGGCGCGGTCTGAAGGCTGGAGGATCTGTGTATGACTGAAGCATTCACGTGCCGGCGCGGTCCGAAGGCTGTAGGATCTGTGTATGACTGATGCCTGCACGTGCCGGCGTGGTCTGAAGGCTGTATGACCTGTGTATGACTGATGCCTGCACGTGCCGGCGTGGTCCGAAGGCTGTAGGATCTGTGTATGACTGATGCCTGCACGTGCCGGCGTGGTCTGATGGCTGTATGATCTGTGTATGACTGATGCCTGCACGTGCCGGCGCGGTCTGAAGGCTGTAGGATCTGTGTATGACTGATGCCTGCACGTGCCGGCGTGGTCTGAAGGCTGTAGGATCTGTGTATGACTGATGCCTGCACGTGCCGGCGTTGTCTGACACCCTAACACTCGCAGTACACAAACTCAACAACATACTTCTGCATCTAACAGCAACAATATGGCACCAATACATTAGAATAACTATAGAATAGTTAAAGCATCACATAAAATGAGTGACTACCGACGCATGACAATGCCTCGTGACTGCATCACATAAGAAAACGGCACATGCAAAATGCCGAGAACAGAACAGTGCATATGATAGCAACAACTCGCAAACATGAGACCTGCTGGATAACTCTCCCGTTCCCCGCGTGTTTCATTCTGCGCACCTGCACGGAGAAGCTAGTCTTCCCAAAACCACCGCTTAATGTCTTTCCCACACCACCGCTCAATGTCTTCCCCACACCACCGCTCAGTGTCTTCCCCACACCACCGCTCAGCGTCTTCCCCATGCCACCGCTCAATGTCTTCCCCACACCACCACTCAGTGTCTTCCCCACACCACCGCTCAGTGTCTTCCCTACACCACCGCTCAGTGTCTTTCCCACATCACCGCTCAGTGTCTTCCCAATGCCACCGCTCAGTGTCTTCCCCACACCACCACTCAGTGTCTTCCCCACACCAGTGCTCAGTGTCTTCCCTACACCACCGCTCAGTGTCTTTCCCACATCACCGCTCAGTGTCTTCCCAATGCCACCGCTCAGTGTCTTCCCCACACCACCGCTCAGTGTCTTCCCCACACCACCGCTCAGTGTCTTCCCCACACCACCGCTCAGTGTCTTCCCCACACGACCGCTCAAAGCCAGACACTTGCCATGCTCTACCCAGATGATGTCCCGGTTATTTTTTTTTCACCTCCCCAAATTTCTTTCAGCTTTTAGAAGCAGACAATTTGCCTGATATTTTGTTAATCGAAATCGAGCAAAACGTAGCGAACGAAGCAAACACTTTTTAAACACGCGTTAAATATATAGGTTTTATATTTTGCTGGTCCTCCTGAAGCTATAGAGCTTGTACTCCGCAGCCTGTCTCGCCTCCCCCGCCCCCGCACCCCCGAATGCACACCCCCTCTACTCCGCAGTCTGCCTTGCCCCACCCCCGCACCCCCGAATGCACACCCCCTCTACTCCGCAGTCTGCCTTGCCCCACCCCCCGCACCCCCGAATGCACACACCCTCTACTCCGCAGTCTGCCTCGAACCACCCAACCCCCATCCCGAATGCGCACACCTGTACTAGGCAGCATGGTTCGCCTCCCCCCTCTCCCCCGCCCCCCCCCCCCCTCACACACAGCCTTTAACCAGCAGCCCCCCAAACCCAGCTAAGTGTCTACAGCTTGCACATGAACTTTCCACGACGGATATTACAAGAACGTTCAGTTGACCTCAAAGCTTCAACTCATTTCATTTTTCGCTCAAAAAGAAAATCCCAGCGAGAAATTGACAACCACCGGCATACCAAATGTCCACAGTGACGCCATACAAGCATAAAATGACGTCATTCCGTCGTCAAATCGGCTGACAAGAGAACAGCGGTGTGTGCGCGCCACTGACAGTGGAGTACAAGCGAGGGATGTGCGTTTGGATTTTGTGACTAGAAACGACGAGGATCATCAGAGGAGAGTGCACTTTCGATGTTTGCGACGCTTATTAATCCTGGTTCTTTCACTGTCGGGCTGCTTCCTGCAACACAACACAAAATCATTCCATAAATACAATAACACAAAATCTATCCTCAAATATAACCATCACCACGATTTTTTATGATATTATTAAGAACTCCTTCCTGATAAATTGTACCCATAACTCGGCTTATACCACCCGTTTGTTCCTTTTTATTTTTTTTCGTTTGTTTTTTTATCTTCTCACACTGCTTTTGAAACATTACCACAGCGCTACCGATAGCGACAAGGAATAAGAAGGCAACCGACCTGATAACTCGCACAACCTCGTGAAATGCGGCGTCGACGTTGAGAGGGGGGTCCTTCGCACTCGTCTCTATGTACGGTATCTGAACAGTCCACAAGTATTATATCAGTATTGTATCAGTATTGTATCAGTATTACGCAGTTTTCAAATCAAGCAGATGTATAAACGTATGGAAAAAAAAAAAAAAACAAATGCAGGAAACTAAATATATATTATAAATTACATCGCAAAATAACAGTTACCCCCTCATTTACGTCATCCATAAACAATAACATTGGTGAACTAAACTCCTTTCCCTGCCCTCTCCTCCTCAAGTATGGATTTAATGCTTGGCACCTAATACAGCCGAAGGACGCGTATACCCCTTCCCCTGCCCCCCCCCCCCCCTTGCTCCCTGCCACATCTGTACGGACGTAATGCTTGGCACGTAAAACAGCCGAGGGACGCTTATAGCACTGCACAGTACCTGTAAACTGGATGCCAGTTCTTGACCCATTTTGTCCGTGATTTTTCTAATATGAACTAAATCTACTTTGTTGGCAACTAGGAGCATGGGGACGTAGTCTCTGCAATCAAAGAACAAAACGACCATCTCTGCCATCACACAAACAATACATCCATTTCTGTAGTCACACAAACAATATATCCATCAATGCCATCACGCAAACAATATATCAATCTCTGTAGTCAAGTAAACAATACCTCCGTCTCTGCCATCACGCAAACAATACATCCATCAATGCCATCACGGAAACAATACATCCATCTCTGCCATCACGCAAACAATACATCAATCTCTGTAGTCAAGTAAACAATACCTCCGTCTCTGCAATCACGCAAATACCTCCGTCTCTGCCATCACGCAAACAATACATCAATCAATGCCATCACGGAAACAATACATCAATCTCTGTAGTCACGTAAACAATACATCCGTCTCTGCAATCGCGCAAACAATACCTCCGTCTCTGCCATCACGCAAGCAATACATCCATCTCTGCCATCACGCAAACAATATATCCATCTCTGCCATTACGCAAACAATACATCAATCAATGCCATCACGGAAACAATACATCCATCAATGCCATCACGCAAACAATACAACAATCTCTGTAGTCACGTAAACAATACATCCGTCTCTGCCATCACGGAAACAATACATCCATCTATACCATCACACAAACAATACATCCCTCTCTGCCATCACACAAACAATATATCCATCTCTGTAGTCACGTAAACAATACAACCATCTGTGCCATTACACAAACAATACACCCGTCTCTGCCAACACGCAAACAATACATCCATCTCTGCCATCACGCAAACAATACATCCATCTCTGCCATCACGAAAACAATACATCCATCTCTGCAATCACACAAACAATACACCCACCTATGCCATAACGCAAACAATACATCCATCTCTGGAATTTAAAAAAAAAACAAAAGTCCATCTCTGTAAGCACACAAACAAAACGTCCACCTCTGCAATCACACAAACTACGCATCCATCTCTTTCACTACCAGTCCATTTTACTCACCTATCTTTTACTCGCAGGATCTGTGTGTGAAAATGATGTATGTTCTCATAGCTTTGTTTATCAACCACAGAATAGACCAATAGGAAGCCGTCGCCTTTGCGCATGTACTGCTCCCTCATGGCGGAGAACTCTTCCTGTCCCGCCGTGTCGAGCACTGTACAGGAAAAGACAGGGCCATCAGACCACACTACTGCAGGCGTCATGGGGACGGGCGGGGGCGGGGGGGGGGGGAGGGGGCATGGGAGAACTCTTACTGCCCCGCCGTGTCGAGCACTGTACAGCAAAAGACAGGGCCATCAGACCACACTACTGCAGGCGTTATGGGGGGGCGGGGGGCGGGGGCATGGGAGAACTCTTCCTGTACCGCCGTGTCGAGCACTGTACAGCAAAAGACAGGGCCATCAGGCCACACTACTGCAGGCGTTATGGGGGGGGGGGCGGGGGGCGGGGGCATGGGAGAACTCTTCCTGTCCAGCCTAATCGAGCACTGTACAGCAACAGACAGGGCCATCAGACCACACTACTGTAGGCGTCAATGGCAGGGGGCGGGGGGAGGGGGGCATGAGAGAACTCTTCCTGTCCCGCCGTGTCGAGCACTGTACAGCAACAGACGCAGCTATTAGACCACACTACTACACGACATGGGAGAGAGGGTCGGGCTGTGGTGACAGTAATAGGGGTCTTGGGTAAGTCTAAACACACGACTGCCACGATGACTTTTTTTATGTTTTTTCGTCTTAACAGCCAGTCCTACAACTCACAATTACTTCAACAAATGTTGGTTTTTTTGTGTATTGCCCAGTGACTCCCTATCAAATGACCGCTCGGGATGGCCATGACGTACGTCTAGGAAGTACTACGTCACGCGTGCAGGCTGGGGTACACATGCTGGAGTCGCTGCACGCGTATAACTAGCACGTACCGTCCAGGATGCACATGCTGGAGTCGATGCACGTGTATAACGTAGAACGTACCGTCTAGGATGCACATGCTGGAGTCGATGCACGTGTATAACGTAGCACGTACCGTCCAGGATGCACATGCTGGCGTCGATACACGTGTATAACGTAGCACGTACCGCCCAGGATGCACATGCTGGCGTCGATTCACGAGTATAACGTAGCACGTACCGTCCAGGATGCACATGCTGGCGTCGATGCACGTGTATAACGCAGCACGTACCGTCTAGGATGCACATGCTGGAGTCGACGCACGTGTATAACACAACGTACCGTCCAGGATGCACATGCTGGCGTCGATGCACGTGTATAACGTAGCACGTACCGTCTAGGATGCACATGCTGGATTCGATGCACGTGTATAACGTAGCACGTACCGTCTAGGATGCACATGCTGGCGTCGATGCACGTGTATAACGTAGCACGTACCGTCTAGGATGCACATGCTGGCGTCGATGCACGTGTATAACGTAGCACGTACCGTCTAGGATGCACATGCTGGCGTCGATGCACGTGTATAACGTAACACGTACCGTCTAGGATGCACATGCTGGAGTCGATGCACGTGTATAACGTAGCACGTACCGTCTAGGATGCACATGCTGGAGTCGACGCACGTGTATAACACAACGTACCGTCCAGGATGCACATGCTGGCGTCGATGCACGTGTATAACGTAGCACGTACCGTCTAGGATGCACATGCTGGAGTCGATGCACGTGTGCTGGATGTAGCTGTCCTCAATGGTCGGATCGTAGTCCTGCACGAACATCTTCTGGAAGAACTGAATGGTGAGCGCTGATTTGCCCACGCCGCCGTCGCCCACCACCACCAGTTTGTACGTCTGCACGTTGTCGTTGGGAGGCTTCGACATCGTCGCTCTGCAACCAGCAACAGTCGCGCTCCATTACTGCCACGGTCCTTGTCAGAACCCGGCGAAAAAATACGAAATTGATAAACCGGCGGTTGTCACTTGAAAAAATTGTTGTGGCACGTGTCAAAGATACCAATGCACACAAAGGGGATTCTTCGAAAATTAGGTACCACGGCTGTGCTACCGTCAGGGCCTGGTCCACATCCTGCAATACTACACACCGGCAACGTAATGCTGCACCCAGCAACGTACTTCCACACTCCAACAACCCCACACTACACTCCAGCAACCCCACACTACACTCCAACAACCCCACACTACACTCCAGCAACCCAACACTGCACTCCAGCAACCCCACACTACACTCCAACAACCCCACATTACACTCCAGCAACCCCACACTGCACTCTAGCAACCCCACACACTACACTCCAACAACTCCAATACTGCACTCCAGCAAACGCAATACAACACTCAAGCAGCTTGATGCTTTACTATAAATAGCTCCTGTGTTACACTTTTTCTTTTAAAGAAAGAACGTGGAAATGACCACAAATCTTTTATTTATACACTGAGAGCATGCTCTATGGCATATAAATTAAGAAATAAATTTGGCAATTTTTCCAGCATCTGAACTGATGTTACAAGAAGAAGGTCCGATCACACTGTGCCCAGCCGTAAAAGCGCAGTCTTTACAAAGATGAAAGCCACCGATTTTGACAACACAAAAATTTGGACCTCCTGGGCAAATTGCTACCAGGGAATCGGTCCGAAGTAGTGGATCGGGCAGCCCTGTTTGCGTTTTTTTTTTCTAAAATGCATCTCGTCCCAAGCATAGTGTATGAAATTCTTCGGCATATACAATGCACTCATGTACGTGTTACCTAGATTACGACGTGCACGTTAAAAACAAGTGTCTCCATGGACAACCCCAACTCACGATTGCTGTTGTTAAGATTTATGACATATATGATTGTTGACTATAAGATTTATGACATATAAGTATAACCTGTAGGGAAAATTTCAAGATAGTAAGGCTATGTACCTGGCGTCGGTCAAGATTTTAATACAAAAATTGGTCATCACCAATTTATCCGAAAATTTTTTGCGAATTGCCAAAGTGGTTATTCGCTAATATGTTCATTATATTTTGGCAAGCTGCCAAAAATAATAATAATAATAGCCAGGTGGACACTTGTTCAAAGTACATTCAATCATTCTATGATATTATCACTAAATCCTCAGATCTCTTTACATTCAACCAAAATTTTATAACGTTTCCACAAAGGTCCTAGGGGAAGATATGTTTAAAAGAAAATCTGGTTTAGGTCAATATTCCACCAGCGTCAAAATTAAAAACAAGTCAGACAGTACAGTCTGCTACCTTTATTCAACATTTCAAAACAGTAAGACTATTTCCTTGGCGTCAGTTAAGATTTTACTAAAAACATTGTATTATTTAAAATAAGAATTCTGAAGCACATAAAAAACCAGTTATTGTTTGGTAGGCTATTCTGGAATAGCCCACCGATAGTTCGATTGTCAAATGATCAATATTGCTTCATTTTTTCATACCAAAGGATGAAAATAAGTTGAACAAAGTAAATTCAAATCATTCGAAAGGAAACTAAAAATATTGGAAAACTAAATTTATATTTGGCTGTTTATTGAAATGTTGGTAGTTCAGTATTGAATAACCTATCCAAATTTTGATTTTTTTTTTTTTTTTTGGATTTTCAATTTTTCATGTTCTTTTTTATTTCTAAGGCAAGAAAATAAGTTTTTTATACAGTCTCCAACCTAAAATGGTGAAAAAATGAAGTTTCTGTGACATTTGATTTATCGGTAGTCTACCGGAACAGCCTACGAAAAAATATCTGGTTTCTTATCTGCTTAGAATTCTTATTTCAAAGGATACGGTGTTTAAACTTTTTTCGCCCATTCTTCCGCTAATTTCTGGCGAATCAAAAATAGATATATAGAGCTAGGTAGGTACCAATGCTCGCTACCTGTATTCACCATTTCAGCACAGTAAGGCCATATACAAGATACTAACGATTTCAATAAGAAAATGTTTTTCGCCGATCTTTCAGATAATTTGGCGAACCACCGAGAAGGAAAATACTGGCCTGGTAAGCACTAGTCTTCGCTTCCATTCTTTAAAATTTTCTGACAGTAAGATACATCCCTAGCGTTTGCTTACAAATTGGTTTTTGACCAATATTTCTTATTACTGCCATTTTTTCCCAATGACGGAAAAACACAGTTACAGCAAGCAGGGTTGGTTTTCTTCCGGGAAGAAAGGTATTTCTTCCCTTCCCTGGGAAGAAATAGGGAAGAAACGGGAAGAAATACCTTTCAGCTGTCAGCAAGTTAGTTAGCAATGACCGCTCTCTTAAACAAAATTTTATTTTTCTGGCGTCGGTTAAGATTTAACCAGAAAAAATTATTTTGTTTCCAACTTTTGGCGAATTAAAAAATAAGTAACAGGAAGGTAGTAATGCCTGCTACCTTTACTTAAATTTTAAGAGAGTAAGGCTATTTTTCTGGCCTCAGTTAAGATTTTACGGAAAGAATTTGAGTTTTATATTCATATTTCAGTAACAGCCAGGTAAGTGCCAATGACCGCTATCTATATGTAAAATGGCAAGACAGCAAGACTGGAGAAAAAGAAGGTTTTTGCCCAATATTTCCGCCAATTTTAGGCTAACTGCCAAAAAAAGTAACAGTCAGTTAGTTAGTAACGTGTGCTACTGTTATTTAAAATTACAAGGAAATGAGTCTATTTTCCTGGAGTTCGAGAAGATTTTACTGAAATTTTTCTAGTTTTTCGCCAAAATGTTCGCCAGTTTTTTTGCCAATCACCGAAAGTTGCAGGCAGATAGTAAGGCCTGCTATCTTTCCTTACAATTTCAAGACGGTAAGACTATTTTCCATATATATGCTGGTACTGTGTAAAAGTGTGCCTCATAGTTTCTCAGAGCCTCGCTGGATAAAACTTCGATTCTCGGTGCAAAATGTCTAAATGTTTACCAATTTTTTGACAAAGTGCCGATCTCTTTGTTTCTTTGGTGTTCAATGTCCCGTTCAACGACAACGACAAAGACACAATTTTACGCGATGACGTCATACGCCGCATTCGTTCGTTGTACTCGCGAAAAATTTTAAAGAATCTTTCGGACCTATCAAGCAACAATCTCACCAAGTTTCAACTTTCTCCAATGTTCAGCGGCTGAGAAACTTCGCACACAATTTTTTTACGTAATGACGTCATACACCTTCCGTAATCACGTGACATGCGTCTGAAGTTGACAGAACCGTCCGACTCAGCCAAGGAGTAAATCGATTGAGTTTGAAGTTGATCTGAGGTTTCGTTCTCGAGATATCTTGCACACAACATTTTGTTCACAACAGACTGACACACACACACATACACACACAGAACGTACAAACACTATATATCTCCCTTTGGTCGGGGAGACATAACAAGTAGGTCAGTGAAACTGGCTATGTCCCCCTCCGGGCATACAATTCCAGTAACATATTTTGACACTCGACCAAAAAATGTAGCCTAATTTTTTAAGTCCAGCTGAGTCAATGTCCTTGGGCCAACCTAGCCCATTCACAATACTAACCCTTGATAGTAGTAGTACCCACACTAGTTATATCTCGATTTATATTTCGACAATCGATTAAGAAATGTTGGATTCAGCGTGTTAACAAACTCATTAGGTGCTCAAAGACTGTGAATTTTTAAAATCCAGCTGGGCCAATGTCCTCAGGCCGACCTGGCTCATTTACAAAACCAACTCTCGTTAGGACCCATACCCATATTACCTATATGTAAAACATTTTGACAATCGATCAAGAAATGCAGGCTTGAGTGTGTTAACAAACTCACTCAAGTGCTCAAGGACTGTACATATTTTGAAAGTCCAGCTGGCTCATTTACAATACCAATTCTTGTTAGAACCCATACTACCTTTATGTTTGGCATTTTTAGATGAAAGAAAAAATGCTTTAATTCTTATCACAAGAACAGCTTGCCACCAATCAATGAAATTTGCTCATTTTTTATTTGACTTCAGGTACATTAACAGACACCTGTCATGTTTTTCTCATAAGGATATATAGTCCCTGCGGACCCTTTCTATCTTCCTGGGACAAAAAGGATCATAGTTCCAGTGGTAGAAATGACCACTGATCCCAACTGTCGAGGCTCTGAATCTTTCGGTGCGCGTTTCTGGACCGTTAGGTTCAGACTAGCAGGCTTATTTTTTCTTTAAAAAAACGCACTGAGAAGTACCCTGGCGCATTATTTTCGACCACAGCGAAACTACCAAACTTGAGTAAAGAGTGGTTTTGCAACTGAAGAATCAGTGTCGTTGTGGGTGATAATAGGTAATTTTATATCCTGATCTAAAACAAATTTCTATTTTCTTCATTCAAAATTGTTATTTGACCATAAAAACTGAGCGCCTTAATTTATAAGAGGGCCATTCACGTAATGCACTCGTTCTAAAATAACGTCATTGGCCCCAGTCACGCGCCGAGACTAGCAAAACTGGCATCACTGACAAGTTCTGTTATAGGAACTATAACTCTTGCTGTCATAACAAGAATGGCTCCTATATTGTTTACGTTGTGCCCATTTTTTCATAACGTTCTTAGGATTAAATAATTATTTTCAAAAAACAACTGTGTCTAGACTAAAAAGCAGTAGAACTCTATCATTTCACTGATGTTTTAAGAACGGTTCAAAGACGTGTAATTTTTTTTTATCAAATATTGTTGATCTCTTTAAGCAATTAACTGTGTTTATTGTTTGTGAAGAAAATACGTTGCAAAATCGACCTAATTCAACGCTTTTAATAAGTTCATTTTATGGCCATAAAGGCATTAAAATAGCCCCCATTTTTTTTTTGGAGGGGGGAGGCATCGGCCCCCAGTCGCAAGATCCCAGAAATATCTCTGTCCAGGACAAAACGATTTGCGAGAAGTGATTGGGAGAACATAAATGCTTGCATTAGTTAGACACCAGTACCAGCAACCAGACCGGAACAATCAGTCAACTGATTATCCATTTCTTTACGCACCATTTATGACATCGAAACACGAAGGGGGGGGGGGGGGAGAGAACGAATGGTTTGAGACGATCCGAATTCGTGAAATGACAAAAGAACATCTTCCGTCGTTCAAATCATATTTTGTCAAATATCACAAATTGATGTATATTTAAGTCGATAGGGTTGCAAAACTTGCAACTGGCTGATTTAGTGGAGTTGGAATTTAGCATTTTGTTGTCACTGATCACGATCTATTCTAGCCAATTCTATCTCCTCTCCCTCGTATCTTGTTTTTAACAATGAATAATATAAAGGATGTTCTAATAAACATAATGTTTGTCTATTACACCCGACATGTTTCACAACATAGTGTTTGATCTAGGTAAATTGTGTTGCCGCCCAAAACTTCATTTTTTACCTTTCGAGCGATTTTATCTTGCTGACCTCGTTATCTGAGCAATAGCTAACTGGGAGCTACAGTAGTTCCAAGAAGCGGTGCACTAAAAAGTTTCCACGCACCGCTTCAAAGCCTCGCTATATAACGATAAGCAAGTCAACTGCGCTCGCTTTGAGGCACCCCTGTGGCTACTTCGTACGAGATTCAACGACCCATGAGTTTTTATTGGCATTTGCTAAAGGCCCTCAAAGTACAACGGTAATCATATACAACTTCTGTGTTACGGTTTTTTAAAAGAAAATAATACGGAAATAACCCCAAATCTCCCGCAATAATTGACATTTGTTTGTATACAGGGAGCATACTTTATTACGTGAAAAAGTAACAATCATTTTTGCAATTATCCACCAAAAAACTTTTAAATTGATATTTCAAAAAGAACGTATAAAAATAAAGTCAAATATTGTGGGTGTACAAAAAAAATTATTTTGTACACATTTCGTAATTCTGCATCTATGAACTATTTTAGTATATATTTTACAAATAAACTATAACCCTTTTATTTAAATTTTCGGTCCCTTGACTTTAGTCACGTGACATTTAAAGGCCAGACTGTAAACAAACATTTGACAGGTTGGTGCGGGAGCTAACTTTTCTGCACTTTTATTAACAAATAAAAGTTATACAGCTCACTAAAAAGTGTGCCTGTTTTGCAAAAAGGGCATATCGGGCATGAACTTTCTGTAAATGTTTGAATAATAGGGCTGGAATACAGGATTCGTGTCTCAGAAGATATGAAGTTGACCCCTATAAGTGGAGCAATGGAAGGCTTCGCAGCTCTGACAGACAGATATGCGATGTTATAAAAGTCTGAGCTGACTCGGAGCTAGTAGCTCCAAGAAGCGGTGCGCTAAAAAGTTTCCAGGCACCGCTTCAAAGCCTCGCTATATAACGATAAGCAAGTCAACTGCGTTCGCTTTGAGGCACCCATGTGGCTACTTTGTGTGAGATTCAACGACCCATAAGTTTTTATTGGCATTCGCTAAAGGCCCTCAAAGTACAACGGTAACCATATACAACTTCTGTGTTACGCTTTCTTTAAAAGAAAATAATACGGAAATAACCCCAACTCTCCCGCAATAAATGACATTTGTTTGTATACAGGGAGCATACTTTATTACGTGAAATAGTAACAATAATTTTCTGCAATTATCCACCAAAAAACTTTTAAATTGATATTTCAAAAAGAACGTAAACATAAAAAGTCAAATATGGTGGGTGTACCAAACAAATTTATACGTAATTCTGCATCTATCAACTATTTAATATATATTGTTCAAATACACTATAACCCCTTTATTTAAATTTACGGTCCCTTGACTTTGGTAACGTGACATTTAAAGGCCAGAATGTAAACAAACATTTGACAGGTGGATGCGGAAGCTAACTTTTCTGCACTTTTATGAACAAATAAAAGATATACAGCTCACTAAAAACTTTGCCTGTTTCACAAAAAGGGCATATTGGGCATGAACTTTCTGTAGATGTTTGGGGCTGGTATGCACGATTCGTGCCTCAGAACATATGAAATTGACCCCTATTAGCGGAACAATGGAAGGCTTCGTAGCTCTGGCACAGATATATACGATGTTATACAAGTCAGAGCTACTCGGAGCTTAGCTCCAAGAAGCGGTACTCTACAAAGTTTCCGGGCATCGCTTCAAAGCCTCGCTATATAACGATAAGCAAGTCAACTGCGCTCGCTCTGAGGCACCCCTGTGGCTACTTTATGCGTGAATCAACGACCCATAAGTGTTTATTGGCATTTACTAAAGGCCCTCAAAGTACAACGGTAATGATATACAACTTCTGTGTTACGCTTTCTTTAAAAGAAAATAACACGGAAATAACTACAATTCTCCCGTAATAATTGACATTTGTTTGTTTACAGGGAGCATACTTTATTACGTGAAAGAGAAACAATAATTTTTGCAATTATCCACCAAAAAACTTTTGAATTCATATTTTAAAAGAATGTAAAAAATAAAACGTCAAATATTGTGGGCATACAAAATAAATTTATACCTAACTTTGCATTTATCAAGTATTTTAGTATATATTTTACAAATAAGCTATGACCCCTTTATTAAAATTTTTGGTCATCTGAGTTTGGTCATGTGACATTTAAAGGCCAGAATGTAAACAAACATTTGACACGTGGGTGCGGAAGCTAATTTTTCTGCACTTTTATGAACAAATAAAAAATATACAGCTCACTAAAAATTGTGCCTGTTTTGCAAAAAGGGCATTTTATGCATGAACTTTCAGTAAATGTTTGAATTATTGGGACTGGTATGTAGGATTCGTGCCTCAGAACACATGAAGTTGACTCCTATTAGTGGAACAATGGAAGGCTTCGTAGCTCTGACAGAGAGATATACGATGTTATACAAGTCAGAGCTACTCGGAGCTAGGAGCTACAGCTGACTTGGAGCTGCAAAACACTGTGATTCTCAATTCCAACATGCTGCGTTGTTTGACATATCACCTAGCTATATGGTACTGAGTTTAAAAGCTTATCTGATCAGGCCTAAAATTTAGGGTGGTTGGCAATTACCTGAAAAGTGAAAAGGCCCTTTAGAAATGTAAACAAACATTCGAACGGCAGAAAAATTTATAAGCTTGATCACTGCATTCGATTTTGAGTTACACGAAAGTGGTAAGAATAAAACTGCAGTGTGTTGAGTGTTAAGTTCACAATAATATATTCATCAACAGATATATAGCTTTAGCATTATTAAACGACTCGTTTAAAGTATTTCCTACTTATTATAGCACTTAACAATACTTTACAATAATTTTGAGGGCGAAAAGGGAACTTGCAGAGTACCAATTCAATTAAAATTAAACCTTGGAAATTACAATTTAATGAGCAGTTGCTGCTACAGCTTAGGTTTGCAGTCAATCATTGTTGCAGAGGAGAAATGTATTCTAATTTTTTTTTGGCTTGTGCATTTCCAACCAGGAACGGCTCAAACGCAAAAATTGGTAATATAAGTATTCCATAATCAAACGTTTTAGTTTGCATTTAAGCCATAAAAAATACAAAATGCTCACTTCAGTCATGCATTACTCTATGCCTGGAAAGTGGTAACTGCAATCAGACTTTATCTTCCGTCTTTTTATCCAGACTGTTTATATACATAGGTTTAATGTTTATGCGTACCCCTTTACCATATCAGGTGATCGTATTTGAATGATTCGAGGAGTTCTGAATAAAGTTACCAAACAAGTAAGACGCCTCTCTCTCTCTCTGTTTTTACGAAGACATAACATGGTGTCAGATGTGGCTTAAAAATGGCAAAGTTTTAACCACCGACAGCCTTCGACTTTAGTAAACAACAACAATGGCCAGAGTGGAGAAGCCGTTGGCAGAGATTTCGCATTGCCTCTAAGCTGAGAGAAGAAGAGAGATTCAAGTGTCCAGATTTATATACTCCATGGGCATGCAGGCTAAGTGGATTTACATTTCAACTGAATTTGTGAATTACTCTATGCGAAATAGTCACGATGCCGTTATCGCAAGGTTTGACGCTCATTTTGTGCCGTTAGTGTATATACACCGTTCAAGGAGGCGATTTCTTATTTGGGAATAGATGTTCAACCTGGCACATATATATATAGATGAGTGGTTCCTTTTCCTTTTCTCACCTTCCACGCCACACTTGATTTTATATCCTGTTCAACTGCTATGTTGAGCAACTAAGGATGACTATAACTACAGTCTATGGCAAGCCGTGGTAGAGAGAAGAAATGTGTGCTGTGTAATAATTCCACTATATATACAAGACATTTTAAAACGTATTTTAGCATTTTTAACATGTCTCACACCGTCTTTCACAATATTTTTTTTAACATGTACTGTCTCAAAAATAAGTTTATGGCCTATACTCTACACAGGCAAGTTTCAACACTTCGTCGGTCATCAGTGAGTATAATTTAGCCTAAATATACAAAATATACACAGCAAACATTTTGTCGTTCGAATACGTCTTTCGATGTCATCACAATTACCTTTTGACAATTACATTTTGTTTGGTTTGCGTTAAAAGTGACGTCTGAGAGTTTCAACGTCATTGAAATGACCAAAAACAATATAATAGCAACGATCTCCTAACAATCCAATTCAACGAAGATAAAGGACTTTAATAAACAACCTAAAATCGATGTGGCTTAGGTGTCACATAAAAACCAAACTGTGACGTAATAAAAGGCCGAAAGTGGAAAACACCCGTTTATTGAAAACGCGGTTGTCTGTAAAACAAACAACAATTTATAAGTACAATGCAATAGAAAAAAATACACCAATTCACTGACCAAACTCACAAAGGTAAACTTACGGCCCGAAACTCGTACATGAAATCACTTCAATAATTACACGACATAACTCCAATTATTACACGGGATAATTTCACCAGTAACACGAGGTAATATAAAACAAAATTCTATATTTACCGACTATGCGGACCTTAAAATCCCAAAACAGCTCCTCCTTTAACACACTTCAAAGAAAACTGGCACCGAGATACACGTGGTCCAGGAATTTATATTAAACAAGAGAACACGCTTGAATGACCAGTTACAATATTGGGAGCGGGAAACGCATGGGAACCACAGAAAAAAGACAGGCTTCACACTTTCAAAAGGAACCCTTTGATCACCATAACATGGCTCCCCAAAATTATGACATAATTTTGTAACGCGAATTAAAAGGTCTACACAAAATGCATTATATAATAAGAACGATACTAGCCATAAAACACAACAGCGGCTCCCACGGCCGGGAATTAACCCCTAACGCTAATCTGTTGCTTCTACCAACAAAACAAGTTTGTGGATAGGCCTATCAAGAAAAACCACCGGGCGCAAACGTTTACCAGTTTTGTCTAAATGCCCATCAGCTAGCATTAACTTCACGCTTCGTACAAGTCCGTCGGGAGATTTATGCACACGTGCCACCTTGCCCAGCTTCCTCATACTTCTATGGATATTATCATCCTTAATTACGACGATGTCGCCAACTTTCAAATCGTGACGCGCCTTGTGCCATTTGGGACGCACTTGCAAAAGGTGCATGTATTCTTTGCGCCACCTGGACCAGAACTGGTCGACCATGTATTGTACACGCCTCCACCGTTTTACAGAGTATACGTCGTCACGTATAAAATTACCTGGTGGAGCGACAACTTTCGACTTCATAGTGAGGATGTGGTTAGGCGTCAACGGTTCTAAATGATCTGGGTCAGAAATATTTTCGAGCGTCAACGGACGACCATTGATAACTGCGGATACTTCGCAAATGAACGTCCGCAACGACTCGTCGTCTAGCTGGGACCCGTGCTGATAGAGGAGGGTATCTAGAATATTTCTAACACTGCGGATCATCCGCTCCCAAACGCCACCCATGTGGCTGGATAGAGGGGGTTCATGCGAAACTCAAACTCACACCCATTAGCCAACAGAAACTCACGAACATCTTTGTCGTCTATTTCGTTCAAGGCTTCCTTCAGCTCACGTCGGGCACCGACGAAGGTAGACGCCCGGTCTGATCTCAGCAATGAAATCGGGCCTCTTACTTCTATGAATCGTCTTAGAGCGTTGATGAAGGAGCTTGTCGTAAGTGAATGAACCAATTCTAGATGCACAGCTCTGCAGGAGAGACAGGTAAAGACACAACACCAACGCTTGACTTCCTTTCGTTTTTCTTTGACAATGAAAGGACCACAGTAATCCACTCCGCAAAAGGTGAAGGGAGGACTAAACTGTGTGCGATCAGAAGGCAAATTTGCCATTTTTTGAGTTTGAGGGGACGCTCTTAACCTTCTGCAGATAACGCACTGATAGATGAACTTTGATACTGCCGAGTAGCCTCCTAGAATCCAAAATCCATTGGATCTTACTTCATTGAGTTTGATGCCTCTTCCTTGGTGAAGAACCTTTCTATGGTAGTAGCTGTAATCAGCTCTGAAACGTGAGCTGACCTGGGAAGGACAACAGGATGTACATTGGATTCTGGCAATGAAGACAGTCGCAATCGACCACCAACGCGGATTATGCCATTGTCCACAAAACAGTCTAGTTTGCGAAGCGAGCTATTGCTTTTAACTGGTTCCTTCTTGGACAGGGATCTCATCTCATCTGCAAACGAATGACCCTGTACTAGCTTGAGGATTTCAGTCTCTGCCTCTCTAAGATTTTCTGCGTTTACAGACTCGTACAGTGAGAGCGCAGGACGGTTTCGGGTGCGACTCGTACTGTAACTCCTTTAATTGACCGCAACAATGAACTTCGCCACTGAAGTATCAACGCAACCGCCTTTTTCAAGCGTGTCCAGGATGAGAAGTGGTCAAATCTTGAAACGTCGAACTCGTCGCGAGTCGTGTTAGAAAACACTATGACCCTTTTGACTTCAGGGTCATCTTTCGCCACAGCAATCTCAGTCTTAGGCTCAGGTAACAAGCTTCGCCATAAAATCTCTGGTCCAGGAAACCAAATTGACTTCCGAAGTTCTTCAACGAAGCAGCCTCTGGAGGCCAAGTCCGCTATGTTCAAGGTACCGGACACATGGTGCCATTGGTCTACACTAGTGTAAGTGTGAATAAGTCCGACGCGATTGGCAACATAGACGTGAAAACGCGAAGCTTTTTTTCTGAATATAACCCAATACGACTTTACTATCCGTATAGAAAAAAATGCTTAACGTCTGAATACCGCAGCTCAGACTCTAAGAACTTTGCTGCCTTGGCTGCCAAAACTGCTGCAGCCAGCTCCAAGCGGGGGATAGTTATGGGCCGGATTGAAGCGACGCGTGATTTTGCCATAACTAAAGTCACATTTGGGTTTTCGTCCTCGTCCACTAATCGCAAATAACTACAGAATCCGTAGCCACTGGACGACGCATCGCAGAAATGATGCAGCTCAACATATTTCGTTACAAATCCCTCTGGTTTGACACATCGTGAAATTGAAACATCTTCTAGCTTGCCGAGATCGGCCAGTCATCGCTGAAATTAAGAGGCGGTGTGCTCCGAAACCTCGTCATCCCAGTCATACCCTTCAATGCAAACGTGTTGCAAAATGCGCTTACCAACAAGGGTATATGGCGCAATAAAACCTGCAGGGTCGTATATCGAAGCCACTGTTGCTAGAATACCACGTCGAGTCAGCATGCGCTGTTTGACAAATGTTTTGAATTTGAAGACATCGAACTGAACGCACCATTCAGTGCCTAGCGTTCGCTCGATTGGAATATCTTCAAAACGTAGATCTAGCTTGTCGAACGTCTTGACCTCCTGTGGGACTGACTCAAGTACCGCGGGCGAATTGGACACAAACTTATGAAGCTCGAGTCTGCCCTTGGAGCATAACTGTGTAGTGCGCTGGACAAGACTTATTGCAGTGTCGTCCTCACTGACGGAGATTAGCCCATCATCCACGTAGAAGTGGTTGTGCAAGAAGTCGCGCACATCCTCTCCAAACTCCTCAGAGTAATCCGTAGCGATCTGTTTTAGTCCGAAGTTACTACACGGGGGGCTACTGGATGCCCCAAATATGTGTACAGACATGCGATACACCTGTGGATCCCGACTTGTGTCACCGCCTGGCCACCAGAGAAATCGAACAAAGTCACGTTGAGCCTTTGGAATCCTAAATTGATAAAACATTTTAGTTATGTCACAACTAAATGCAACCGGCTCTTTCCTGAATCTCAACAGGACGCCTAACAAGGAGTTTGTTAGATCTGGACCAGGTAATAAGGTGTCGTTTAAGGACTTACCCATATAGCGGGCACTGCAGTCGAACACCACTCTGAGCTTTTTCTTTTGTTTGTTGTACACCCCGTGGTGTGGGATGTACCATACCTCTGTCGGATCGCTATTAGGAGGCTCTACAGGCTCCGCGTATCCCTTCGTCAACATGTCTTCCATGAAGGCAGTGTACTGGGATTTGTAATCTGTATTACTATCCAATTTAGACTTCAAACGATGCATCCTTCTGTCAGCAAGAGAACGGTTGTTACTCAAATCTGGCGAGCCGTCGCGGAATTGTAAAGGCATGACGTAATGGCCATCCGGGTCTTGTTGAATGTTACTGCGCATTGTCTCAAGGAAAGCAAGATCATCACGAGACATTCCTTGTTCTGCAGAAGACGAGTCCTTAAAATCCGCCTCTAATACTGCAACGACATCACGAGGGCATATGGTTTCTTTAGCGCTAGTCTTGAGTACTAGTTGAACCGACTTTGATTCCATTTCAACTCCTAATACTCGGTGGCTAAACCCGATCGGATCGTTCTCCGCGCTCCTGTGGTCAATAACTCCAACGATACCCCAGCCCAGATCAGTGCGTTGGGCAAAAGGGCCGCCCGTCTCGGAAACTATAACCTCCCTAGGAGCCAGAGCCCTGGTGCAGTTGTAGCCTATCAACAAGCCTATCTCCACGTCTGCCACAGGCATTAGCAAATTTTCTATTCGCCGTAAGTGTGGCCACTTTCTGGCCATAGCAGAAGTGGGTATGTGTGAGCGATCTGCAGGCATCACGTTCCTTGTGTAAACCGGAGGAAGAGGAACACGTCAGTCGCTGTCGAATCCTCTGACCGTTAAACCGCTAACCTTTTGACATGTCACTTGTTTATTTTCAGCCAACATAGTGGAGAGAGAAAGTTTCACCTCTGGTCCTGACACATTCAGTTTGGCACACGTACGGTCCAATATAAACGAAGTATCCGCTTGCGTGTCCAGGAGAGCATAAGTGAGTTTTTCTTCGTTAGGCGCACTGTGATGGCTGGCATAGATAGGCACTATCATTGAGCTCAAACTAGCTGCCACTGTTGATGTAGCACCGCTATGGGTGATGACCACGGCTTGGGTTTCACCTTGCGGAAGAAAGGGCGGAGCCTCAGGTTGCAGAGCAGTACTGTTGCTTCTTGTCTTACCATTGAAATAGGCCTGCCATCTGTCGTGAAGTGCTGTTGGGTGCCCTTTGTTACATACTTCGCATTTCGCTTTGTGCTTGCATTTCTTCGAAACGTGGCCAGGTGACAAGCAGCCCCAACATAACTTGTGTTTGAACACAAAGTCCTTCTTTTCAGCCTCGGGCTGAGAGACAAAGGATTTGCATTTCACCAACCAATGTGGTTTCTTGCAAAATAAGCACCCTGGGGCCTTCTTAGATTCCACAGTATGCGTTGTAGACCTTTTGTCTACTTTAAGCGAACTGCCATTAGGTAACTTCGACTTACTGTCCTCCGATTTGTGGCCGCTATTTATAGTTGTGAACGGCTCGTTGGCGATTTCTTACTCGTTGTACAAGAACTGCACAAAGGAGGAGAAAGGTGGAAAATCCCCCTTGTCGATAGTCCATCTACTGACCACGCGCTTCCATCGTTGGATCAACCATTCCGAAAGCTTCAACAACATCTTGCGATTCTCGCGAGGGTCATCTAAAAACCGTAGGCTGGGCATAGACTCTTTGGCTACCTCTAGCTGACGTAAGTAATCTACAAACTTACGAAGGCCTTGGCCATCACGGTTTTGGATCCTAGGCCAGTCCTGAAACTTATCACGATAAGCCTCACTGACCACAAATGCGTTTCCAAAACGCTGATCCAAGTGTTTACATGCAGCAACAAAGGCTTCAGGAGTACCCAAAGACAAGAAACACTCCACGCACGACTTGGCGTCGCCGTCTAAGTAACGCTTCAAATAGTAGAGTCGCTCTTCCTCAGGAATACCTCTGCTAGACACTAAAACCTCGAACGACCTCTTCCAACCTCTATACGAAAGTACGTCACCGCTAAACATCGAAGGTTCTGGAGGAGGTAAACGTGACAGAGATAACTGGGAACACAGAGCACCAATAATATCCTGTTGAGCATTCTTGACATGGATCCCATCCCTTAACAGAACGAGAAACTGGGTACATTTCTCCTCACTAGAGACTTGTTGCATACCGGCAATGAATTCTCCTAACGACTGAAGTCGGTCTGCGCCACTGACCACACTTTGGACCACTTCAGCCCCAACATGAGAACCTTTGACGGGCTCTGATCCACGATCCGAATCAGCCCGTAAGTCAGCACCGCGGACGGATCCGCGCGCTGAACCACGTGATAAACTGTTTGGATGTACAACGACACGACGAAATGAACCGGCTTGACTGCCGACTCTGAAGTATTGGCTAAGATTCGAAATTTTCGAATTCACGAGATTGTACAAGGTATTGCCTTGTTGTTCGATAGACGAAAGAAACTCCTTGTCGGAATCCTTGATGTCAAAATCGATTAATTCCATGAGTTTGTTATACTCGTCGGAAAATTCGTCTAATTCGGCAGAAACTGTGCTTTAAAAGATTTCAGCCGATCCACATCTTCCTCGGACGATACAGCCGATTCGAACGCTCTGGCGCGTTTGAGAAACTTCCGAGCAAAACCCTTAAACTGCTCAACTTTGTAAGATTTACCCTTTTTAGTAAGCTGACGGACTCGTTTTGGCTTTATATCCTCAGTAAAACCACTTGCGTCAGGGAAGCCGATCATAGTCCGTTCCACAAGGGGGCACTCACCATCTTGACCGACATCGTTAATGATAGACTATAATGAGCGACTTGTAAAGACAAACTAGTGTACCTACTTAATAACTTACATAAAGTCGCAATAAGCTTACGTTTCTGAAGTGAGTACGGTTTTTGAAAGTTAAATCGCAACGTAGGGGTCCGACCAAACTATGACCAAGCAGTTTTAACCAATTCATCGAGATCGCAGCGCTAACACTCGACACTGGGGACGTTAAAGGGAGGGACCTTTTATTAAACAACAACTAGTGCCACACGATACCATGATGTGAATGCACGATCATGTGACCCACAAGATCACTGACACAACGGTGCACCATACACTCTAGTTTTAATGCGATGTGAATGCTCGAACATGTGACCCATAAGGTCACTGACACCACGGTGCACCATACACTCTAGTTTTAATGCGATGTGAATGCACGAACATGTGACCCATAAGGTCACTGACACCACGGTGCACCATACACTCTAGTTTCAATACGACTTAAAGTACGAACATGTGACCCACAAGATCACTGGCACCACGGTGCACCATACACTCTAGTTTCAATGCGACTTAAAGTACGAACATATGACCCACAAGGTCACTGGCACCACAGTGCACCATACACTCTAGTTTCAATACGACTTAAAGTACGAACATGTGACCCATAAGGTCACTGGCACCACGGTGCTCCATACACTCTAGTTTCAATACGACTTAAAGTACGAACATATGACCCACAAGGCCACTGGCACCACGGGGCATCATACACTCTAGTTTCAATACAACTTAAAGTACGAACATGTGACCCACAAGGTCACTGGCACCACGGTACACCATACACTCTAGTTTCAATACGACTTAAAGTACGAACATGTGACCCACAAGATCACTGATATCACGGTGCACCATAACTCTAGTTTCAATACGACTTAAAGTACGAACATGTGACCCACAAGGTCACTGGCACCACGGTGCACCATACACTCTAGTTTTAATACGACTTAAAGTACAAGCATGTGACTCACAAGATCACTGACACCACGGTGCACCATAACTCTAGTTTCAATACGACTTAAAGTACAAGCATGAGACCCACAAGATCACTGACACCACGGTGCAGCATACACTCTAGTTTCAATACGACTTAAAGTACGAACATGTGACCCACAAGGTCACTGGCACCACGGTGCACCATACACTCTAGTTTCAATACGACTTAAAGTACGAACATGTGACCCACAAGGTCACTGACACCACGAGGCACCATACACTCTAGTTTCAATACGACTTAAAGTACGAACATGTGACCCACAAGGTCACTGACACCACGGTGCACCATACACTCTAGTTTTAATGCGATGTGACTTGAGACGTTCAACCGGTCAGGCAGTTAGGTTTTCTAATAACGTCATTTTCACCGCCGGTGTGATGGTGGGTGGAGTGAGGGGGGAGGGAGGAAGGGGTGGGGTGGGTTGATGAGAAACTGGCCGCATATTATAATAATAATTATTATTATTACTGTTGTTGTAAGTATTGTATCAGTTTTCCGTCATAACTCGAAGAAATGAACCACCGATAGAATCTCTCTTACGACGTCATAGCAGCAAAACTTTTAGTGGGTATGTGTAAGTGACGGTATTCCATGGACACACAACGGAATATTTCTCCTCCTGACAATCAATATCACACCTTGTTTAATTAAAGCCGAGACACCACGCAGCTTATTGACAGATTCCATTCACCACAAAAAAATCTCACCAAATTTAAAGGCACGGGACCAAATCTAACATTTTGAAAATTTAAAAAAAAAACACGAAAAAAAACATTAACCAATAAAACACAGTTTGTTAAATTCTGATAAAATATGTCCACATTTACCTCAAGTAATGTCCAGTTCACAAGAATTCAATGGAAAGCCATGATGTGTGCTTTACAAGTAGAATCAGCGTCTCCTAAACTGTCCGAGGCGATGACAGCGCGGTGAAGCTGTCGGGGGTCGTGATCATAGTGAGTGCGCGTTATGGCAGGCGCGGCGAAACTGTCCAGGGTCGTGACCGTAGTGAGCGCGCATCGTGGTAGACGCGGCGAAACTGTCTGGGGTCGTGGCCGTAGAGCGCGCGCATCGTAGCAGGCGCGTTGAAACTGCCCGGGGTCATGATCGTAGCGAGCGCGCATCGAGACAGGCGCGGCGAAACTGTCTGGAGTCGTAATCGTAGCGAGCGCGCATCGTGGTAGGCACGGCGAAACTGCTTGGCGACATCTGGCCGGCCCCATGAAGGAGGTTAGCCGCACATCGGATTTATTCCGTCACGCACGGCATGGCCAGTCGACAACTATGTGACGGAATAAAAGGCCGAAAGTGGAAAACACCCGTTTATTGAAAACGCGGTTGTCTGTAAAACAAACAACAATTTATAAGTACAATGCAATAAGAAAAAAAATACACCAATTCACTGACCAAACTCACAAAGGTAAACTTACGGCCCGAAACTCGTACATGAAATCACTTCAATAATTACACGACATAACTCCAATTATTACACGGGATAATTTCACCAGTAACACGAGGTAATATAAAACAAAATTCTATATTTACCGACTATGCGGGCCTTAAAATCCCAAAACAGCTCCTCCTTTAACACACTTCAAAGAAAACTGGCACCGAGATACACGTGGTCCAGGAATTTATATTAAACAAGAGAACACGCTTGAATGACCAGTTACAATATTGGGAGCGGGAAACGCATGGGAACCACAGAAAAAAGACAGGCTTCACACTTTCAAAAGGAACCCTTTGATCACCATAACACAAACATGAAAGTACAAGCGACGTCGCTAAGGTGTCGCTGGACGTTTGTTACTGCTTCTTTCATAACATCTTTCTTCGGGACAAACGTCAGCTGCTTCATAAAATGTCATAACAGATTGTTGCTAAATCTAATAGCCTTTATTATCACTATTTAGAAAAAGTATACATTTTGGGGAAGAAGAACGTAAATATTATGAAGAATCCATTGTGATGGCACACCTGAGGTCACATTTTATATGTCAAATTTTCCCCATATATTTTGCAGTGACGGTTGGCTTTTATCTTGTAAATTAAATAATTAAAAATAGTTTATTTGATCGGGTTAGAATAGCAAAATGAAAAGAAAACGGCACTGTAATGCATTTTAAAGGAGCGACCATAAAGTTACCAAACAACATCTCAAACACGCCAAATTTACATTACGACAGATCAGATGCGGGCTGGATTTGTCTCCACTATGTACACAATACATTAAAGTTTATTGGCATATCTCGGGTCGGGAAGATATTTGAATATCTTGATATTTGTTATCTGCCATACGTGTACCATGTCAAAGCTCATACAAAAATAGTCTTGGAAGAGTTTTCTGGAAAGGATTTTCAAATAAAAATTTGACCTTGACTTTGAAGATAAATGTTACAAAAATTGCACTTTCTAGGAGATTTAATTACCCTATAAAAATGTGCTAAATTTAGCATTCCTACGTCAAGTAGTCTGGGAGGAATTGTTTGGAAACCATCCAACCAAAAAAACCCGTTCTACAAAAATAGCTCGGCACCTAAGCGTGGATGCAGTTTGTTCTCTCCGCTCCCCTCCCATACCTTGCTGTGGCTATGAAAGTGGCCGTGCTTCAGTCTCCTGTACAAATCCCTGCTTGAATGAGAACATTCGGGAAGACTTCATTATCCTATAAAATGTGCTAAATTTAGCATTTCTACGTCAAGAAGTGTGGAAGGAGTTGTTTGGAAACCATCCAACCAAAAGAAACTCGCTCCACAAAAACAGATCGACACCACAGTGTGGATGCGGTTTGTACTCTCGGATCCCCCAGATATCTTGCTATGGCTATGAAAGTGGCCTAGCTTCAGTCCACCTGCACATATCCCTACTTGAATGAACAACATATAGGTACCATACGAATACCTGAAATTGTGGTGCTGTCTCAGTGGTATAAAATCATCATCATAGCCGTGTCTTGAATCACACATGATAATTGTGCATCGTACCTCTCTAGATATTTTAACTGTATCCTAAAGGTGCTTGAGCTGTAACAGTTATGACGGTAAAACAACTTCCCAGTTGACGAGGCTGGATTACTTAGCCCCGTCAACCATATCTTCCGCATCACAGCTCAGAATGCAGCCGCGCTTCATATCCTTGCTTAAATGAACCAACTTGAGAATATCATCATCATATATGCAGTTTTCTAAAAAAAATAAATCAAAGACGTGTCTTCATTTAGATACAAGTAATCCATGACACCAGAGAGAAAACTGAAGTCCAAAAAAAACAAAAAAAACAACATGCTGGAGCAATGTCGAACAACAGATACGATCCCCAAATAGCCATGATTTATTTACGTTATGATAATAAGATTACAGCTTTGACAACACAGAACACTCCTCCCCCAGCAAGACGTCGCTGAACATCTAAAATTAACCACACAAGAAAAGGCTTAATTAAGTTGGTTAGCACAAGAATACAAAGCTAATAAAAGTATAGTATCCTTGAAGTGACATGATTTATCCAGGCTAGCTTACTTTCTATTAATTCTCCTGTAAAATTACACCCACAATTAAACACGCTCAATAACTTATAATTATATTTAGTTGAAATTTCTTATTTGATAAACATCGCAGAAAAACCCATAAAAATTATGCCTTTAATACAGACGTTTTTAAACCGACTTTCTTGTTATTCTTTCTGGTTATTATGCTGGTTATTAATGTAGTACATAATATATTAATTTAGTGCCATCTGCAAATAGTAGAAAAACTTGAATTAAAACTTTGTCTGTTAAATACTTTTCGAGCAAGTTATTTGAAAATCTTTAAAACTATTTAAAACTTTAAAACTATTTAAAGTGCTATATAAATTTTATGATCTGTTAACATACCTAAAATTGTCAATTTTCAATCAATCGATTCTGTAATAAGTCAAATTCAGATTCTGATTTGTAATAATTCAAATGAAGCTAAAGAAGTTCGTGCATTATTCCGAAAAAATATTTGTTGTCACTTAGTAAACTACTTACATTAATAACTTTTTATGAGACATGAAACAACTTTCTACTTTTTTTAAATTGCTGCACTGGTGAAACAGGATAACAGGTGTTAAAATACTCTTTCTCTTAATACTTAAACATTAGGGCTACTGTAGGCACTTTCACTTCCTTGGGAAATACTCAACTTCTTGAGATAAATTGCATATTTGAACAAAGGGTTTTAACAGTATCAGACATTATCTGTCCGACAACTGATATGTCTGAGTTTTTTGTAATCCATTTAATTTTTGCCTGTACAACTATTTACTATTTGAGAACTTCGACAACATCCACAACAGAATCTTTCCTGAACACAAAAATAAATTTTCTAGAACAATATTTGATATTTTCTACAAGTTTCGGACCTATGTGACAAAAACATTGTTAAACGCATCAGCTTTATATTTCTTAATGGTTTTTGCTGCTGTTGATATAGAACGAAACTGATCTAAGGACATTAGAAATACATAAATTCTATTTAATAACTTGATTAGGTAAACGCCAAGTGTATTTAACATCTGCAGCTTCTTCACGAAATTGCTGTCATACTGATTTTCTCAAATACAGTATAACAGTAGCTTATTTACTATAAATTTATTTCTGTAAAGTCATAATTACTTTCATTTATACTGGATCTACTCCAAGAAAAATTTTTATGCTCATAATTTTCTTTCTTATTTCAAAAGCCTTCTGTCAACCATGATTTATCATTGCTGCTTTTATTGATACAAACCATTCCAAGAGAAATATTTATCATAAGTAGTTTTTATCATTTCTGCAAATACTTTATAAGCTTCTTTAACATCATTAAATTCATTCAGGGTTGACCGTTCATCCGTTCAAGTATTTTAATTATATTTATTTGCAGTCTAATATATTCATATACTTCTATATACCCTCTATACATGCAAATATTGGGAGTTTTCCACTAATTATGCCATTTAGCAAACGCTATTACACTATTATATAACATATCTGTAAATATGTTATCAAATATCGACATACTGTTCATGTTATACGAATTCGTTTATTTATTAAACGGTATAACTCAAAACTATAAAACAGTTCGGCAAAGTTGTTTTGATTTTAATATGATGCCTGTTAACTAAGTAATATTTTCATTTTAAAAATATCTGTTTGAAGACCAGGAAGCCATCATTTTTTTCAATGTCTTAAAAATTGGTATCGCAATCCATAAAAAAAATTCCATTATAATATGCCGCAGATGAGACGCAATCATGAATTCGTCTCTTGCTACTCTTTATCTTTCACTGACAACCAAAAACCAATCATCATCGCTACACTAGTAGCACCTGACAGTCATTCCAAAACTGTCGCTATTTTGTAAACAGGGATTTTTGTAACTTACAATTTTTCAGTCTTAGATCAATAACAAGGAGAATTGCATACTTTTCTTGACTGTGTCTAGTTCAATATAGTGACTGTTTACCTATGGATTGTTCAGCTTGCTATGCTATGGATTCGGCATGATTTTGCATAACTGGTCTCTTTAGGTTTGCAGGATTTGGTTACCGGCTTTCGTTTGATTCTCGCTTTCCAACCATTTGGAAGTTTATGTACTTGTTTTACACGAACTTTGGTCAGGTTCGTGTTCCTACAGCAAGTTGTCTCTTGATAGTGGTTCTGTTGCCATTCATTTATTAATATTTACTTATGTTACTATTATTCTATTTCAATTTACAGACACAACGAGTATTTTGGCCTCGTGTCACCATTTGAAGAGCAAAAATGATCCACACCACCGCTGCACAGCTTGTCTTCGCCAATGTCTTCCTGTGTGCCTATCGAATCTCTCTGCCCACAGTGCCCACACCAATAAGACAGAGTCTTTACATCGATAATAGAGGGCACGCATATGCCTGAGGACTAGAAAGAAGAGCATTTCTTATCTATCGAGGCAACTTCCCCCAGTTGTGCCATCGTTACTACCTCAAGTCATATCAGTCTCGGAATCTGAAAGTTAGTTAGATGCATGTCAGAAAATGCAAGAGAGACTTGGATAACATCATTAGTAGTATGAAAACAAGAGTTCTGCGCCAGGAAGTGATGTAATACTGTCTGGACCGGAAGTGACGTCATAGGCGTTGTCATGGCAACGAAGTGTTGTGATGGCAACGCAGTGGTGTAGTCATGGAAACGAAACCTAGCCAAGCCTAGCCATGGTAGCATAGCCTTAGAAAGTGAGGACCCCCCCCCCCTGGCCGGCAGTCGGGACAGACCCTATGGTAAAAAGTGTGGACCCCCCCTAGGCAGCAGTCAGGACCGACCCCCCCCCCCCACAGGCGGTAGTCTGGCCAGACCCTATGGTGATACAGTGGAGACCCCCCAGCCGGCATGCGGGACCCCCCCCCCAGGCGGCAGTCTGGGCATCAGAGTTGTATATAAGGCATGAGCACCCATCAACAATAGTGACAGTCGTATCGGTAAGTGGAGCAAAAGTTACACACCACAATTGGATCACATCACAGTGGTATATAAGGGATGACAGCCAGTGACAGCCAGTGACAACCATTTCGGTAAGTGTTTATTGAAACTTTATAAATAAAAAGTGAACTTTGTAAACAAACTTTAGTTATTTGCATAATTGAAACTCATTGAAACTTTGTAAACAAACTTTGTAAACAAACTTTGTAAACAAACTTTGAAAACAAACTTTGTAAACAAACTTTGTAAACAAACTTTGTAAACAAACTTTTTAAACAAACTTTAGTTATTGAAACTTTGTAAACAAACTTTGTAAACAAACTTTTTAAACAAACTTTAGTTATTGAAACTTTGTAAACAAACTTTGTAAACAAACTTTGTAAACAAACTTTAGTTATTTGCATAATTGAAACTTTGTGAACAAACTTTGTAAACAAACTTTGTAAACAAACTTTAGCTATTTGCATAATTGAAACTTTGTAAACAAAATTTGTAAACAAAATTTGTAAACAAAATTTGTAAACAAACTTTGATTATTTGCACAATTGAACCTTTGTAAACCAGTTTGAGCAAGTTACACATCATCGGAGTGGCATAAAAGGAAGAGTGAAACGTATATTTCACCTCATTTCAGTTCTAGCAACAGCAACAGCAACAACGATGGCGCCAGTCTACTGTCATGATTTCGATGTGACATTTCCATCTCTGGAGTTGTTCGTAGCACATACATGCAAACCAGCTAGGTTGAAACGTGCTCATGAAGAGCTTGTTGAGCAGATTGAAGCCAAGAGACGAAAGACCGTACAAGATGGTGTTGAAAGACCTGATCCAGTCCTCTGCTGTGGATGCATTAAGATATTTGCATCTATGGATGCGTTGACACACATGTATGCATGATGGAAGAACCAAGGAGAGTACAAGTAGGCAGAGGCAGAAGAGTGAGTCTTGGTGGAAACGCACAGGAAAGACGGTTTGAGCCTGAAGATGGATCGGATTTGCTACTTGAAATGCGACAACAAGAGAACCGGATCAAGAGACATTTGCTAGAAACGTTAAACCATGGCATGAAATGGTATATTGTCGTACATGCGCGCTTCAAGAAAATGACGGCGAATGCTGAAGGCGTTATGGTAGAACAAGTGGATAATGCCTTTATCAGCTGTCCGACATATACAGCTTACAATACAGCAGATATTGAGCAGGACTTGCGAGAAACCTATAAAGAATTGTTTACCAGGTTTGATGAACATGAGCGACAAGGTTCTGGCTGGGTGTTGGATAACATACTGTATATTGAAGTACATACAGCTACGTCAGCGCCACTGGAAGCGAGTAGTTTTATCCCACTACCGAAGAAAGTAAAGAACACAAAGGCGGTGTTAAACATTCAGAATGATGATAACAAGTGCTTCTTATGGTCTGTATTGGCTCATCTTCATCCTCAAGATCGTCATCAACACCCATATCGTGTAAATCATTACACACCATTTGAGAAGGAATTAAAGGTGGAAGGCATGACATTTCCGACACCGATTACGGACATTTCAAAGTTTGAAAAGGAGAATGATGTGTCTATCAATGTGTTTGGATATGAACATGATGTAGTTGTTCCGATACAACTGAGTCGAAACACCAGCGCGAGAGAAATTAACTTACTTTTGATTAGCAATGACAAGACAAGGCATTATTGCCTTATTAAGAATTTCAGCAGACTTATGGCTTATCGTACCAAGTATAATGGAGTAATGTTTTATTGTTTCAACTGTCTTCACGGGTTTATGCGACAACATCTTTTAGACAAGCATCGCGAAGTGTGTGGCAAGCATGGAGCACAACGTTTATCATTCCACAAGGAACCCTTCATCAGGTTCAAAAATGTAGCCAAACAACAGCGAGCGCCGTTTGTCATTTATGCAGACTTTGAATGTTTCACGAAAAAGCATGAAGAAGGAGACAAGTATCAGCATCATCGTCCAAACAGCTTTGCCTATGTGGTTGTGAGCCAGTATGATACGCGTGCACCAGTCGTGTACCGAGGAGATAATGCTGTGATAGTCTTTTTAGACCATATGGTGAATGAGAGTGATTGTATTGTGCATGGTTTACAACAGAAAAAGAAAATAGTCATGACTCATGAAGATGAAGAGCATTATAAGAACGCTGTCGATTGCTACATTTGTCATGAGCCTCTAGGAGCAGATCATGTGAGAGATCATGACCATATCAATGGCAAATACCGCGGAGCTGCACATAGTAAATGCAATTTACAATTCCGATTTCGAAAGGATAAGCAGGATATTAAAGATTCTTTTATCATTCCTGCCTTTTTCCACAATTTACGAGGTTATGACAGCCATTTGATCATGGAAGAAATTGGAAAGTTCAAAAATGAAATCATTACAGTCATTCCCGACACCGTTGAGAAATATATTGCATTCACCATGAGCAATCTGAAATTTACGGACAGTTATCAGTTCATGAGTACTTCTCTACAGAAGCTGGTATCCAACCTGGCAGCAGAAGGGAAAGATAACTTTTATAACATGACGTCACACATTCATGATAGCGACCAACAAGATTTACTGTTGAGAAAGGGAGTGTACCCTTATGATTATGTCGATGAACCATCCAAGTTTGCTGAAACACAACTACCGTCCAAGGATAAGTTTTACAGACTGCTTAGTGAAGAAGACATTAGCGATGAGGATTATGCGCATGCGCAGAAGGTGTGGGAGACATTCCACTGTACTACATTCGGCGAATACCATGACTTGTACCTGAAATCAGATGTGTTGCTGCTGGCTGACGTGTTTGAAAACTTTCGTCACGTATGTCTCAACACGTATGAATTAGATCCTGCTCACTACTATACAGCACCAGGACTGTCGTGGGATGCGATGTTGAAAGCGACAAAGGTGAAATTGGAATTGATTAACGACATTGACATGTACCAAATGGTTGAACAAGGTCTACGTGGAGGAATATCTGTCATCACACACAAATATGCGGAAGCAAATAACCCCTACGTAGTAGATTACGATCCCTTGAAACCAACCAACTACTTGGTGTACCTGGATGCAAACAACTTGTACGGCTGGGCCATGTCACAAAACATGCCGGAAAGTGGATTTATGTGGGTGAGTGAGCCAGAATCCATTGACTTTATGGATGTGGATGAAGATGGCGAGATTGGATACATTTTAGAGGTGGATTTGGAATACCCATATTCAATCCATGATCATCATAATCACTATCCAGTGGCTCCAGAACGGAAATGTGTTAAGGTGGGAGAATTGTCAAAACATAGTCAGAAGCTACGGAAAGATCTAAACATGAAAGGCAAACCTAGTGAAAAGCTCATTCCCAACCTGTGTGACAAGAAGAAATATGTGCTTCATTATAGAAATTTACAGCAATATGTCTCACTGGGATTGAAAGTCACTAGGGTGCATCGTGCCATCATGTTTGCACAGAGCAAATGGTTGGCAAAATACATCTCCTTGAACACGAAAAAGAGAAAGTTGGCCAAGAACCCGTTTGAGAAAGACTTTTTCAAATTGATGAACAACTCTGTGTTTGGCAAAACCATGGAAAATGTGAGAAAGCGCATCAATGTGGAACTTGTTCACCAGGAAAAGCGGTTCAAGAAACTTGTAGCCAAACCTTCCTTCCACAAATTTACAATTTTCAACGAAGATTTGACCGCGGTACATTTACGCAAAGTGGATCTGCTTCTGGATAAATCCATTCAAGTTGGCTTCACCATTCTCGACCTAAGCAAAGTGCTCATGTTCCACTTTCATTACAACCATATCATGACCAAGTATCCCGACGTTAAACTCTTTTTCAGCGACACCAACAGTCTATGTTATGACATAGAAACGGAAGATATCTACAAAGATATGCAGGAAGATGCTGACTTGTTCGATACAAGTGACTATCCCCCAGATCATTTCCTACATTCCAACGTGAACAAGAAAGTGCTTGGGAAAATGAAAGATGAGGCGACGGGCATTCCCATAGAAGAGTTTGTTGGACTTCGACCGAAAATGTACAGTATGATGTATGGTGGGAAAGAAAAACGTACGGCCAAAGGTATCACTCGCACGTGTCAAAGACGTATGAAACATCAGCAGTATAGAGACAGTTTGTTCAACCAAACGCAAACGATAACAACAGGGCACATCATTCGAAGTCATGACCACCAGATTTTCTCGGAGAAGTTGAGGAAAGTGGCTCTCTCTCCCTTTGATGACAAGCGATATGTGATGAGTGATGGCTATTCCACTTTGGCGCATGGGCATTACAGTATATAAGGGGGAGACACTTCAACTTTAGAGTTAGTTGAGGTGTGAACACTGAAGCGTAAACATGAATCGGAAAAGATCTGCAACGGATATGGATACTCTTGCTGATACAGTGAAAGACATGAATGTGAAAAATCCTGACAATACCATCAAGAAATTGAAAGTGGAGATAGCACCAACACCACAGACGTGGGATGGAATACTTTCTCTAGGCAATGGAAAGTATATCAAGATTATGAAACAAAGCAATGAAGGCATGGTGAACATTCGCAAATACCTCAGAGATGAGGGGACTGGAAAAAACCGTCCTACGAAAAAGGGAATTTTGCTGACAATACCTGAATGGAAAATGCTGAAGAAGCAGGTGAAAGAAGTGGATAAAAGGCTTCGCAGACAAGAAGACAGCGCATAACAAGGTAAAATCATGAATGCACTCATGTTAAACGGTGGTGCTTACCTTACTGTAAATGATAGGAATGAAGTCATACTAGGTTCTCGGACAAGTTATCGGTTTAAACCTGAAGTGTGGAAAGACTTTAAAAACATACCGCTTGAACCTGGGTTTGAACGCAGACTTGAAAATAAAGTGGAAGTGACGGTGGTTGAATATGATTCTAACATACGTGTAGAAATCTGTAGAAATCTTTTAGAGGATTATCCAGAGGATTATAAGGGAGTTGTGCCAGATACACCATATACGGATTTGATCCTCTTTGATATCAAGAACTGGCGTGCAGTCTTACGATTCCTAGAAGCTATACAACATCCACTGTTCAACATCATCCGAGCATAAAGATGGAAGACTATTTGTTGGATTATGAACCCATTACATATGGATTCTCCTATATGAGAAACTTATGTGATGATATTGTGCTACGACATTTTAGAAAGTTTATCATACTATCGCTTGACGAACAATCCGTGTTGAAGGATCATCTAGTCAAGTTGAGAATACCCGGCTTTCTGCTTCACCTTTCAAATGATATAGAAGTGCGTGTGATTCAGAACTGTCTAGACGTGTTTGTACAATTTCGCCAACATGACGAGCTTACAGAACACTACGACATCATCACCCTCAGCACAGTGGAATGGAACGCGCTGTTGCAAGCATTGGATTGGGAAGACCCTTGTGCTTGAATTCAAAGAGCATGGAATACAACTTATGCGGGGTACCAAATTCATTGAGCTGACACAGCCTATGCGGCTGATGGACTTAGAAGAAGGATATGAACTGAAACTGTCTGAACATGTCACTGTTAAAGTGATAAAGTTTGGTGATGTGCGTTATGTCAGCTTCCATAGCATTTACAAATACGGGTATAATGTCTATGATACCTATATCAATTTAGATTCTGATGAATGGCATTCATTGATGAATATATTGAAAAATGAATGTGTTTGTAAATAGTGTAAATAGAAGTTTGTAAATAGTGTAAATAGACTTTGTAAACTTTGTGAATAGTGTTTGTAGTTAAGAATTTGTAAATAGTGTAAATAGAATTTGTAAATAGTGAAATTAGCGTTTGTAGTTAAGAGTTTGTAAAGAGTGTTTGTACTTAAGAATTTGTAAATAGTGTAAATAGAATTTGTAAATAGTGTAAATAGCGTTTGTAGTTAAGAATTTGTAAATAGTGTTTGTAGTTAAGAATTTGTAATTAAGTGTTTGTAAATAGTGTTTGTAGTTAAGAGTTTGTAAATAGGAGTTTGTAAATAAACGTATGCACAACACAATAAACAAGACAGTTTGAAACTTGGGTTGTTTTATTTAACAAACTTGAACAACAACAACTTAACTAATATAGCAACAACTTAAGTACAACTTAACTACAATAACAACACCATTAATAAAACAAAGGTTTATAATGTCTATATACAAAATCCTTTACAATAAAATCACCATCCTTTCTTTTTAATATATTCACAATATCAAACATACTCTGACCTCCAGCTCTATGCAATATATAATATACACAATAAAAACCACATGATGATGATATTGGCGTTTGTAATGATATGGAATTATACATATAGTCATTTCTTAAAAACATTTCTAAACGATCATCTAGAGGTTAAAGTCCATAAGAGTCAAAATATTCTACAGGGTCTTTGTCATAATACACTGCCACCCAATGTTCTCCTGGTTCATCTTGATCATCTGTGTTGATGACATAGGCGCCGCGTTGCAAAGATGGTAACTGATCCATGGCAAACACGCCTTGAAATAAGTCTTTGGTCATGACATCATGACTCAATATGGCATCAATCTGCTTCGTGTTCATGACTGGTAGTCGAATTGGATGCTGCGATTTGCACTTATTTCAATAATGTTGTCAAATTCAGCATAGACAATGACATTGATTGTATGTTGTAAAGCCCTAGCAAAATTTATTTCTAGCCGCAAATTCCCATGCTTGATCAGGGGAAAATGATCATCGCCATCATTATCAGGTGTTAAGTCAAACAAAAATAAAGCATAACCTCTAGGCCAATCTTCCCGTTTTATAATGGAACTTTTCTCACCGTTCAATCGATCAAACGATTTGTAAAGTGTTTCAAAAGCGTCCAGGTATTTGTTCTGTGTCATGTCAAGCTTGAGAGGTTTGGATAGAACTGGTTCACCATCCGTGTACAGTTGCATATAGTCCAGATCAAAATGTTTGAAATCATATGGATTCCTCAATACTGATCCACCAAAGGCTTCATTATGAACCAGACCAATGACAATGCGATTTGGTAATTGACCCAAAAAGATGTTATCTTTCACAAAAGACTGAAATTCTGCTGGAATGGCCAACACTTTACATTCTTTTCTAGTGATAATTATCTTGGCAGGACTTTTCATCAATGCATCTGTATGTCCTAATTGAATACCTGGACTCACCCTCACTTTGCGAATGGTTAAAAATGCCTCTTTCACTTCTACCTTATAGGTATTATCTGCAGCCATCAATACATAGTCATCTTTTTGTCTATGGAAACGCAATTTCAAACTGATGCCATTAGGAAGATAACGATTATGCTCAAACAAATCTATCCTTAAACCACCTGTCAGCATAAAATCACGGCTATGCAAATAACGATTATGTAAGCCATTGTTTCCTTGCTCAGCCAAGTCACCACCGTCAGCATTGACATGAAACCCGGATACATATTGTTCATGATTAGGTCTTTTCACCTCATAACTATTCATTGACCCGGCAGTATCCTTGTACATGAGACGCATAGAGCGCTCAGAATGGAGACTTTCTTCCGAATCATGGATGAGATGAGATATAATGCTGGTATAACCATGAGTATTGTTGCTATGAGAAACCAAACGATCATTCAGAAACAATTCAATATTAGACCATAACCCATTAAACACATCATTGATGCAAGAGATATTATCATCTGCGCCACAAGCTGTTCCATCGGCCTTTAGAATGCGACATACAATATGAAGTTTGCTGTTCTTTAAATCTAGATATTCTTCTGTACTCGCAGGAATGTAGAATTCTATTGGAGCGCCTTCTCTAATGGTAGTGAGTGATTGATAGTCGACATTATAACTTTTCTCTACAGCAGTTTGCGTCGGTGGTACGTGAAACCATTCCAATGGAGAAATACTACATTCACACGAATGATTATGAATGAGAGACATGAAAGATATCTTTTTTAATGTGTTTTGATGTTATCCATCTAGCTGTTTTCGTCTTCTGGCACGTTTCATCGGTTGCACGCGCTTTTGTTCACCAAACACACGTTCTGCTACTCGGCTCGTAACATCTTTTGCGACATTCTTTGCAGCCTTTTTAAGATGTGGCGCAACAATCTTGGCCCCATCCTTAAGTAGTGGAATAGCTTTGCGAGCCAATGATCCCAGTATTGAACCAATACCATCACCATATTGGATTCGCTCTCCTTTGAATCCTGGTAATTCCCCGCCCACTTGACGAAGAAAATGGTTGTGATATGCAGTCGGATCGTGTGTATAAGCTTTCATATTGCTTTTGATCAAAAATGAAGTTTACAAATCACCTTTCCAGTTTGAAATGGAACATTATGGCCTGTGTCGTCCTTAATATTCATTTCTATCACGTCAAATTTGGACGTGTTTACAGGAACATAATGCGGTTCACCGTACGTTTTCATGATAATCTCACCATCATGGTCTTGTATTCCAACAGAACGTAGTAAGGGAACATAATAATCACCAACTTTCACAAATGCTACAATACACATAAAGTGTATAAAATCCCTGTTTCACATCAGCTTTATGTTCAGCTGTGCATGTTTCAGTATACCATTGATCTGGGATAAATCCTGAAATCTCAGCTAATCCAGCGGAGAATGACACTTCAAAGCCATAATTTAGAAATAGAAACACGCGTCGTCTAATTTTATCATACTTTATCCGAATAGCTTCTTTAAGATCATCTTTCATAGAATTAGTCGCTTCTTCATTCACTGCCTGGCATATTTCTTGTATGGATCTATAGTAGCCATAAGGAATATTGATAGTGTCAAGTGTCTCTGTCAGTGGTTGTTGTCGAAACTGAATAGAATAGTCCATGCCATGTCTCATAGTTGTCCATGTATGTGGATATTGAATTTCAGCTAAAGCCACTTCATATTTTCCGTCCATGTAAATGGTTCGAGGCATACGAATTTGATAATTCGAAGCCTTGTTGTTGGGATAATAGTTCATACTAGCATTGCTAGACAAAGTAATGTAAAAACTATTCGACTCCATGATGAGAACTAAATGGTATAGGTGCGTTGACGTTGCCTATATACTTCACGATAGCGCGCGCCATTCGCAGATGTATGCAAATGGTGTTTCACAGGATGTGTCGCATCATGATCTATGACTTCTCCTTCACAACACGCACTTGTACATCTGATCTTCACAGGAACAGTTGTTTCTTGACAACAACATAACTCTTTCAGCCATGTTAAAAATTTTCCAATCCCTCCTGTCTTTGTTGACGTTGTTTCATTTCTGTTGTAATGTCCTCACGAGTGGTCTTTTTACTAAACATTGTTTTTGGAATATTAGCATGTACAATTTCCTGGATAAACGGATGCCAACCATGTGGTATGGCTCGTTCTTTTCTTCTTGTGGCCACCAATGCTTCTTTCATCAAATCAACAATGTTGGAATTTGTGATAATATCGCCCGTTTTCAACACAAGTTCATTCTTGTCTGTCCATTTCGTACCATGTTTCTTCAGTTCTGCTAAAAGTTGTATTACTTTTCCATGATAGATAGGTTGAAAATGACTTAAAAATAACTTTTCTGGTTTTTCAGGTGATGATAACTTTTGCCTAGACTGACTTGTTCGTAAATGACGGCCAAGAAGTTGAGACATTTCTATAGCCTTTTCACGCGTTCGTTTCCCACGTAAAAGTGCATTGACTTTTGTTTTGATACCATTTTTCTTTTCTAATAACAGTTTGCATTCATATTCAGGAATGAGGACCATTTTCATAGTATGTTTCATTTTAACAGCAGTTGGGCTAACAAGGGCAATGCAAATTTAGCAATAGCTCCAATGAATCCTCCTTTCTGATTAATCAACTTCCTTTTTCGTTGAAGTGATATCTTCTTATCTGCTAGAGTACGTAACGTATGACGTTCACGTTTAAATTCCTTAAACCGTTTTGAGCTTAAGGGTAAATGTCCTCGCAATATATTCAAACAAATTTCAAACAAGCTCGTTAATTCCTCCTTTGTAGCTTGCTGTAGCAAGGATTTACGTCGTTTAGGCCCACTGCGTGCAAGCAAGTGAAGAAACGGTTGGTTCGCTCGAATACGTTTAGACATCTTGACTGCGAATGGTTAAATGAGTTGGTTCTTGTTCATACGCTGCTTTATCAATATATACATAATGTGTATCTTTTGGTAAAATGCCTGTACGAATACGTAGTTGATCATTTGTCTTTGGTTTTAAATCAATGCATAGATAACCATGGGGTTTGCTGGTAGCATCTTGATAGGCTTCTATGAGAAACTGAGATCTTCCAGGATACATTTCCAGGATACAATGTACTAATTTGTTGACTGTCTCTAGGATTTTTAAACAGAATGATATAATGTGTATTCAAACTAATATTTCGCATCTCTTTCCCATGATGGAATAAATTATGCACAATAAAGATAATGCTTAGATTTTGATGACTGCTGCCAACACTAAAGAGACGTGTCATACGCTCATCACTATAACATTTGGTCATTAAATCATCAATGATAAGTAAGTTTAGTTTTTTCGGGTTAAAGCGCTCTTCAATGTCATCTGGAATGCCTTGGTAAAATTCCACGCCTTTCATTCCCTTGTACAAAGGTTGATCTGCTGCATAAAGCCATAAAATGCTTTTTGGAGAGGGTTTAATCAACTTTTGTTCTAGAATTTCCTTCACCAGAGACGTTTTGCCACTGCCTGTAGGTACAGAGACTAAACATGTAAATGGATGCTTCATTTTTGAATGTCTGTTTCTTTCACCCAACTGTTAAACTTGTTTGGCCAACCTAACCACTTGACAAATAATTCTTTCACACCTCCTCGTCTTTTACGTGTTTTCAAGACTTTTTCAATTCTATAAATAGATTCAATATCTTTGGTCACTTTCTGCAGTTCTTCTTCATAGAAATGTCCATCAATATCTTCGTCTAAAAAGTCTTTCACACGATATAAATGTATTCCTTGCTTCTTACAACGATGTGTGACAATGAAGACTTCTTGCGTCCATTTGATGTGATAATCTCGTTGAAACACATATTTGATGTGGGAAATAGAACATGATCACCAATGTTAAATTTGTACTTCTTCTTCGGTTTCAATTTCAGTTTGTCGACATACATATACTTCCACACTTTTGATTCGTTGTCTTTACGAATCTCTGCAGGAGCATATTTATTAGGAAGAGAACCATGAGGTCTATGGTTGTAATTGTACACCAAGTCTGGAAGAATGTCTAACTAACGGTAAGTTTGATTATGTAGAAAATATCGATACATCATTCCCTTTAGAGTACGAATGACTCTTTCAGCAAAGTTGGCTTTGGTTTTATTCTTTGTGGTATAAGCATGAATTCCCTCTTTCTTCAAAAATGCTTTTACCCATCTATTTTTAAATTCTGTTCCTTTATCTGACCTTAGAGTTCGTGGTCTTGGTCGTGTGTCATGAAAAATCTTTTGGAAAGCTTGTATGACGCTAGTATGTGATTTATTAGGTATTGGCTGTACCCACACATATTTGGAAAACACATCAATGACAATGAGTAAAAAGCGTATGTCATCATTATAGGGAGCTATGTTTCCCATATTAGCCAAATCAATATCCCACATATCATCAATACCACGTGTAATGACACGTTGTCTTTTGAACCTGTATTTTACAGGTTGTAGGAAACTGAAAGCATCTTGATCCTGCAGCCATTTCTTCACTTGTGAATGTGTGACTGGTTGATTATGTTTTCTTAAGATGTGATACAGTTTGTAAGGACCAGCAAATGCCCCAGGCTGTCCAGGTTTGAAGTAAATATTGGTCAAGTAGTCTTTCCACGTTGACATGATGAATGAAAAAACACTTTTTCAACAGAACACTTTTATTTATAACTCAACCAACACAACTTAACTAACATCACTTAACTAACATATATTTACAGATCAAGTATGGATACAATGGTATGAATAACTGGAGACCATTGGTCTTCAATGAACACTAACCAACTACTGAGTTCATCCAATGTAATAGCATCTACACCATATTTCTCACAACGTTGATTTGCATTCTCTAACACTTTATCTAAATGAATGTAATATTTAGCTTCATTCCAATATGTATAAGCACATGCAGCATGACAAGTATGTTCTTGACACTCTTCATGTTGACAAGCAGGACAGACTAAATATGCAAACTTTTTTACAGCTAATAACATTTCTTCACAATAAGCTTTTTGCACAATATATTGTCTCAATGTCATGTCAGCCATTATGCAGTCTTGAATCAATGCAGCACAAGTCTGTCAAGTTCAGCAAGTTTTTTTCCAGTCATTGTTCACTTAAAACACTTCTCCATGTTTTACATGTCCGCACGTCTGCACATCAAGTCTCACACAACATTTCTCACAACTTTCCCATAATATTCTGACCAGAATATGAAGGAGATAACACATGTTTCACACCAGCTCCCCACCAATGATCATACGTTGCTTCAACTAAAGTTTTGTCTTTACATTCTTTTAACTTGTTGCGAAACAATACACACTGATTCAATTTGACTTGTAAAACGTCTTGCATTTTACTTCTCTTTACTGTATGCCATAAAGGACATGGCTTTTTCACTTTAGCAATACGTTTCGCTTCATATCCATTTCTACATGAAGCAATGGCTGAAGCAATATCTTGGCGGTGATGAAAAACTGCTTTCTCATATTGATACAATGCTTCACTCGAGTTGAACACATGTCCATACTTTTCAAGTCGTGTTGGAAACATATTTGAAAGAACGTCCTTGTGACCGCTGAATAGCACAAGATTCTCCGTGTTGACTTTGTTTCTGTTGTTTATTCTGACATGTCGGTTTCTTCCTGTAATAAAATATCTTTTAATATATTTGCTGCCTCTTCTATCATATTCTTTCTTTGTTTACGTTGAAACCACTCACATAAAACTAAATTTGTTAGTAAGGAAAAAACATTGTTATGTTATCAATTCACTATGTTATCACAAAGATGATTAAAAGGTTTTTATATCTTTAAAGTGACCTGATAAAGCTGCTCGGTTTCCTCTTCTTCTTGTAGTCCACAACAATCTCTCAAATGATCAACTAGGGTGAAATATACTTCTACATCAGTACTAGCAGAATAAAGCGCAGAATCAAAGTCAAAGTCAGGATCTTCTTCTATTCCAATTTTATGACATTCTCCAAGAAATCTTGAATGCAGTTCAATCACATCAAGACTATGATGTACAACATCCCAAAAAGCGTCCAAATGATAAAGTTGATAGTCTGGAGTGCCACAGCTAGCAAGTTTAGCAATCATCAAGTCAATATAAGCATTTTTAAAACATGCGTCCATCTTGTTTCAGTGTCACTTTTACTTTGCTTCACAGACTTAAAGTACTCCGCACTTGCCGTAGAAGTTGTTTGGTTCACACAACTTGCAATTATACTTGTGGCAGGGGCAATGATAATCCTCCACATATCCACAAGCACCGCAATAGTCGCAGGTAAGTCCAAGTTGATTTTGTACGTTCATGTTCTCCAACTGAACTTCAGCCAGCCTTTTCTTGCATAGCTTTGACACCTTCATCCGACCATCCTTTTGCAGCTTGATGATAGTTTTCTTGTCATGACATTCCTCACATGGTGATAGGGCTGAGTTGATGTTGTCCATCTCCTGAAGCAGTGTCTCCCATTCACCATCATTCATGTTGATGTGATACGTGTATTCTTTCCCTTCAAATCGTGACGTGCGCACAAAACTGACATGACGCATATCCAAGTATGAAATGACTTCAAGCCACTTCTTTTGCGTTAAGTATAGTTTGAAGCCAATGTCGCGTAAATTTTTCAAGCTCTGGCACACAATCTTCCACAAAGATGGTGAATAAGCACACCATCTCTCTCCACGTGTGATGCGTAGAAATGGTCCATATTCTCCATGCTCCACAGTAATGGTTAAGTTAGCACTAATTTTAAAGCTGCTTGTCTTGTTCTCCATGGCTGCACAATGTATTGGTGACTTCACGTCCACTCCCTCCAACTGTCTGCTGAGAAATGACGACTTCACTCCCTTTTATACCCTACAATCTGCTGAGTCAGTCCACTCCCTTCAACTATCTGCTGAGTACACTCCTTTTTATACCCAACTATCTGCTGAGTCAGCTCCCTTTTCAAACAACTTGCAAACTTTTGAATTCACTTCAACTCGTCCATGGTTGAACCGAACAAGTTCTGATACATTCGTCGTCAATGGAATGTCATCATCATAATGTAGAATAATTCTAGTAGCTACAGCTAACATGAGGTCAGTTGCCCAAATTGTATTCGCGTTGATAAATGCTAAATCAATGTCATAAGTTGATAGTAAATGCAGTTCTTCACATTCATGTAGAAACGAGCGGATGAAACGATCTCTTGGAAAAGCCTTTCCAACAGCTTCTCAATGTAGCTGCAAATTCTTCACTTGCAACATCCAATCCGATTCAAAAGCAGGAAGCTTTGAAAACACATAGTCAATTTAGTTCACTTTGAAGACGTCGTCCATAGTCATACATCTGCCAAGAAGTAATGTCGACATTGTGAAGTATTCTCTCGTTACACATGTATTTATACCACTTCCATATAATCAAATAATGGTGTGTAACTTGTTCAAAATTTGTTATAATTGCTGAGTCAACAGAATGTATCACTGCTTTATATCCATGTCTCACGAAATCATCGTGTACAGGTCAAACGCTTTATGAAATTCCTCTAACATATGCTTGCAGCCAATGACTGTACTCCTTACATGTAGGTTTTCATGAGATGTTTGTAAAATCGCGGAGTCATCTCATTGAAACCATCGAGAAAGGTTGTTGGTAAACCGTTTGTTAGAGATTGTGTCATGACAATCACTAAAAAGTCTCTTCGTTCGCGACTACCTACTATCCATTTGAAGACCATTGGCAAGGTGAAATGTCCTTTTTCATAGAGGTAAGCCATCATATCATACACGTGAATACGTTCTTCGAGGTATTTGAAACCTTGTAGTATAACCTTTGCACATTTAAAATCACGATTCTCATCAACACACTTTGGCACTGGTAGACATAAAAGCTTAAAATGTTCCTTATGAAGACTTTTAATAAGTTGAACGAAACGCCGAGTCATGGCTTCGGAGAGCTTTGGCTCTGACGCTGGAACATGTTCTATGTTTCCTTCTAACATGTAGATGAGTTGAATAACGGTATTCACTTCTTCCGTTAGGTACATGTACGTATATTGGTTGAAAAAACTTTCTTCACATAAACACCATAAAATGTTGCAATCGATGAGAGGAAGCACTGCTTGAAAGTTTCGTTTCAACAACGTCACATCTTCCTCAGTAACAGGTATGGTCTTACTCGATTCAATTTTAGATTTTAGATGCGTGTCTTCGTCATCGCTTGACATGTCCACTTCATCATCACTCATTTCATCATCACTCACTTCATATTCCTTATAATGCTTTAGATGTGCTTTTAACTTTGCGCTCAGTTGTGAGTTGTTACCATTGACAAGTTTATTCGCAACCCAAAACGGGTAATCAGGTCCATCAGGATCTGGCATTCCTTCCTCCATTCCAGGTGACGCTTCCTCCTGAGGTATTCCTTGCTCCACTGTAGTCAACGCTTCCTCCTCAGGTATTCCTTGCTCCATTTCAGCGACATCTGACGGAGCATTTAACGCTTCCTCCTGAGGTATTCCTTGCTCCACTCCAGCGACATCTGACGGAGCATTTAACGGTTCCTCCTGAGGTATTCCTTGCTCCACTGTAGGTGACCCTTCCTCCTGAGGTATTCCTTGCTCCACTGCAGTGTCGTCTAAAGCTTCCTCCAAGGCTTTTTCAGCGTTTGCCAGGAACTCATCAATATCCTCCCACGGTAATAATGTTTCATCAAACGTAACTGTTTCCGGCAGGTCATCCATGTCTGTGTTGATAGGTAGCGATGGTGTGTTGTCCATGATGTCTCTTGTTACCGTCCCCACATGGTTTGGTGTCGGGTGCTCATCCCTTATATACCACTCTGATGCCAGACTGCCGCCTAGGGGGGAGGGTCCCGACTGCCGGTTGGGGGGGTCCCGACTGCCGGCTAGGGGGGCGGGGTCCCGACTGCCCGCTAGGGGGGTCCACACTTTTTCCCATAGGGTCTGTCCCGACTGCCGGCCAGGGGGGGGGGGGGGGTCTTCACTTTCTAGGGCTATGTCGCCATGGCTAGGCTTGGCTAGGCTTCGTTTCCATGACTACACCACTGCGTTGCCATCACAACACTTCGTTGCCATGACAACGCCTATGACGTCACTTCCGGTCCAGACAGTATGACGTCACTTCCTTGCGCAGAACTCTTGTTTTCATACTACTATCATTTGTGCCAAAGGCATTATATGTGGACTTGGAGGCAACTAAACTCCCCATAATATTACAGTCCAAACCATCTCAGTAGCAAAATCAGTACGTCACAGCAAAAAGTGTTTTGTATTTCAAATGATTTGACAATGGGGATTGATACTCCGATAACTTTTCCAGCTGAATTTATCGCCAGTGGACCGCCGTCTCATCAACAAACAGAGTTAGCTCTCTAAATAGACATTAAGGGGCATGTCTCAAAACTTCCACTGCTTAAATGTTGGACGATAAGTCTCAATCTATACTTCGATATATCTCTGACGTTAGTGCTCTGGGCCGTTTTGGCGAAGAATACTTTTCTTCAAGGAATAGCTTCCCAGTAACAAGTGCCACGAGAGCTATTGTATGGAGCCTCTAGACTCCCACATTAACTCATTTCAAGACGCCTCGTTCCAGTTGGTGCAGCCAAGCTCGAATGAACTCTTTGATAAATTTTGGAATTCAACCCTAATACCCATGCCAAATTTACTCTCGGTCACTCTGCAGCTGTTAAGCTCACTTGCTTTTCTGCGAAGAGAACAATCCTTGGCGCATTTGAAAGATAACGAAGGACTAATCAGAGTTAAGTATCATTTAACAATACCTGCATTTTTTTTATGGCTGATATTACTGGGCATATTCGTCGTGGAACCTCAATTAACTCTTTTTTGTTATTTAATAATGAAAGAGTATTCTTGGTGTTCCTTTCATTTCTGTGCATTAAAACAGATTCTGTACATGATTGATGGTCAATCAACTAGTATGCATTCAATAAAAAATTCCTCCGACGTAGGCACAGAAGCCATCATCCGTAATGTACCATCCCATCTTCCTCCAATTGTGGATCTTTTAATGGATCACGATATCAGTGAATGCCTAAGGCATTGAAATCCACTAATGGTGGCTTCCATGTCTACAAGAGATTCAACTAATAAAGATGAGTGTTAAGAAATAAACTTTCAGTCAAGTGACTTAAAACGAAAATGAATTGATTATTTCTATTTGAAAAAGAAACTAATGATTTTTTTATATGCTCATACAACTATTTGGAGCTCTATATATGCAACTGAATAATTTTTTATCAATAAATATGTTCATACAGCTATTTCAAATTTTATATCTGCAGCTAACTATTTTATATGTACCATCCTCGATAGTATTAAATAGTTACACACTCTAATTATTCGTGCGAACGACATATGCGCTACCAATTGCATTGAAATCGATTGAATACCTTTATTTTAACACGACCATTTTTCCATTCACGCGTGTCACATTGTAATTTTCTAAGCAGAATTCAGTCGCAATATTCGAAGAATGTAACCATGTCCCAATGATCACAATAACATTAAACAGAAATTTCCCGTTCTATATGTGATCCATTTTTAGGTGAAGTTGGATAATTAATTGGTGAATTAATTAAAACAAAGTCAGTTAAAATAACTAATGTTGATTCAATAGTAAACTGCAGTGACGACAGGACCCTACTATGTTAGATCAACAGAATCAAAGTTATTCCCGCAATTTGGTTATTTTTGTACAAAATAGTATATGTAGTTATAATTACTACACACCATACCTCATCGAACAACGCATCACAAATGTCAAGATATCTTTGAGTCATGTGAGTTAGAATCGTCCCTCGCCCATATCTACAATTTCTCGCACATACCTGTGCGTAGGTAGGAAAACTCGCTCAGATACCTTATTTTTAGCAGTATATGTACGCATGCATGACACCAAAGAAACTTGTTACTATAAGGATTAACAAAGAGATAATTACCAAGAAAAGATGACGAGGGCTTAAGAATTATAACACATTGTTGACCATATATGGAACAGAAAATTACTGATCATGGTAGCCCAACTAACATCTTTCAACACTAAATCTAGGACATGTACATTGGTAAACAAACTAAGAAAAGGGAAGGCTATATATGGTTTGGACATTATTTTGAGATTTCGGTGTCAGGTTCATTCACCTTTTAACGATACAGGACTATGTCAGTTCTAAACGAACAGAACCGTCTTTCAAACTCCAGAATTTCTGTAGGGAGATTGTTGTAAACAAGGAAAAAGTTCGTCTGATGCAAAGGTTTGCGAGTAATCGTCTATTTTTAGCATCGTCGCAAAGTTCACTTGTGTCTCTCACATTCAGCAAGTCATCAAAGATGGAGACTGCAAATAAATGTAAAACTTTGTTACTGACAGGATATGGGGGGTATGATAAAATGAAAATTGAAGAAACTGCAAGACCTAAAGCCAAGTCCGGCGAGGTGAGTGAAACTAGCATACATCAAGCCCGAGGAGAGAAACATGAAATTGAGCCACACATCGTAATTGACAAAACTAAAATTATGTTCTTTTAGTGTGAAAAAGGCGTTTGCTGCAGGTTTGTGTGCAGATTTGAAGCCACGCAATGCGCCACACAAGTAGTCCTAGATGACTCTTGCGGTCTTCTTATGACAGCCTTTCTGTCCTACGAGTACGAGGGAGCGGAGATAGAAATGGTTACAGTAGATCGTAATTGGTGACAACAAAATGTTAAATTCTGACTAAACTTAATTAGCCAGATGCAAATTTCGCGACCTTTTATACTCAAATATTCCTTATTTTGCGATATTTGACAAACAAAAATTGTTTTCAGCCACGAAAGATGGTCTTTTCAATTTCACCAATTGGGATCTACTGTAGCCATTCGCTCTCCCCCCCCCCCCTCCTTGTAGCAGACTGTTTCTTAAAAAGCACACTGAGAAATATTCTGGCGTATTATTTTCAACCACAGCGAAACTAACAAATTTGAGTAAAGGGTGGTTTTGCAATTATATATATATATATATATATATATATATATATATATATATATATATATATATATATATATATATATAGTCAGTGATGTGTGTGATAATGGTGCATTCTATATCCTTATCTCAAGAAAACATCTATTTCTCTCAGTAGAAAATTGTTATTTGACCATAAACATTGTGTGCCGTAATTTAAAATTGAGCCGTTTATGTGATGCACTCGTTCTGAAATAACGCCATTGGCCCGAGTCTTACGCTAAGATTAGCAAAATTGACATCAATGATACGTTCTATTATCGAATACAAGAGAACCCAGCCCCAAGCGAAGTTAGCCGCAAACGAACTCGGCCCCGAACTTCAGGAAACCCGGCTCCAACACATAAGAGAAACCGGCCGCGACGTGATAAACTGCGACACATTTTTTTAATTTGTCAACTTAGTAGTAAATGATTTCATGAATTTAATAACCATTTTCCTAAATATTCAGTTTCAAAAAATTAATATAAAAGCGCATTGTGATGCTATTGTTACGAAATCTAATTGCGGTCATTCTTTTAACTTGAGCAAAATTGTTACACGACTTTAATTACAGTCAAGAATATATTTACCAATCGCCCCCTTTATGGGCTTGTTATCGTAATTTTCACTCAGAATGCGATCGCATTTGAGGTCGTAATAAATGAGTTCATTCATTTTTTTCATAAGTTCTCTGATCCTTAATTTGCACTTGGCTTCAAATTGCGGTCAAGATGGTGACTGACTACTTCAATCACTCTTTCATCACTTCTGATCATTAATTGTACTTCATTTCGAATTGCAATCAAGAAGATAACCAACCAGTTCAATCATTCTTTCATCACTTTTGATTATTAATTGCATCACGATTCAACTGGGGCTATTACAACACATCTCAGGTGAATTGCCTAATTGCAATTATTTGAAAACGCAACTGAAAACTGAAAATTGCAATTTCTGTTGTGAATTGTGCTATAAAATGGGCTCAGTTTCGCCACAGATTTTAAACACTGATTGAGATCACCAGAATGCCTGCAAAGCTGCTAAAACTACATGAGCCTTGTAATAAAGCAATGACTCTTTCTCAGGGTCAAAGTGTGCTCGGAAATCAGGACCCCTCGATAGCATGCCGTACGGTGTGACACGTATGATCGCTGGCAACACAGACTTTATCATACAAAGTACAGAATGACAGTGAACAGAATGATAGAGTACAGAATGGTGGTTCGCGACAAAAGACTAATTACATGGTGTTGCCCAAAGTGCAAACCTGAGATGATTCAGCATTTTAACGGTGTTGTGATTTGAATAAAATTATTGTTTAATTAATTCGCTTTATTACATTTCATTTCAAACTCCTGGCGTAATTATATTTGGGGCCTGGTTCTCCTGGGGCCGAGTTTATTTGGGGCCGGGTTCTCCAACTCAAAATAGGACTGGATTCTCCGATGGGCGGGTTCTCCTGATACCGTATTATCTGAACTACGTTTCTTGCTCTCATAGGAAGACTACAAGAGTCATCTAGGACTACTTCTGCAGCTGACAGATCACTTTGCAATTTAGTCAATTACGTCATGCTGTTCTGTGCGTCCTCGGCTGAGTTTTCTTGGAGTGTTCACAGAATAGAAGTGCAGTGTGATGCAACATAGTTTAACCTTTGTAATCTGTGGGTGCACAGATGCACAGAGTTTGTGGTAAGGTTAAAAAATGTTGGTAATAAACCATTTCCATACCAGACCTCTTATCTTGATTTTGATGAGGATGGTTTCAGTGTATGTAACAAATGGAAAAATTATTTTGATTTGAATACGAAGAACTCGAGGTGGGGGAATGGGAGGTATGATTGACTGATCGATTGATTTCGCCTGGCCCCCGGCCTCTCAAACAGGTCAGGTGGTTCCGCTTGGTGATCCGCTAGAATGGCCGCGTAACATGACAACACTTGATGTCAACCAAGCGGAGATCAGAATCCTGTCGACGGCCTGCCAATCCCGCTGTCATCCCTGGGCAGTATCCCCCCCCCGTCCTCCACCCCTGTGTTGTCTGCCCAGAGTCGACCTTATGCTCGGTGCTAAAATTTTATTATGTCTCCCCGACCTCGGATCGATTTCAAACTTGATCAGTTTATTTCTTGGTTAGGTTGGACGGTTCTATCAACTTTTCACGCATGTCACGTGATTAGGGCAGGCGTATGACGTCATTATGTAAAAATCTTGTGTGCGAAACTTCTCTGCCGCTGAACATCAGAGAAACATGAAACTTGGTGGGATTGTTGCTTGGTTGGTCCGAAAGACTCTTGAGAATTTTTCTGGAGTAGAACGAACGAATGCGGCGTATGACGTCATCACGTAAAATATGTATATATTATAAACAAGATCTTGGGTGCAAAATATCTCGATAACGGAAAGTCCTATCGACTTCAAATTTTATATGGATATTCCTTGGGTCAGTCTGTCAACTTTTCACGCATGTCACGTGATTAGGGCAGGCGTTTGACGTAAAAATCTTGTGTGCGAAATTTCTCAGCCGCTGAACATCGGAGAAAGTTGAAACTTGGTGGGATTGTTGCTTGGTAGGTTAGAAAGAAACTTTAATTTTTTTCGCAAGTAGAACGAACGAATGCGGCGTATGACGTCATCGCGTAAAATGTGTATATTTTGAAACAGATCTTGTATGCATAATATCTCGATAACGGAAAGTCATTTCGACTTGAAATTTTATATGGATATTCCTTGGTTCAGTCAGACGACTCTTTCAACTTTTGATGGGTAAACAAATGCCTGTTGTTAAGCAAAATGTTTCGACATCGGAAAGTGGGCTCGACTTTAAATTTGGTGAAGTTATTCCTCGGATATGTCGCACGGTTTTGGTTAAACACTATCAAACTTGTATAGAAAATCAAGAAAACGTCAACACCCTCTCCCCCGCCTCCTTACTTTTTGGCTCCTTTGTTAGTCCCCCGCCGGGGGACTATAGTTTTCGGGTTTGTCTGTCCGTCTGTCTGTCGACACATTTTTTGTTAACACATTCAAGCCTACATTTTTCCACCGATTGTCAATATATTTTATATATGGGTAGTACTGGAACGAACAAGGATCGGTATTGTAAATGAGCCATGTCGGCCCAAGGACATTGGCCCAGCTGAACTTCACAAATTTTCCCAATCCTTACTCAGTCGAATGATTTTGTTAACACACTCAAGCCTACATTTTTCCACCGATTGTTAAGATATTGTACATATTGGTAGTACTGGAACGAATAAGGATCGGTATTGTAAATGAGCCATGTCGGCCCTAGGACATTGGCCCAGCTGATCTTCACAAATTTTCCCAATCCTTACTCAGTCGAGTGAGTTTGTTAACACACTCAAGCCTACATTTTTCCACCGATTGTTAAGATATTGTATCTATGGGTAGTACTGGAACGAAGAAGGATCGGTATTGTAAATGAGCCCTATCGGCCCTAGGACATTGGCCCAGCTGAACTTCACAAATTTTCCCAATCCTTACTCAGTTGAAGGAGTGTGTTAACACACTCAAGCCTACAATTCTAGATCGATTGTTGAAATCTTCTAGATATAGGAAGTATTAGAACCAACAAAGGTCGGTATTGTAAATGAGCCCTATCGGTCCAAGGACATTGGCCCAGCTGAACTTCAGAAATTTTCACAGCCCTTACATACTGGAATGAGTTTGTTAACACACTCAAGCCTACATTTTTTGAAACAATTGGCAAAATGTTATACACATAGGTAGTATGGGTGGTAACAAGAATTGGTATTGTAAATGAGCCATGTTGGCCCGAGGACATTGGTCCAGCTGGAATTTTAAAATTCACGAATATGATACCAAGGGTTGTAGTCCAACCTAACACAATCAAATACTGGGATTGTATGCCGGCGGCGGACATAGTCAGTTTCACTGACCCACTTGTTAACTAAGCATAGGTGTTAACTACGCAGGGGATTTTAGCGTTTTCCAGAAGATAATCGAGTGTTCCTGCAATCTTTAAAAAGCTTCAAAACAGTAACAGCATTACGGTCCATTGCTATTTGTTATTGCCTGAAATTGAACTTTTTGTGCGTTTCTCATCTACAGCTGTTACGTAACATGCCACTCAGTCTGGGGTCAGTGTGAGTTGTGGCCATGATGGAGTCGTTATCTACGAGGTGATGGGATGCTATTGTCGCATAATAGGTCTGAGCAGGTCTAGCTATTGATTTTTTTTTCGCCACCTACTTGATACGGTTACCAAGGTGTTCTAGACGTACTCTACGTCAGTCTTTCGCAGTGATGCTAGAGTATACTTTTTTAAAAGTATTATACTTTTTTTTTAGATACATACTTTTTTATACTTTTTCTACTTTTTTTTCGTCGTCCATACTTTTTTTTGCTCGATGTCATAAATGTCACTTTAAGTTTTTTGTGAGCGTCAAAAAAGTTTTTTTTTATTTTAGTTTTTTCTATTGATAACTTTTCTTTTGATATTTTTCCTTCAATTCTGTTCCTTTTTTTTAAATTTTGAGCCCTCATACAATACTGGCAGAAGGCTATTGCTATTGTTCTGTACGTCGAATCGTCGGTATGCAGTTATTTTGTCGGGGCGAAATCTTAAAAAAAGAAGCTTCACCAAACTTTACAGGAAGAAAGTTCCTGTTTAGGTGTGCAGTTCGAGTCCAGTTTCTTACATGTCAGTCCGTTTGTCTGTCTGTCGCACTTTAAACTTTTTTGTCAGGGTGATATCTCAGAATCGTTTCATCAGAGTATTACTATTAATCCGTCGCAGTGCTGCTAGAATATACTTTTTAAAAGTATTATACTTCTTTTTTAGCTCAGCTTACGTTATGCGTAAGCTGGGTTTCCCTATCGGTTTGCAGACCGCGTCCCTTAGTTAGTTAGTTCGTTAGGTAGTTCTTTATTTACTAAACTTTTGTTCAAAATGTATCTCCTCCTACAGTTCTTATCCGATGTCATTTATCTTTAATGTGAGGCATCCCTAGGAGGTCTTGCGTACGGCTTGTGGTTTTCTAGTCGATGGGATAATTTTTTAATTTTTGGTAAATTTTTGAAGAAAAAATTTTAAAATGTATCTCCTCCTACATTTTTGATCCGATGTCGTTCATTGAGAGGCACCCCTGAGGGGTCATGCATATGATTTAATCGATCGGATAATTTTTGTATTTTTGGTGAATTTTTTTAGAAAAATTTTCAAAAATAATTCAAAATGCATCTCCTCTTACATTTGCGAACCGGTATCATTTATTTTCAGCTTGAGGTTTCCCTAAGGGATCGTGCGTACGGCTTGTGCTTTTCTAGTCGATCGGATAATTTTTTAATTTTTAGGAAAGTTTTTGAAGAAAAAATTATAAAATGTATCTCCACCTGCATTTTTAATCCGATGTCGTTCATTTTTGGTATGAGGCACCCTTGGGGGATCATACATACGGCTTGTGCTTTTTTAATCGGTCAGACAATTTTTGTATTTTTGGTGAATTTTTAAAGAAAAATTTTCAAAAATAATTCAAAATGCATCTCTTATATTTTCGAACCCATATCATTTATTTTCGATATGAGGTTTCCCTCAGGAATCGTGCGTACGAAAAAAACTTCAAAATGCATTTCGCCCTACAGTTTTTATCCGATTTCATTTATTTTTGGTATGAAACATCCTAGATGGGTCATGCATATGATTTGCGCTTTTGTAGTGGAGCGGACAGTTATTGTATTTTTGGGGGAATTTTTGAAGAAAAAACTTCAAAATGCCCGTCCTCCTGTAGTTTTTGTCCGATTTCATTTATTTTTGGTATGAGGCATTCTAGGTTGGTCTTACATACGGCTTATACTTTTTAGTGGATAGACCTTTTTTTTGTATTTTTTGTGAATTTTTGAAGAAAAAACTTTAAAATGCCCTTCCTTAATTTTTTATCCGATTTCATTTATTTTTGGTATGAGGCCTCTTAAGTGGGTCATGCATACGACTTGTGCTTTTTAATTTGATCGGACTATTTTTGTATTTTGGTGGGAGTTTTTGAAGAGAAAACCTCAAAATGCACTTCCCCCTACAGTTTTTATCGGATTTCATTTATTCTTGGTGTGAAGCATCTCTAGATGGGTCACGCATAAGACTAGTGCTTTTGGCTCAGTTTGGGAAATTTTTAATTTTTGGTCGAATTTTTGAAGAGAATACCTCAAAATGCATGTTCTTCCACAGGTTTGATCCGATATCATTTATTTTAGGTGTGAGGTATGCTTTAGGCGTTCGTGAATACGGCTTGTGCTTTTTGAGTCGATCAGAAAATGTTTGAAGAAAAAGACTCAAGATGCATTTCGTCCTACAGTTTTTATCAGATCTCATTTTTTGGTATGAGCCGTCTCTAGGGGGTCATGCATAGGTCTTGTGCTTTTTGAGTGAAATGGAAAATTTTTTAATTTTTTTCGGAATTATATAAAAAAAATGAAACTCCTCCTACAGCGCATCGACGCAAGTTAAATGAACTTGCGCACTAGCCCGAAATAACAACCGCGCATGGACGCAAGGTACATAAACATGCGCAGCGGTCCGAAATGCGAACCCCGTAGCAACGCAAGTTAAATAAACATGCGCACTGGTCTGAAATAAGAGCCGCGCATCGACGCAAGTTGAATAAACATGCGCACTAGTCCGACATAAGAACCGGGCATCGACGGAATTCAAGTAAATATAGGCACTGGTCCAAAATAAGCACCGCGCATCAACGCAAATGAAATAAACATGCGCACTGGCCCGAATTGCGAACCGCATATCAATGCAAGTTAAATAAACATGCGCAGTGGTTCGAAATGCGAACCGCACATCAACGCAAGTTAAATAAACATGTGCACTGGTCCGAAATGCGAACCTCTAATCAACGCAACCGTAAGCAACATACGCACTGGTCCAAAATAAGAACTGCGCATCATCGCAAGTTAAATAGACATGCGCAGTGGTCTGAAATAAGAACTGCGCATCAACGCAAGTTGAATAAACATGCGCATTGGTCCGAAATGCAAACCGCGCATCAACACAAGTAATCATTCGCACTAGTCCGAAATGCTGACCACTCATCAACGCAAGTTGAATAGACATGCCCACTTGTCCGAAATGCGAACCGGGCATCGACGCAAGTTAATAAACATGTACACTGGTCCGAAATGCAAATTGTGCATCAACATACGCTGAATAAACATGCACACTGGTCTGAACTGCGAACCGGACATCAATGCAAGTTGAATAAACATGCGCACTGGTCCATGGAAGAGCCGCATATTAACACAAGTTAAATAAACATGCGCACTGGGTGAACTCACCTGCTTAGGGACAAAACCACGGACTGGACCAACCAGAAGTTGTTGCTTCAGAAAAATTTGACTCGGACAAAACAAGATTGTGTGTAAGTAATAAGTATTTTTACTCAATAAGTTAACCTTGAAGTACTTTCATAAAGCTAGTAATGCGTTTTATTGCATACTTTTTTAATACTTTTTTCAACTTTTGAATACTTTTTTTTCGGTGAAAATATACTTTTTTTTTAAAAACGTACTAGCAGCACTGCTTTCGCTGATCTTTACTTCTATGGTATGCATAGGTTTTTGCAGTTAATGGCACAGTAGAAGCTAAGACAGCATTGAGCAACTGTCGCCTCACAGTTCACCTGAAGTAATACAGTAGTATGCAAAACATGTAATTTCGTTAAGAATTCTTTACAATTCCTGACATTCAAACACACTGACTTTGCTACTTCAGACTTCACACTAACGCGTGTACAGATTATATATTGTTATTTTTTTAATTTCACAACATAACCTAACGTAATACTTATCAAATAATATTTGCCTGGGGTAGAGTTCTTGTGTCGTAGATCAACGCGTTAGTTCAAAATGTCCGAGTATTATCTTTATTGCATAAATATGGGGTTTTATTATGTTTATGTCAGGCTTAATGAATATATGCTGACAACCGTAAAAGTCCGATGAACGATTTCTGTTCAATCAGTCTATTCTGTGGGAAAGGATGGAGTGACTCAGTGTCTAATTTTAAGGTAACACTGATACGCAGACGTTGAATAAAAACTTATGTGAGAGATAGAATAATGTTTTAACCCAGCCAACTTGGTCGGACTGGGTTAGTCGTATCACTATAGGAGGCTTGAATGCATGTGCGTATGTTAAACTTTTTCTTTAAAATGCCACTCCACCTACAGTTTTGCTCCAATCGTTTTGATATTACGCAGGAATGTTTCCTGGGTGGTCCTCCACCTGGCTATTACATATTTTGACGATTGACAAAAAAACTGACAAAATGGCGGCACTTTTTGTGCCCGTTTTGGCCCATTTTTTAAATGCTACTCCTGCAGTTTTACTCTAATCGTTTAGATGTTGCGCAAGGATGTTCCCCAGGGGTTCGCCTACCAGGCTATTATTTTTTTCGCGGTTCGCCAAAATACTGCCGAAATGACGGAACTTCGAAGTTTGGCAAAAACTGGAATAAATGGTAGTAAATAACTGAATTGTCAAACCATTCATTTCTCTCAGTCTTTTTCAAATAGTTATAAAATTTTAATCGAAAGTTTCTTGGGTGCTTCTCCACCTGGACTTTGTTTTTTTTTCGCAAATGACAAAAAAAAATGCCGAAATGGTGGAATTTAAATTTTTGTTTTGTAAAATTGTGTAAATGTCGGTAAATACGTGAATCGTCAAAACCCAGCCTCTCCAACATCCCTTTTCGGGTAGCTTCCACCCGGGAAAACTCGATTTTGTGTGTTAAAATGATGAAACAGTTACGTTCAGAAACAAAGTTCTTCATTTTTTTGGTCTAACAGTATTCGTTTCAGAGTTTTTCTGTCTTTCCTTGTTTGGTAACTCAGGTGGGCCATGTCCTTGGACATGCTTGTTTGTTTTTTTCCTGTTGCGTTGATCGTGTGGGCATTGATTGACATCTCACAGAAAGTTTTAGAATTAGGTCTGTAAGAGAAGTGGCAATTGCCTACCGGAACTATTGCCTACTTTACAAATAATTTTTTCGAGACATCAATTGTCTAATTCAGGTCAATGTTGAATTGATCAAGCCCCTTTTGAGTTCTCTGTTTTAACATCAATAGTCTTTTCTTGGTAGGCAATTGTCCTGTTCCATATATATATGTATATATATATATGAAATTTGTATATGGAAAAATCAGGGAATTTGAAATGCAAATTTCGTGGACACCTTGTTTGACGTTCTGCCGCTTGGCTTATTTCGACATAAACCTCCCACCTGACTCATTCCTCTCAGTTCGCAGAACTGAGTTCGTTTGGCCCACAAGCATTGTGCAATCCCTTTTGTTTTTGCCTGGAAATCAGTTTCATTTTCGGTTTCCCGATAAACCAGATTGGCTTCCCTTGAATCCGCCACTGACTCACACTCCACATTTACGTGTTCCTAGATGCTCCTAGACTGTTCTCATCAACAGCACTTGTGTTGGCCCAGATGTGTTATTTTATCAGTTGCTGATACTGAAATCTCCTGAGGTTTGGCAGAAAGGCATATAATTGCTGAAATATACTAGTAAGAAAGAAAGAGCACAAGTTGTTCCGATATATTATTACTTCTCTACGCGTGTCCTTTTTTCTTATTAAAAAATAATGTTTCTTGTTCTTCTTACTACCAGCCCGAAGCGCTGCCGACTCGGTCATCAGGACCGCTTGATACTAAAAAAAAAAAATAGAGGGAAAAGCTTGCGAATTTCAGTCTTTGGCAATCATGGTAATTTTGGGATACTGGAATACTATCGATCGTGCGAAATCTTTTTTGATTTTTTTTGTCTGGGTTTCAGTTTTTTAATCTGGTGTTATAAAATACTTGAACTTAAATGAAGAACTCGAGAAAAGATACGGCTTAGAAATAATCTTAATATCATACACATACAATATGTGTATGATATTAAGAAAGCTAGAGTTAAAGATTTCGTTATTCACGATTGTTTACTTTGAGGTACATTTAACTGGACTGGTGTTTTGTGAGTTTTGACGTTATTGCTGTAATTTTAATGGCAACGTCCACCATCGCACGTAATAAAAGAAAAACAAGAATTATGCACATTCAGTGAGAAAGTATATGAAAAGGCAGTCTACATTAAACTTAATGCAAAACATGGTTGTGTCCAGTAAGACATTTCCATAAAACATAGTGACCACCTTCCAGACACGGAAGGTACTGGGATTGTATGCCGGCGGGGGACATAGTCAGTTTCACTGACCCACTTGTTACAGCTTGTTATTGTTACTTGTTACAGCTTTGTTACTCGTTACAGCTTGTTATTGTCACTTGTTACAGCTTTTTAGTGTTACTTGTTACAGCTTGTTATTGTTACTTGTTACAGCTTTATTACTTGTTACAGCTTGTTATTGTTACTTGTTACAGCTTGTTATTGTTACTTGTTACAGCTTTATTACTTGTTACAGCTTGTTATTATTACTTGTTACAGCTTGTTATTGTTACTTGTTACAGCTGTATTACTTGTTACAGCTTGTTGTTACTTGTTACAGCTTTGTTACTTATTACAGCTGGTTATTGTTACTTGTTGCGCGCGGCTTGCAGGAAGAAACAAGATGGAGGCACAACCCGATGCCTTCATCTGAGTCTCGAGAGATGTTGTTACATGGTAGAAAATCATGTAACAGAATGGAAAAGTATGCTCCAGGGAGGTTATGGGTAGACGGTAATAAGGAATCAGGATATCCTGGTGTCTTGTCTAACAAAAAAAAGCACTGTTGTAAACAAATAGATAAAGAAGAGTTCTCCCGTTAAGAGAAGTGAAGGAGTAACACCTGTGCTCTTTTAAAGGTACGGATGCACCGTTTCGGGATCGATTTGGTCGTGAAATGCACTGTTCGTCGACCAGGCCTTGGCGTTAAAATGACAGTTCGCATTGTAAACGTATAACTTATCAGCATACCGGAGTTCCGGAAAAGAAGTGCTCCCCCTAACACATGTAGAAGCCTCGGGGCTTCTGTTCGGAAACAGTTTCCGATTAGAAGCTCCCGGGGCCTCTTTTGCTCTTAAAATTGTCAAAATCGTTTCCGAACAAAAGCCCCCTCCTTTCGACCTCTTGTCAGCAGTACCACTGAGTATTTACTCTTGGTACTGATGCGGTTAACCTTTTGCCTGCACAAGACAACCACCTGCTCCTCCACTCCCGCCTCCATCAGCATGCACAGAACCACCCCGCACTGACGCCCTGCTCCGGAGTATTACGCCACCTATAGAGCCCCCCGTTCCCACCCCCCCCCCCACTCCCGCCTCCATCAGCATGCACAGAACCACCCCGCACTGACGCCCTGCTCCGGAGTATTACGCCACCTATAGAGCCCCCCGTTCCCACCCCCCCCCCCACTCCCGCCTCCATCAGCATGCACAGAACCACCCCGCACTGACGCCCTGCTCCGGAGTATTACGCCACCTATAGAGCCCCCCGTTCCCACCCCCCCCCCACTCCCGCCTCCATCAGCCTACACAGAACCACCCCGCACTGACCCTCTGCTCCGGAGTATTACGCCACCTATAGAGCCCCCCTCCCCTCCCCCCCCCCCGACTCCGGCCTCCATCAGCCTACACAGAACCACCCCGCACTGACGCCCTGCTCCGGAGTATTACGCCACCTATAGAGCCCCCCGTTCCCACCCCCCCCCCACTCCCGCCTCCATCAGCCTACACAGAACCACCCCGCACTGACCCTCTGCTCCGGAGTATTACGCCACCTATAGAGCCCCCCTCCCCTCCCCCCCCCCCCCCGACTCCGGCCTCCATCAGCCTACACAGAACCACCCCGCACTGACGCCCTGCTCCGGAGTATTACGCCACCTATAGAGCCCCCCGTTCCCACCCCCCCCCCCTCCACTCCCGCCTCCTTCAGCCTACACAGAACCACCCCGCACTGACCCTCTGCTCCGGAGTATTACGCCACCTATAGAGCCCCCCTCCCCTCCCCCCCCCCCCGACTCCGGCCTCCATCAGCCTACACAGAACCACCCCGCACTGACGCCCTGCTCCGGAGTATTACGCCACCTATAGAGCCCCCCCCCCCCCCCCACTCCCGCCTCCTTCAGCCTGCACAGAACAACCCCGCACTGATCCCCTGCTCCGGAGTATTACGCCACCTATAGAGCCCCCCCCCCCCACTCCCGCCTCTTTCAGCCTGCACAGAACAACCCCGCACTAACCCCCTGCTCCGGAGTATTACGCGACCTGTAGAGCCCCCCTCCCCTCACTCACCTTCTTCAGCTTGCACAGAACAACCCCCACTAACCCCCTGCTACGGAGTATTACGCGACCTGTAGAGCCCCCCCCCCCTCCCCTCCCACCTTCTCCCACCTCCTTCAGCCTACACAAAACAACTCCGTACTGACGCCTTTCCTCCTGAGTATTATAAAACGTTCAAAATTGAGGTATTTGAAATAATAATAGAAGTCCCCGGGCTTATATTCAGATACATTATGAGTTCCAGAATGTGGGGTTTCCGTTTAGAAGACAAGGGCTTCTTTTCAGAAACTCCCGGTTATATAAAAATTCAGATTTTTTTTAAATGTAGAAGACAAAGGAAATACTGGTCACTCAGGAAAGGGATATGCGAAAGTGCTGACTTGGAGCTGCGCTTCGGCGAATATTCATGCGAATGAGAAATGGCCTGTGCGAAATGATGTGACATGTTGCGCATGATATCGTTGATTGTTTCGGTACTGGTGTGACAACGGTCGGGATGCTTTACTAGTTCTAGGATATTAGAACAGAGAATTTTATGTGAACAGTAGAACATAAGTAAACAAGTTGGCTGCAGCTCATAAGACTTTTCTAACCCTGCGCGTTGTCATGTTCACGACTTTGCGCTGCTGTAATTCGCCTCTGGTGTTCTCGCTCTTCATATACATCTCAACAACTCAGCGGGGTACAGGTTAAAAATAGTTGAGCTTTCGTAAATTTTCATCGTTCCCTCCTCCTCCCCAGCCTCCCTTCCCTCCCTTCCCCTTGCCCCCATCCTGAAAAAAAAAACGAACTCAGCAGAAAGCACCATAATTAAACGTTTTAATAAAATAATATCAATTACTAGAAGTAACAGACAGTATAGATCTTTTCCGATGAGGCCCTTGTTTAGGCTAGGCAAGAAACCCCGAACTTTGGCCCACTGAGTCTTTAGACTACTTGTACTTTGGCCCACTATGCGTTAGCCTGCTGGGACTTCGACCCACTGGATAACTAGTATTCTCGGGCTTTTGCCCTATCAACTGAATCAAATTCAAGTGTGGCGAAAACATATTGACCTGTTTGTGTTTTATTGCAATTTTAGGTTCTTGTTAACGTCAAAGCGAGTGGTATTAACTTCGCAGAATTAATGGCGCGGCAGGGGACGTACAGTAGAAGCCTTCGATTTCCGGCTATCCTCGGGTTCGAGGGCTCCGGTGCTGTGGTAGAAGTGGGCGAAAATGTCAACAATTTAAAGGTATGTAAGCTGGGAAAAGCATTAATTGTTTTGTTTTCATTCCATATTTATAGGTTATAGTCAGAGTTCACGGCAGTGGCTTAAACTTCGCAAACTTAATGATACTTCTGGGCACTTACAATAAGTCGCACCAGCTTCCTGCCGTGCTGGGTGTCGAGGGAGCCGGAGAAGTTGTCGAAATTGGAGAAAGTATTCATAAAATCAAGGTTTGTAAGAGATTGTCTGCGCGGCACCGGATTGATCCCCGAGTCCGCTGCAATATGTGCACGATTTCCGCGTGTGTATTGATTATATTCTGATCTGCCTGTATATTCTACCGTGTCAAAAGCAATTAGCAATTAAAGCAATAAGCAATTAAATTAGCTGTAGATTCCTCCACCAAAAAAAAAAAAAAAAAAAAAAAAAAAAAAAAAAAAAAAAAACCAGCTGTAGATTCCTCCACCAAAAAACCAGCTGTAGATTCCTCCACCAAAAACCCTGCTCTTTGTTTTGCCACGATTCTTATTTCAAGTGCGATTGGATAATTCCACCCGAGATCTACCCGGGATCCCCACTTGACTGGGTCATTCCACACGAGATCTGCTCGGGATCCCCACATGACTGGGTCATTCCACACGAGATCTGCCCGGGTCCCAACATGACTGGGTCATTCCACACGAGATCTGTCCGGGTCCCAACATGACTAGAGCATTCCACAAGAAATCTGCCCGGGGACCCCACATGATGGGTCCCATACGAGACCTGCCCGGGGACCCCACATGATGGGTCCCATACGAGACCTGCCCGGGATCCCCACTTGACTGGGTCATTCCACACGAGATCTGCTCGGGATCCCAACATGAATGGGTCATTCCACACGAGATCTGCTCGGGATCCCAACATGACTGGGTCATTCCACACGAGATCTGCCCGGGGTCCCCACTTGACTGGGTCATTCCACACGAGATCTGCCCGGGATCCCCACATGACTGGGTCATTCCACACGAGATCTGTCCGGGTCCCAACATGACTGGGTCATTCCACACGAGATCTGTCCGGGTCCCAACATGACTAGAGCATTCCACAAGAAATCTGCCCGGGGACCCCACATGATGGGTCCCATACGAGACCTGCCCGGGATCCCCACTTGACTGGGTCATTCCACACGAGATCTGCTCGGGATCCCAACATGACTGGGTCATTCCACACGAGATCTGCTCGGGATCCAAACATGACTGGGTCATTCCACACGAGATCTGCCCGGGGTCCCCACTTGACTGGGTCATTCCACACGAGATCTGCCCGGGATCCCCACATGACTGGGTCATTCCACACGAGATCTGTCCGGGTCCCAACATGACTGGGTCATTCCACACGAGATCTGTCCGGGTCCCAACATGACTAGAGCATTCCACAAGAAATCTGCCCGGGGACCCCACATGATGGGTCCCATACGAGACCTGCCCGGGATCCCCACTTGACTGGGTCATTCCACTCGAGATCTGCTCGGGATCCCAACATGACTGGGTCATTCCACACGAGATCTGTCCGGGTCCTAACATGACTGGGTCATTCAACACGAGATCTGTCCGGGTCCCAACATGACTAGAGCATTCCACAAGAAATCTGCCCGGGGACCCCACATGATGGGTCCCATACGAGACCTGCCCGGGATCCCCACTTGACTGGGTCATTCCACACGAGGTCTGCCCGGGGTTCCTACATGACTGGGTCATTCCACATGAGATCTGCCCGGGATCCCCACATGACTGGGTCATTCCACACCAAACCTGCTAGGCGTCCACACTGCATGGCCGGCTCGCACTAGCTGTAAACATGACCCCTTCTGTAGAAAGACAAGTAATGAATACAGGTCAGTTAGCAGCTCAATATACAGAAATGACGATGTGATCGCCCACTGCAGTTCCTGATTCTCGCGCCTCTCCTGCGACCCATGCGCTGCCGCGGTTCTCGCGCCTCGCCTGCGGCCCATGCGCTGCCACGGTTCTCGCGCCTCGCCTGCGGCCCATGCGCTGCCACGGTTCTCGCGCCTCTCCTGCGGCCCATGCGCTGCCGCGGTTCTCGCGCCTCGTCTGCGACCAATGCGCTGGCACGGTTCTCGCACTTTGCCTAGGATCCATGCGCTGCCACGGTTCTCGCGCCTCGCCTGCGACAAATGCGCTGCCACGGTTCTCGCGCCTCTCCTGCGACCCATGCGCTGCCACGGTTCTCGCGCCTCTCCTGCGACCCATGCGCTGCCACGGTTCTCGCGCCTCGCCTGCGACCCATGCGCTGCCACGGTTCTCGCGCATCGCCTGCGACCCATGCACTGGCACGGTTCTCGCGCCTCTCCTGCGACCCATGTGCTGCCGCGGTTTTCGCGCCTCTCCTGCGACCCATGCGCTGCCGCGGTTCTCGCGCCTCGCCTGCGACCCATGCGCTGCCGCGGTTCTCGCGCCTCACCTGCGACCCATGCGCTGCCGCGGTTCCCGCGCCTCGCCTACGACCAATGCGCTGCCACGGTTACCGCGCATCCCCTGCGACCCATGCGCTGCCGCGGTTCTCGCGCCTCGCCTGTGACCCATGCGCTGCCGCGGTTCTCGCGCCTCGCCTGCGGCCCATGCGCTGCCGCGGTTCTCGCGCCTCGCCTGCGACCAATGCGCTGGCACGGTTCTCGCACATCGCCTGCGACCAATGCGCTGCCACGGTTCCCGCGCATCCCCTGCGACCCATGCGCTGCCGCGGTTCTCGCACATCGCCTGCGACCAATGCGCTGCCACGGTTCTCGCGCCTCACCTGCGACCCATGCGCTGCCGCGGTTCTCGCGCCTCACCTGCGACCCATGCCCTGCCGCGGTTCTCGCGCCTCACCTGCGACCCATGCGCTGCCGCGGTTCTCGCGCCTCGCCTACGACCAATGCGCTGCCACGGTTCTCGCGCATCGCCTGCGACCCATGCGCTGCCACGGTTCTCGCGCCTTGCCTGCGACCAATGCGCTGCCGCGGTTCTCGCGCCTCACCTGCGACCAATGCGCTGCCACGGTTTTCGCGCCTCGCCTGCGACCAATGCGCTGCCACGGTTCTCGCACCCCGCCTTCGACCCATGCACTGCCACGGTTCTCGCGCCTCGCCTACGACCCATGCGCTGCCACGGTTACCGCGCATCCCCTGCGACCCATGCGCTGTCGCGGTTTTCGCGCCTCGCCTACGACCCATGCGCTGTCGCGGTTTTCGCGCCTCGCCTACGACCCATGCGCTGGCACGGTTCTCGCACTTTGGCCGAACAAAAATATATTAATTATTGTTTGTAGTTCGCCATACTTTATTTTTTCATGATTCGCAAGAAAAAGAAAGAAATAGTAAAATACCTAAAAATTAAAATTGTTGAAATCTGGATATTTAAATGAATGATTATGAGGTCTTGGCCGCTTGGTTTTCAAATTTAATAGATTTTTTAGGTAATCACTGACTGGGTGTTTGTATTTTTTTTTGGTGATCCACCAAAATGTGGCAGAATGACAGCATTTTGAGAGACTTCGTTGTACGGCGATTTGGACCTCGCGTTCGACCTCTCCACCCCTTGTAACAAAAAATGTGAAAATGTGTCTTCATTGTGCAGTCGATAGCAGACACGTGCAATCGATCACAGATACGTGCAGTCGATGACAGACACGTGCAATCGATCACAGACACGTGCGGTCGATCCCAGATACGTACAATCGATCACAGACACGCGCAGTCGATCACAGATACGTGCAGTCGATTACAGATATGTGCAATCCATTACAGACACGTGCAATCGATCACAGATACGTGAAATCAATCTCAGATACGCGCAATCCATTACAGACACGTGAAGTCGATGCCAGATACGTACAATCGATCACAGACACGTGCAGTCGATCACAGATACGTGCAGTCGATCACAGATACGTACAATCGATCACAGACACGTGCGGTCGATCCCAGGTCCGTGCAATCGATCACAGACACGTGCAGTCGATCACAGATACGTGCAATCGATCACAGACACGTGCAGTCGATAACAGACACGTGCAATCGATCACAGACACGTGCAATCGATCACAGACACGTGCAATCGATGACAGACAGGGGCAGTCGATTGCCCAGCGACTTTTTAAATGCATAATGGACTCCCCCTTCTGCCGCCAAAAAAAGTTCTGAAGCATTTGTCGACAGATATTTTAAATTTTACCGAAGATTGAACTTAACGTACTTGTTCTACTAATGACAATCGGTTTGCCATTAACAGTGACGATAGAAACAGTGTTTTTAACGTTCCAACGTGTATCCTGTGTGAAAATTGTGAAAAACTCATTATAAAAGAAGGAAGGCAAATAACCACACCATAAAGCAGCCTCGTGTCCGCCATTTTGGTCTGATGTGTCGCAAAACCCAAAATTTCTGCACGCCATGGCGCTGAATTATGCCTGCATTATGCCACCAACGTAAGTGCCCGCATTGTGAAACCGGATGCATCACAGCTGCCAAGGCTATAAAATGCTAAACACTATTTATAAATACCAGGAAATAGAATAGAAATGACCCGGCCTCAGACCACAATTAATTTAGTAATGTTTCTTTAAAGCTTCGGCTGGAATCACGTTTTCCGTATCGCACTAGGATCCCACACTACCATGTATTCTAGCATAGGGGTCTTCCACACGTATCGTACTAGGATCCCACACTACCATGTATTCTAGCATAGGGGTCTTCCACACGTGTCGTACTAGGATCCCACACTACCATGTATTCTAGTATAGGGTTCTTCCACACGTGTCGTACTAGGATCCCACACTACCATGTATTCTAGTATAGGGTTCTTCCACACGTGTCGTACTAGGATCCCACACTACCATGTATTCTACCATAGGGTTCTTCCACACGTGTCGTACTAGGATCCCACACTGCCATGTGTTCTAGTATAGGGTTCTTCCACACGTATCGCCTAGGATCAGACACTACCACGTGTTCTAGCATAGGGTTCTGCCACACGTATCGTACTAGGATCCCACACTACCATGTGTTCTAGTATAGGGTTCTTCCACACGCATCGTACTAGGGTCAGACACTACCATGTATTCTAATATAGGATTCTTCCACACGTATTGCACTAGGATCAGACACTACCATGTGTTGAGTATAGGATTCTTCCACACGTATCGTACTAGGATCAGGCGCTACCATGTATTCTAGCATAGGGTTCTGCCACACGTATTGTACTAGGATCCCCACACTGCCATGTATTCTAGTATAGGGTTCTTCCACTCGTATAATAATACCATCCAAAACAGGGCAAAACCGGTTACTGTTTGCTCTCTTTTGTCAAAAGTGGATATATATACTTCTTGATAGCTTCGGCTGAAAGCCAGTTTTTCGTCGTGCCATTCTCCAAAAGTACCATGTATTTAATTACAGCGTTCTTCCACATACACAAAAATTGCCATTCAAAATAGGGCAAAACTGGTTACTTTTTTGCCATGTTTTGTCTAAGTACCCTCGGCTACCTCATTTTTTTACCAAACCAAAGAGGCGACATGCTGACCTTTAACCTTTTCCTTTGAAGCCAAAGATGCACAGTGTATATTTATACCACACAGCCCGTAATTACTTATCTTTACGGTGACAATGTTATTGTTCTTCAACGATCTATGTCAACTATTATACTGCCATTAATCAAAGAACTACGTGCCATGTCCAGCCTTGCTTGTGAACCAGGAAGTAAATAATTGCGGCCCGATTCCCATCACTTTTGCTAATAATATTGCACCATTCTAAAAGCTGATACCTTTTATTTTTCCACAGAAAAAATAGTTTGATTTGATTACCAAAAAGGAAGTTTTTGGCAGTTACTTCACTCCCCACTGTAGCAAACCCGGACCTTCGGTAAATCATGATGTAAATTATAAATTTTCATATAAATATTTATTTAGATAAATACCTTCGGTGTAGGGCTTTGATATTAAGCATAGGAATATTGCCTACAAACAACAGGGTAAGGCCTATTACCGGCAGAATGGTGCTTCCTCGGTTGGTGTTAATAAAGCTGTTATCATTTTATCAAAATAATCATATCTGATTACAAAACAAAATAATTTCTGGCGATTTAACGAAACCTAAACTTGTCAAAGAAATACTGAGGTTTGATTGTGTACATGCACACTAAAAGGGCATTGGTAGAAAACTAAGGGAAACAAAATGTGATAATGGCCCAAAGTACCCTGCCCTAAAACGAGTTACTACTGATATAAATCTACGTTTGTCTGAATTCAGTAAATTGTAAATCACTTGGCTAAGTAAAGTATTCAAGATGTATAGCGTTTATGTTTGCACTGAGAAGAATATCGAGAGAAAAATAAAAATTAAAAGTTAAAAGAAATATGCAAAACTATTTTGCTAAGTGAAGGCTTGTTGGTGAACCAGGAAGTGAACATTTGGGGTCTAATTCCAGCCAGACAGACGGTTTACGACATGTGTTTACGACATGTGCTTACGACATGTACTTACGCGCTCTCTTCGCTCTTTTTGTTGCACTTTTTACCACCTTGGAATGAGTAATTGTATTTTACATTTGAAGAGGAAATGGACCAGCCAGGGAGTTATGTACTTCCTGGTGTGGTCGTGTCCGGTTGTGTGGAGCGGTATGCGCGTGACATGAATAAATTGTGGTAATTTCTGGAAGTTTCCGTGAGCGATGACATAGTGTCTCATGTCAGTGTTCACAGCTTCTCGTGATGCTGACGTCATTTATGTTCTGGCGCTGGTAGGTCGGGGACCGCGTCATATGTAACACAATGGCCGGACTGTGGACGGAGTATGCTGCCGTGCCGGAAGATCGCTGCTTCATCATGCCGGAGAACATGACGTATGAGGAAGCTGCTGCCCTCCCCGTCAATTACGTCACCGCGTATGTGTTCAGCTTCTGCATGCCTGTATGAACCCTCCCGGTCAGTTACGTCACCGCGTATGTGTTCAACTTCTGTATGCCTGTATGAACCCTCCCCGTCAATTACGTCACGCGTATGTGTTCAGTTTCTGTATGCCTGTATGAACCCTCCCCATCAATTACGTCACGCGTATGTGTTAAGCTTCTGTATGCCTGTATGAACCCTCCCCGTCAGTTACGTCACCGCGTATATGTTCCACTTTTGTATGCCTGTATGAACCCTCCCCGTCAATTACGTCACGGCGTATGTGTTCAGCTTCTGTATGCCTGTATGAACCCTCCCCGTCAATTACGTCACGGCGTATGTGTTCAGCTTCTGTATGCCTGTATGAACCCTCCCCGTCAATTACGTCACGCGTATGTTTTCAGCTTCTGTATGCGTGTATGAACCCTCCCCGTCAATTACGTCACCGCGTATATGTTCAGTTTCTGTATGCCTGTATGAACCCTCCCCGTCAATTACGTCACGGCGTATGTGTTCAGCTTCTGTATGCGTGTATGAACCCTCCCCGTCAATTACGTCACGGCGTATGTGTTCAGCTTCTGTATGCGTGTATAAACCCTCCTCGTCAATTACGTCACGGCGTATGTGTTCAGCTTCTGTATGCGTGTATGAACCCTCCCCGTCAATTACGTCACGCGTATGTGTTCAGTTTCTGTATGCCTGTATGAACCCTCCCCATCAATTACGTCACGCGTATGTGTTAAGCTTCTGTATGCCTGTATGAACCCTCCCCGTCAGTTACGTCACCGCGTATATGTTCCACTTCTGTATGCCTGTATGAACCCTCCCCGTCAATTACGTCACCGCGTATATGTTCCACTTCTGTATGCCTGTATGAACCCTCCCCGTCAATTACGTCACGCGTATGTGTTCAGTTTCTGTATGCCTGTATGAACCCTCGCCGTCAATTACGTCACGCGTATGTGTTCAGTTTCTGTATGCCTGTATGAACACTCTCCGTCAATTACGTCACCGCATATGTGTTCAGCTTCTGTATGCCTGTATGAACCCTCCCCGTCAATTACGTCACGGCGTATGTGTTCAGCTTCTGTATGCCTGTATGAACCCTCCCCGTCAATTACGTCACGGCGTATGTGTTCAGCTTCTGTATGCCTGTATGAACCCTCCCCGTCAATTACGTCACGCGTATGTGTTCAGCTTCTGTATGCGTGTATGAACCCTCCCCGTCAATTACGTCACGGCGTATATGTTCAGTTTCTGTATGCCTGTATGAACCCTCCCCGTCAATTACGTCACGCGTATGTGTTCAGCTTCTGTATGCGTGTATGAACCTCCCCGTCAATTACGTCACGGCGTATGTGTTTCAGCTTCTGTATGCGGTGTATAAACCCTCCCCGTCAATTACGTCACGGCGTATGTGTTCAGCTTCTGTATGCGTGTATGAACCCTCCCCGTCCAATTACGTCACGCGTATGTGTTCAGTTTCTGTATGCCTGTATCAACGCTGTGGCCGAACAGCATTGACCCGGTCGCTTGTGAAGGCCAAGCAAGTCGTGTGTGGTTCTTCGCCAGGTGGTCATTGACCACATGTGCTATACCCATCGTGTGGGGCCTCTGTCGTCCTGTCCGTTCGTCGAGCCATCTGTCCGTCCGTCTGTAAATTTTTGGTTTTGGTTCAATTTTCATCGGATCGCAGTAAAATTTTGTGGATATGTGGCCCACTTAAGGGGGACAACTACCCATTATTTTATTTACGCAATTCGCCACTTTTAGCTAATTTGGCGAACTGATCACCATCTCCTACAAATTTTGTTATTATGTCTCCCCGACCAAGGGGAGACATATAGTGTTTGTACGTTCTGTGTGTGTGTATGTGTGTACGTGTGTGTGTGTGTCTGTGTGTGTGTGTGTCGGTGTGTCAGTCTGTTGTGAACAAAGTGTTGTGTGCAAGATATCTCGAGGAACGAAACGTCGGATCACCTTCAAACTTGATCGAATTATTCCTTGGTAAGGTCGGACGTTCTATCAACTTTTGACGCATGTCGCGTGATTAGGGCAAGCGTATGACGTCATTACGTAAAAATCTTGTGTGCGAAATTTCTCAGCCGCTGAACATCGGAGAAAGTTGAAACTTGGTGGGATTGTTACTTGGTTGGTCCCGAAAGACGCTGTAGATTTTTTTCGCGAGTAGAACGAACGAATGCGGCGTATGACGTCATCACGTAAAATAAGTAAATATTTTGAACAAGATCTTGTGTGCAAAATATCTCGATAACGGGACGTTCTATCGACTTCAAATTTTTATACCAGTATTCCGTGGGTCAGTCGGCGGGTTTCTATCAATTTTTGACGCATGTCAGGTGATTAAGGCAGGCGTATGACGTCATTACGTAAAAATCTTGTGTGCGAAATTTCTCAGCCGCTGAACATCGGAAGAAAAATTGAAACTTGGTGGGATTGTTGGTTGGTCCGAAAGACGCTGTAGATTTTTTTCGCGAGTAGAAGGAACGAATGCGGCGTATGACGTCCTCACGTAAAATATGTATATATTTAGAACAAGATCTTGTGTGCAAATATCTCGATAACGGAAAGTCCTATCGACTTCAATTTTATATATATATTCTTTGGGTCAGTCGGACGGTTCTATCAACTTTTTACGCATGTCACGGTGATTAGGGCAGGTGTATGACGTCATTACGTAAAAATCTTATGTGCAAAATTTCTCAGCTGCTGAACATCGGAGAAAGTTGAAACTTGGTTGGATTGTTGCTTGGTAGGTCCGAAAGACTATAGAATTTTATCGCGAGTAGAAACGAACGAGTGCGGCGTATGACGTCATCACGTAAAATATGTATATATTATAAACAAGGTCTTGTGTGCAAAATATCTCGATAACGGAAAGTCCTATCGACTTCAAATTTTATATGAATATACCTTGGGTCAGCCGGACTGTTCTATCAATTTTTGGCGTGTCACGTGATTAGGGCAGGTGTATGACGTCATTGCGTAAAAATTTTGTGTGCGAAATTTCTCGCTGCTGGAGAAAGCTGAAACTTGGTCGGATTATTGCTTGGCAGGTCCGAAAGAAACTTTAAATATTTTTCGCAGTAGAACGAACGAAACGGCGTATGACGTCCATCGCGTAAAATATGTATATTTTGAACCAGATCTTTTATGCGTAATATCTCGATAACGGAAAGTCATATCGACTTAAATTATATATGGATATTCCTTGGTTCAGTCAGACGACTGTTTCAACTTTTTGACGGGTAAAAAGTTATCTGTTCTTAAAAAAAATATCTCGACATCGGAAAGTCGGATCGACTTTAAATTTGATGTAGTTATTCCTCGGATAAGTCACACGTTTTGTTAAACATTATTAAACTCGTATAGAAAATCAAGAAAGGTGCATAATGTCACCACCCCCCCCCCTACCCAGCCTCCCCATTTTTGGCTGCTTTGTTATATATGCATGGGTGTTAACTGCACTGGGGATTTCGGAAGATTTTCCGGAAGATTCTCTAGTTTTCCTGCATTCTTTAGAAAGCTTCAAAACAGTAACAGCATTATTGTCGGTCCATTGCTATTTTGTATTGCCTGAAATTGAGCTTTTTGTGCATTTCTCATCTATGGCTGTTACGTAACGTGCCACTCAGTCAGGGGTCAGTGTCAGTTGCGGTGCATGATGGAGTCGTTATCTACTTGGTCATGGAATGCTATTGTCGTATTATAGCTCTAAGCAGCTCTAGCTATTGATCTGTTTTTTTCGCCGCATACCTGATTAGGTTGCCAGATATGCTATATATAGGAGCCATGTTGTATCGATTAGCATTGTTTGCTGAAGCATTTTTCGCTATTAAATTGGGTCGCCCGATATCTTGTGTTATGAGGAGCAGCTCACCATTTTGCCAACGAAATGCCTCCCCCTTCTCCCACCGAGGTGCGTCATCTGATGCGCAGTTATGAAGATGCCTTCCTAGTGCTATTTGGCCGATGGGAATGTGCGAAGACAAGGTAGTCTATCATGGCTATAACTACACTTAGGGTACAGACCGTTACCGTTGCCTCTGGGTAAAAGGGTTAGAGTTGTGTTTATAGTCGGACCTACAGTAAATAGCTGGGGGGAGGGGCGTGTGGAGGTTTATGGTTAGCAAAAAAAAATCCCGACCGCCTTCAAGACCTGGATAAAAAGATGTAAAGTAAGAACCGTTTGTCGTGACCCCTTCCACTTTCAGGTAAAACACGTACGGTAAAACCTGCCTGTCTTGACCACCTTCCAGACCCGGATAAAAATGTAACGTACAGTAAAACTGCTATAGTGACCAACTTCAGATCTGGATAAGAGGGGCCTACAGTAAAACCCGTTTTAGCGACCACCTTCCAGACTCCGATGAAAAAAAAGATGCTCATTTTATCTGTTTCAGTGACCACCATCTGTTTGGTTTATTTTGAGATTTTTACGATGAATGAAGGTTATGTTTGCAGAAATGAAAATTTTTTTTTCAGTTTGGGGGGGGGGGGGGGGGTCACGGGTTTAGTCGGGGAGACATTTGTTTTTGTTCACAAAAACAAGAAACTAAGTAGGTATCGATTGAAAGTGTGTAATATAAGCCTGCACTCTTATGTTTTGTGTGCACTGGCCACTCTAGTTTGACCAAAATTTTACATGAAGGTAGTTTGGGTCAGGGCTCAAAAACTACTGAGCTTATTTTTTTGTTATTTTCGCCATTTTGCAAATTGATGACATTGAAACTTCGCCAAAGGTATATTTTCTCTGTAAGTCGTGTATTCTCTTTGAAATTTTAACAGATGCCTCGTGAGATGGGGGCAGATGATGAAATAAAGTGACACATGAAAACTCGTTCTTTTCATCGCCCCACACAGTAGACGATTCATGACCGGGAAATGCCAATCCCAGCGATGGACTTTGAGATCCACGCCGGAGGCCGGCTGCCACTCGGCCACGGGATAACGATATTTGGACGCCTGCTCACGCACGTTTTTGGCATGGTTTTCGCAAACATACGTTTTTAGGTGTTCCCTGGACGCTCGCTTGGACTGTTTTCACGAGCCATCGTCACACGCGCTCAATGGTGACCCTTCCCTCCCCCTCCCCCCCCCCCCCCCCCCCCCCCCCCACACACACAGTAGACGATTCATGACTGGGAAATGCCATCCCACTCGATGGACTTTGAGATCTTCACACGCGCTCGTTGGTGACGCCTGTTTGCCCCCTCCCCCCACTCCCAGCACTTCGCGCTCTCGTTGGTGACGCTTCCTTGCCTCTCCCCCTCCCCCTCAGCTCCCCCCCCCCCCACTTCGCGCGCTGGTTTGGCACGATTTCGACCAGCCCGCGACGACATATCTTGGCAGAGCTTCTTAGTTTGGAAATCGGCACCCGTTCTCGGTCAGTTTTGGAGCTGATGTAGTGCACTACAAGGTCGTAATGCCTGTGGACAGTGATTATGGCATTGATTATTGCAACAGTCAATGCTTTGCAGGTTGCAGTGTTAAAAAAAAGTATATATACTGAGGAGCACATGCCAAATGAGATTCCCGTAGACCAATAAAACCCTACAGGTAGAAAGTATATAACGTGTAGTTGTGCAACGTTAGGTTATTCCCAGAATAGACTACCGTAGTCGTTAAATGCGGTAGTTCACCCATGACAAAAAATATCAGATTTCTTATTTGCTTGATAAATTCTTATTTTAGATAATACACTGTTAGATGTAATTTTGGCGATTTTTTGAAAATTGAAACTTTGTCGTTTTTCAGAACAAGTTTGTCAGGCTGTATCTTTGTTACTATTCATCGTAGACAAATAAAACCCTATAGGTAGAAAGTGTATAAAGTGTAGTGTGTACGTCAGATTACTTTTCGATTTCTTCAAAACATTTAATTTTGGCGATTTTTTCGACAATTAGACTTTGTCGTAGATGAGCGCGGCGGGGGATGTGCAATCTAAGATTGTCTTGTTGTTTCTTTAGCTAGCTAAAACATTGAACAACACGCAAAAAATGATGACGTCATTATTATTTGTACATTCTACTAAATATTTTAACATTTTATCAAGGTCGGGTGTTCGATGATCATGGATGTCTACATGTCAGAAACGCCGGTATATCAAACATGGCGTCTATACAACTGTCTATCGCATGTCGATAGAATCACAGTGCCAGTTACCCTGACTCCACCTGGGCACCGTCACTTGACGGTCTTGTAATTAACGTACATGACGCAGCCTGTGCCACATTTGTGTGCTTGAGTTATAACTGCAGAAAGCCAGTCAATTTAAGATCATATAATTCAAACATGCCCAGTTATTTTTGTGTTCGACACACAGAAAGTGTGAATCATAAGACTGTTAAAGTGATAAAACAGTTGCGTGGACGTATGGTGTGTGGCGTATTCCGTGTGTTGCATGGCGTATTCCGTATAATGCGTGACTTATTCTATTTGATGCACGACCTTTCGCGTTACGTGTCAGTTGCTTTCATGATTGCCAGAGCGCGTACAAAGGAAGCACTGAAACGGCAGTATTTTTGCAGTGCATGTGACGAGTAGATACGCGCAACCGTACTCCCGCTCGACCAGTATCGAAAACGTCACACTTCTACACAGAGTGGGTCCTTAACATGTAGCATCACAGGAGTAGCAAATGTATAATTTATTCGAAAATATTGCTAAAAGTAACAAAGTAAATGATTTATAATTATAAGAGAACATAACTCATGAAATCAAAATAAAAAAATCACTTGATTTCGGAATGATCCTAAACCTTCGCTCGAGGTCGTGCTACCAGTGCTACAGTCTAAGGTAGGGGTTTTCGAATCAATCCATTCGCCGGTGTGGCTTAAACATTGTACTCCGCATGTTGCAGGTACCATATGCTATTTGAAATGGGGCAACTGAGGCGAGGCAAAAGCGTGCTGATTCACATGGTTGCTGGTAAGTTGATTCGTATGGTTGCTGCTAAGCTGTACTGATTCATATGGGTGCTGGTAAGTTGATTCACATGGTTGCTGGTAGGTTATACTCATTCACATGGCGGCTGGTAAGTTGATTCCATGGCTGCTGGTAAGTTGATTCACATGGCTGCTGGTAAGTTGATTCTCATGACTGCTGGTAAATTGATTCACATGGCTGCTGGTAAGTTGTGCTGATTCACATGATGACAAGATTCAAAATGACACAATTTTTTCAGTATTGGAACGTAGCACATTTTCACGTCGTGTCCAGGCTGGGTCTCCAAACTGTTCAATGGATTGTTTTGAAATTTCACATGAGGATAGAACGCATATTAAAGGTGTGCATCGTCATTATCCGCCGGGAACCGGGACGGATATAGTTTTCATTCTGTCCGTCTGTCTGTCCGTCCGTCTGTTCTGCAGTCCGTCTGTCCGTCTGTCCGTCTGTGCAATTTCAGTCTCACGCGCCTACAGCCCGCATTAGTGGGTGGATTGATTTAAGATTTTACCCATGGCTGCTCCTAAGCATCCCGCAGTGCAGTGACCAGGATTCGACGGGATCGGAGCAAAATTGCCAAAATGGCAAAACTTTAAAAAATTGCAGAAACTGAATAAGGACTTTGCATAACACACATCAGTCTCACGCGCCTACAGCCCGCATTAGTGGGTGGATTGATTTAAGATTTTACCCATGGCTGCTCCTAAGCATCCCGCAGTGCAGTGACCAGGATTCGACCGGATCCGACTAAAATTGTCAAAATGACAAAACTTAAAAAAATGGAAGAAATGAATTAGGAATGAGCATAACACATATCGGTCTCACGCGCCTACAGGCCGCATTAGTGGGTGGATTGATTTAAGATTTTACCCATGGCTGCTCCTAAGCATCCCGCAGTGCAGTGACCAGGATTCGACGGGATCGGAGCAAAATTGCCAAAATGGCAAAAATTTAAAAAATTGCAGAAACTGAATAAGGACTTTGCATAACACACATCAGTCTCACGCGCCTACAGCCCGCATTAGTGGGTGGATTGATTTAAGATTTTACCCATGGCTGCTCCTAAGCATCCCGCAGTGCAGTGACCAGGATTCGACCGGATCCGACTAAAATTGTCAAAATGACAAAACTTAAAAAAATGGAAGAAATGAATTAGGAATGAGCATAACACATATCGGTCTCACGCGCCTACAGGCCGCATTAGTGGGTGGATTGATTTAAGATTTTACCCATGGCTGCTCCTAAGCATCCCGCAGTGCAGTGACCAGGATTCGACCGGATCCGAGGAAAATTGTCAAATTGAAAAAACTTTAAAATTTGAAGAAACTGAATTAGGAATGAGCTTTACACATATCGGTCTCACGCGCCTACAGCCCGCATTAGAGGTTGGATTGATTTAAGATTTTACCAAGGGCTGCTACTAAGCAGAACCGGACGGATACAGTTTGCATTCTGTCCGTCTGTCTGTCCGTCCGTCTGTCCGTCCGCCATTACTAGATCTTATGAATTCATTTCATCTTCTGCCAACCTCGTTTGAAGCAACAATGCCATCTGGTCGATGTATCGATATTATCTTCACACCAAATCAACCATGTACCACTGGCTCTACAAACCTCTACTTCACTGACCACAAGGCTGTATGGTGTTCTTTGGAACAGTTGTTCACAGGAACATCATAATCAGGTATACAATTTGCGCGAACCCGGCGGATTCATGCTTCTCGAGCATCTAGTTTTTTATCCCACTTCATGAACTGGAATAAAATTGTCAAAATGACAGTATTTTGAAACTTAACAAGTTAGTGTTGACACAGTTTTGTCTTCTTAATGGAACATCGTGTTTGAGTTTTATCTCCGAATCTATGGAAACATTTTTAGTAACCCATTTTTTAAGTATAACTAGCACTTTTTGGCGACTGTGCAAACCTGTTGATACTTAATTCACTAGATCTCGGCTGATCACAATGTCCCTGTACATTCGTGTTCGTAATTCGGAAAAAATAGGCGGAAATATTGGCGAAAAACCATTATTTTTCGAACAATCTTAACTAAAGCCAGGAAAAAGTTTCATTTTCTTGTAATTATGTCTCCCCCGACCAAGGGGAGACATACAGTGTTTGTACGTTCTGTGTCTGTGTATGTGTGCACGTGTGTCTGTGTGTGTGTGTGTCAGTCTGTTGTAAACAAAGTGTTGTGTGCAAGATATCTCGAGAACGAAACGTCGGATCGACTTCAAACTTGATAGATTTATTCCTTGGTTAGGTCGGACGGTTCTGTCAACTTTTGACGCATGTCACGTGATTAAGACAGGCGTATGACGTCATTATGTAAAAATCTTGTGTGCGAAATTTCTCAGCCGCTGAACATCGGAGAAAGTTGAAACTTGGTGGGATTGTTGCTTGGTAGGTCCGAAAGACTCTAAAGAATTTTTTTGCGAGTAGAACGAACGAATGCGGCGTATGACGTCATCACGTAAAATATGTATATCTTATAAACAAGGTCTTGTGTGCAAAATGTCTCGATAACGGAAAGTTCTATCGACTTCAAATTTTTTATGGATATTCCTTGGGTCAGTCGGACGGTTCTGTAAACTTTTGACGCATGTCACGTGATTAGGGCAGGCGTATGACGTCATCACGTAAAAATCTGGTGGGCGAAATTTCTCAGCTGCTGAACATCGGAGAAAGCTGAAACTTGGTGGGATTATTGCTTGGTGGGTCCAAAAGAAACTTTAATTTTTTCGCGAGTAGAACGAACGAATGCGGCGTGTGACGTCATCGCGTGAAATATGTGTATATGTAGAACCAGATCTTGTATGCATAATATCTCTATAACGGAAAGCCATTTCGACTTGAAATTTTATGTGGATATTCTTTGGTTCAGTCAGACGACTGTTTCAACTTTTGACGGGTAAAAAATTATCTGTTGTTAAGTAAAATGTCTCGACATCGGAAAGTCGGATCGACTTTAAATTTGGTGTAGTTATTCCTCGGATAAGTCGCACGGTTTTGATTAATCATTATTAAACTCGTGTAGAAAATCAAGAAAGGTGCAAAACGTCAACACTCCCCCCCGCCTCCCCATTTTTTGGCTCCTTTGTTATCTAAGCATAGGTGTTAACTACGCTGGGGATTTCAGCGTTTTGCAGAAGATTCTCGAGTGTTCCTGCATTCTTTATAAAGCTTCAAAACAGCAACAGCATTACTGTCGGTCCATTGCTATTTGTTAGTGCCTGAAATTAAGCTTTTTGTGCTGTTACGTAACATGCCACTCAGTCAGGGGTCAGTGTCAGTTGTGGTGCATGATGGAGTCGTCATCTACGAGGTCATGGAATGCTATTGGTCTAAGCAGGTCTAGCTGTTTGTTTTTTTTTCACCGCATACTTGACTCGGTTGCCAAGGTGTTCTATATATAGGATCTATTTTGTATCGATTGGCATTGTTTGCAGAAGCATTTTTCGCTATTAAAGTGGGTCATCTGATATCTTGTGTTATGAGAAGCAGCTCACCATTTTGGCACCGAAATGCCTTGCCCCTTCTCCCACCAAGGTGCGTCATCTGATGCGGTTATGAAGAATGCCTTTCTAGTGCTATTTGGCCGATGGGAATGTGCGAAGACAAGGTAGTCTATCATAGCTATAACTACACTTAGGGTATAGACCGTTACCGTTGCCTTGGGTAAAAGGGTTAGAGTTGTGTTTATAGTCGGACCTACAATAAATAGCTGGGGTGGGGGGGGGGGGGAGCGTGTGGAGGATGATGGTTAGCAAAAAAAAAAAAAAAAAAACCCGACCACCTTCAAGACCTGGATAAAAAGTAAGACCCGTTTGTCGTGACCCCTTCCAGATTCGGGTAAAAAGACGTACGGTAAAACCTGCCTGTCTTGACCAACTTCCAGACCCGGCTAAAAATGTAACGTACAGTAGAACCACTATAGTGACCAACTTCAGATCTGGATGAGAAGGGCCTACAGTAATACCCGTTTTAGCGACTACCTTTCAGACTCAGATGAAAAAAGACGTCCATTTATATCTGTTTTAATGACCACCATCTGTTTGGTTTATTTTGAGTTTTTTACAATGAATTAAGGTTATGTTTGCAGAAATGAATATTTTATTTCAGTAATTAAAAAAAAAAGGATTTTTTTTGTTGGGGGGGGGGGAGGAGGGGAGGGGGGATTATGGGTTTAGTCGGGGAGACATTTGTTTTTGTTGACAAAAACAAGAAACTAAGTAGGTATCGACTGAAAGTGTATAACATAAGCCTGTACTCCTATGTTTTGTGTGCACTGGCCACTCTAATTTTGAAGTAATACTACCACAAATTACTACCTACCAGGCTGTTACTTTTTGGGCAATGGGCCAAAAATTGGCGGAAATATTGGCCAAAACCAGAATCAACTTAAAAATGCCAAAGGCATCTTTCTCCTTAGAATAAAGGTGCGCTATTAAATATTCATTATGGCGCGATGAAAAAATGTCCGTCCGTCTCTTTTGTTTATTTGCTACTGCTCTTTCAGTCTTCATCGGATCACAGTAAAATATTTCGGAAATATGGTGCACTTAGGGGGAAAAATTTCATTATCGCGTTTTTCGCCAATTTGGCGAACCGATCACCACCTTTGTGAAAATAGGCTACTCCTCCTATCAGTTTTATTAAATTTGCTAGAAATATTGCGTGAAGGTAGTCTGGATCAGGGGTAAAAAATTACCAGAGCCGATTTTTAATTTCACTTTTAATTTACAATTCCCAAGTTCGCCAAATTATCGCCAAAAATACATTTTCTCTAAAATTTTTAGCCTCATCATCTAACAGAAGCAGGGGCTACAGCAGTCGTTGAAAGTGTGTGCATGTGTACTCGTTTAAGTTGAAAAATCGTATCTCCTTGTAGGTATTCAGCCTGAGTGTCTTTGGTTGGTGGTAGCGGACATAAGTATCTATGGCTATTACTTTTTCCAGCAGTTCACCAAAAGTGACGGAAATATTGGCTAACAACCCATCTTTAAACCATCTGCTCTTAGGGTTTTTATGTCTCCCCCGCTTTTACATATTAACTCCGTAACCGCGTAGACCATGATCAAAGAATATGTACTCCGTTGCTTACTCGGTGTCATAATGTGTAGAAACAAAGCCACACTAATTCTACACAAAGGAGTTTGCATATGCAAACAATTGAGCCAAGCGTTTCCGTGTTATTCTGATGAAAATACAAAGATTTTATTGCAAAAAAAATTGAGGGTCCAGAAAATTATTTTGAGTTAAAAAATTTGACTTAAGCGGTTAATTTAAAAGACTTACATAAGTAAAATATATCGGGACTTTCAAATTAATTTAAGTAAAGCGAAAATTTGAGTAAACCGATTTTGACTTAAATGGAGGCTACTGTATTGTGAACAAAATCTTGTATACAAAATATCTCGATAAGGGTAAGCAGTATCACCTTCAAATCACCTTTCCATAGGCTTTTTCTTTCACAGTTTTATGGGATTGCCTTCATACTTTTTGCATAAATGTTCGCGAGCCTGTCCTCTCTTGAAAAGATATTTTTTGGCGATCCACAAAAAATTGACTAAATGGGGGGGGGGGGGGGGGAAGCATTATTTGGTACTGAAATTGAAAAATACTTCTTCTGCCGCAGTTAGGATCGGAATGCCTTTAAAATTTGCAGCAATGTTCACTAGCTTGTTCTCTCTTGAAAAGTTACTTTTTTTGCGATCCACTGGAAATTGGCTAAATGGAGGGGGGAGGAGGCATTTTTCGGTAGCCTAATTTTTTAATATTGTTCGCCCACAATGTTGATCAAATTTTGCACAGATGTTCACGAGGCGTTCCTCATTTTGAAGGGTTACTTTTTCGGTGACCCGCCACATGTTGGCTGAATGGATGGCATTTTCACAATCCTTCTATGCCAATGTTTCTTACATGTTTCTGTTTCGAAAAATTACCGTTTTGGCGATTCTCCAAAACAAAAAAAATGGCCAATTGGCCGCATTTTAAATCTTTTTGTTTTCCGAAATGCATTGTCTGCTGCCGTTTGATTGGATTTATTCGAAACTTTATATTATTACTCTTCATGTGATATTTTCTTTAAAAATTCTTTTTTTTTCTTTTGTGCACCTCCAAAAAATTGGCCTCATTCTGCCGTTTGAATGTTTTAGGGATTGGTGTTTCAAAATAGTTCTTGTGCAAGTAATTTTAGTCAGTTTGTTTTGTCCAGCGTTAGGGCTCTTTGAAATTTACTTTTCCGAGATCCTCCAGAGATTAGACAAATGCCGGCCTTTGATAAATTTTCAGTGAATGGTTTTTAACATATGACTCCCACTTTTTATCGACGATGCAAGCCTATTAATACTTGATTCACTAAATCTCAGCTGGTCACAGTGTTCCTGGACATTCTTGTCTGCATGAACACACCGGTGTCCATTTATCATTATCTTGGAAGTTTCAGGTCAACAGTTGCCTCTCTCTGGAATGGGGCTTCTAAACAGACACAACGACCAACAGATATAATTAAAACCAACTCATTGGTTTATGTAGACTTTTCAAATCATGTATTTCTTAGAATCATGACCGTTACCGTTCGACTTCCCTTAATCCTGTCTTAGCCCTCAGCCACAATTGGCCGACGCCTGTACCTATCGACAGTTCCGTCCATCCTTCCGTCCGTACACAGTTACCTACCGTTCTTCGTCCGCGCGTATTTGCCATGATGTTTTCTCCCTTCAATTAAGTAACTCCACACAGTAAATGAATGTATGCCTTGTCCAGCTCTCATCAGGGTCGGCAAAAGTTATCGAAGCGACAGTAATTGTGTGAAAACCTTGGAGATTGACTCCAAATAGGGATTTTGGCCACGCCTCACTGCCATTCAGTAATAAGAAAAAACGAAAATAGTTATTGCGGGTTTGATGGGTTTTAGTCGGAGAGACATTTGTTTTTGTTTACAAAAAAGAAACTAAACAGGTGTGAGTGGTTCGGAATTCTAAGGTCGATACGACCAATTATCAAAACCGTAAAATTGCAGAAAAACAGCAACGCGGTCCTACTCGCTGCTTCTTCACATGTCCCCTAACCACTTGCCTCAGTAACTCAAGTGGCAAGGCGTTGGTCTGATAATCATGAGGTCGTGAGTTCCAGCCCCGTTAAAGGCCATTATTTTCATTATCTCTTTTCACCATTTTTACAGGCCGTGTTTATAGTTCTGCCTCTCACACAAGCATATAAAGGCCCATACTACAGTCACTTCTTTTTTTCTTCATCTTGAGTGGCCAAATAAAGGGATAGCTTTATGAGAAACATGCACAAAAGTGCTGCTTTTCAGCGTTTGAACTGATTCTGATTGGAAATGGGATCGCGGGATCACTGAAGGCGCGAGCCAAAAATGTTAAGGATACATTTCTCGCAGTTCCGTTGATAAACAGTGACTGATTGCAATTCTCAAGGTCTACTTTTACATTGTGTTGCGACCGTCTTGGGCACAGCATGCATGTTGTGGCGTATCTATTATTTTTCAACGTATTATTTAAAATGAGAATTTTGAGGCAAAATATTTTTGTTTGGGAATTCTGGAATATTCTACCAGTAAATCAAATATCATAGGAATCGAAAGTTTTCATTTTTGTTTTAATTCTTTTAGGTATTAACTATAAAAATTAACTCATTTTCTGGTCTTGAATAAAAAATTCAGTGAATTAAATGAATTAAAAAATGAATAAAAAATGAAACACAGATAACTTTCACTTGCAAAAATCAAATATTGGTGGTCTGTTCAACACCCAACTTTCGACATTTCTTTTTTTTTAAGAGAACCGAATATGAATTAAATTCGCAAACATTTTCAATGTGCCGGAAGAGAAGAATTTACACGTTCAACTATTTTTTTAAACTTTTTTTTTGAGAAAAGTAAAAGAAGCGAATTTCTGTAGCATTCGCTTGATCGCTAGTCTGTTTCCGAGTAGCCTTCCAAAAATACGTGGTTTCTTATCTCCTTCAGAAGTCTTAATGGCATTTTTTTGTTTGGCAGGTGGAGTGGGCAACGCAGCCACGCAGCTGTGCAGGACTGTCCCTGACGTCACAGTGTTCGGCACCTGCTCCGCGGCAAAGCATGGCGTCATGAAGAAGGCTGGCGTAGACTACCCTATAGATTACAGGACCAAGGACTACGCGGAAGAAATACGTAAAGTATCACCAGACGGTATGTATACCCGCTGCTTCCCAGCCAGTACACTGCTACTTCCCAACCTCAGTACCTTTCGGAAAAAGGGATAACTGAAAGAAAACTGGACAAAGTTTCGAAAATAAGAGGGAGTGGCGTGCGATTGGTGAAATGTGCCCACAAGACTCCTCTGTCCAGTACTTACTCCTACCACTTCTGCCTGTCCAGTAATTACTCCTACCTCTGCTGCCTGTCCAGTAATTACTCCTACCTCTACTGCCTGTCCAGTAATTACTCGTTCCTCTTCTGCCTGTCCAGTAATTACTCCTACCTCTACTGCCTGTAAAGTAATTACTCGTTCCTCTTCTGCCTGTCCAGTAATTACTCGTTCCTCTTCTGCCTGTCGAGTAATTACTCGTTCCGCTTCTGCCTGTCCAGTAATTGCTCCCTCCTCTTCTGCCTGTCCAGTAATTACTCGTACCTCTTCTGCGTGTCCAGTAATTACTCCTACCTCTTCTGCCTGTCCAGTAATTACTCGTCCCTCTTCTGCCTGTCGAGTAATTACTCGTTCCGCTTCTGCCTGTCCAGTAATTGCTCCCTCCTCTTCTGCCTGTCCAGTAATTACTCCTACCTCTTCTGCGTGTCCAGTAATTACTCGTACCTCTTCTGCGTGTCCAGTTATTACTCCTACCTCTTCTTCCTGTCCAGTAATTACTCCTACCTCTACTGCCTGCCCAGTAATTACTCGTTCCTCTTCTGCCTGTCGAGTAATTACTCGTTTAGCTTCTGCCTGTCCAGTAATTGCTCCCTTCTCTTCTGCCTGTCCAGTAATTACTCCTACCTCTTCTGCGTGTCCAGTAATTACTCGTACCTCTTCTGCGTGTCCAGTAATTACTCCTACCTCTTCTGCCTGTCCAGTAATTACTTCTCCTCTTCTGTCTGTCTAGTAGTTATTCCTTCCTCTTCTGCCTGTCCAGTAATTACTCCTACCTCTTCTGCGTGTCCAGTAATTACTCCTACCTCTTCTGCCTGTCCAGTAATTACTCCTACCTCTTCTGCCTGTCCAGTAATTACTCCTATCTCGTCAGCCTGACCAGAAATTAGTCTTTCAGTTTTCATCGGATCGTAGTGAAATTTGTGGAACTATGGCCCACTTCCACACCCTGCCAAAAGACGTTCCGCACCCTATTTGGCCGAACCGCACCCTTTCTTATTGTCAGCATTTTCTCTGAGTTAAATATTTTTTTATTTCATTTTCATTTTTATTTTCGAGAAAACAGATATTGCACCATGATCAATTGATAATTATTCGATAAATTTTCATATTGAGATAAGTGAAATGACAAAGTTTGCGTTTGATGACCTAACAAGCTGATTGCAATCATCAATATTGAGGAAAACGTGTGATCATTTCAATGTGAGGTTAAATCTGATTTGGTCAGAATTTCGAGCCATAAAGCACAATTAGTCAGTGTCAGTGAGAAATTAAGTTCCCCCTTCATCGTGCTCACCAAATATTATAGATAATTGCAATTTTCCTCCCGAAAGTACTTGTTATCTGACATGTCTGATTATCTCAGATTACAATCAATGTAAGAATTTGTAAATTGTCAGTTGCTTTTGGCACCGCTCCTAATTTATGACAATAATAGCTAAATCGCCTAAAGCATACAAATCTCTTAATCCGATGGTATGAACTCCGTAAATCATTATCCTGTGTCATCTCCGTGATCACAGTGCGGTAAATTGCAATTTTCTCAAGCATTATGAAATTCGTTGTTCTGTTGATAGTGTTAACTCAGGGATGATTTATTATAATATCAAATTCTCCAGAGTTAAAATTGCAATTGGTGCTGAAAAAAACGCATATAACAGGTTGAAAATAAGAAAGGGTGCGGAACGTCCAAAACAAAAGGTGCGGAAAGGCAGGGCGCGGAAGGGAAGGGTACGGACCGTCCAGTCCCGGTTGAATATTTGTGCGTATGTACGGTTATAAGTTGAAAAATCGTATCTCCTCCCAGGGCTTAAGCCTGAATGTCTTGAAATTTTGGTTGATGGTAGAGGACATATGTGCCTACGCGGCTACTGCTTTATTTTGGCATTTCGCCAAAAATTGCCGGGTATTGGCCAAAAACCAAATTTCTTTAAAACGTCTCTTCTTAGGATTTTCAAGAAAACGTTCTAAAATTTTGGTGGAAGGAAGGGTTCAGGCTATTGCTCTTTTGGCGATTAGCGAAAAATTGTCGAAAATAGTGGCGGCAAACCAATTTTTTCTCCAAGAACATAACCACATTGTCTTGAAATTTTAAGTGAAGGTATCAGGCGTTACCACCTTACCTGGCTAATACTTTTCTTCGGTGATTAGACTAAATTACGGGAAATTTTGGGTAAAAACCCCCCAAAAAAGAAGGAAATTCTTAACTAACTGCTGAAAATAGTCTTAGTCGCTTTAAATTTTAGCTGAGGATAGCACGCGTTACCAACTACCTGGCTATAAGATTTTTGGCTAGTCGCCAAAAATTGGCGAAAGCATTGGCGAAAAACCTTTTTTTTTCGTAAAAGCTAAACTATCTCCAGAAAAATACTCTTATTGTCGTGAAATTTTAAGTGAAGATAGCAGGCTTTACCAGCTACCTGGCTATTACTTTTCTATGTGATTGGCCAAAAACTGGCGGATATTTTGACGAAAAACCAAAAACATTTCAGTAAAATCTTACCCAATTTCTGGAAAATAGTCTTATTGTCTTGAAATTTTAATCAAATTTTAGTTAGTAGGCGTTAGTACCTACCTGGCGATAATTTTTTTGGTGCTTTGACAAAAAAAATTGGCGGAGATTTTGGCGAAAAACTAACAGATTTTCAGTAAAATCTTAACCTCCCGGAAAATGCCGTCATTGCCACGTAATTGTAAGTAACAGTTGCACATATTAGTATGTAACTGCCGATTTCTTTTTTCTTTTTTTTGGCATTCGCCAAAAATTTGCTGAAATATTTGCCAAAAACAATTTTCTTGAAAAAGTGTGTCCTAGGGTGTTCATGAAAACGTTCGAAAATTTTGGTGGAAGGTAGGGTACCTATGCGTCCACCTGGCTGTTACTTGTTTTAGCCGTTAGCCAAAAATTAGCGGAAGTCTTGGCAAAAAAAAAAAAAAAAATCAGTAAAATCGTAACGAACCCCAAGAAAATAGCATCATTGTCTTGAACGTTTAAGTAAAGATAACAATCATTACTATTGGCCCGGACATTACTTGTTTTTCGTGATTGGCCAAAATTTGGCGAAAATATTAGCAAAAAAAAAAAAAAAGAAGAAGAAGAAGAAGAAAAAAAAAACAGAGAAAATGAGTAAAGTCTTAGCTCACATCAGAGGACTGTCTTTATTGTCCTTAAAATTTAGATAAAGATGGCCATCTTTGGTGACATACCTATCTATTACTTTTTTTTCGCAATTCGGAAAAATTTGTGGAAATATTAGCGAAAAACCATTTCTTACTAAAATCTGTTTCTTTCTCTGTCTCTCTCTCTCTCTCTCTCTCTCTCTTTCTCTTTCTTTCTCTCTCTCTCTCTCTCTCTCTTTCTCTCTGTCTCTCTCTCTCTCTCTCTCTCTCTCTCTCTCTCTCTTTCTATCTCTCTCTCTCTTTCTTTCTTTCTCTCTCTCTTTCTCTCTCTCTCGCTCTTTCTCTCTCTCTCCCTCTCTCTCTCTTTCTTTCTTTCTTTCTTTCTTTCTTTCTCTCGGATCTCTCTCTCTCTTTCTGTTTCTTTCTCTGTGTCTGTCCCTCTCTCTTTCTCTTTCTTTCTCTCTGTCTCTCTCTCTCTTTCTCTCTCTCTTTCTCTCTTTCTCTCTCTCTCTCTCTCTTTCTTTCTTTCTTTCTTTCTCTCTCTCTCTCTCTCTCTCTCTCTCTCTCTCTCTCTCTTTCTCTCTCTCTCGCTCTTTCTCTCTCTCTCCCCTCTCTCGTTCTTTCTTTCTTTCTTTCTTTCTTTCTCTCTCTCTCTCTCTCTCTCTCTCTCTCTCTCTCGCTCTCGCGCGCTCGCTCTCCCTGTCTCTCTCTTCTTTTTTGTGATTCGCCAAAAATTGGCTGAAATATTGGCGAAAAAGCAATTTTTCCGAAACTCTTTACCTAATATTAGGAAAATAACCTCATTGCCTTGTAATTTTATGCTTGCCTGCTGTCGAAACGTGCGCATAAGTGTGAACCTGGTTATTACTTTTTTGGCCATTCGGCCATAAAACTTTTTTTCGTAAAAAATCCTAACCCGCTCCAGGAAAAAAGCCTCACTATCTTGGAACTTTAAGTAAAGGTAGCAGATAAACAGAAAAATTAGTAAAATCTTAACTCATAGCAGAGAAATAGCCTTAGTATCATGAAATTTTAATTAAAGATAGTGGTCATCGGTACTTGCGTAGTTATTGCTGTTTTTTTATAATTCGGAAAAATGGGGAAATGTAGGCGAAAAACAAATCTTACCAAAATCGTTACTAACGCTTGGGATTTAATCTTACCTTCTTAACTAGTTCCTATCTGGCTTTTGCTTATTTTGGTGATTCGCCAAAAACATTATCATGGTTCGCGTTGGCGGGGTTTTGGTCCACGTTTTGGGCATTTTTTACGAAATGACTCACTTTTTCGGAACCCACCGAGTTTTTCTGTACCCAAATGAGTCACACTGTCCTTTTTTTGACTCACTTTCCTGAGAACCCAGCGCAAACCCTGATTATTGAAAACTCATCTGGCTTTAGATATTTGGCCTTAATCTCTTGAAATTGTGATTAAAGGTGGCAGGCTTTGGTAGTCTTTTTCCGTTGCTGACTAAACAAGGGGGGAGAAGCTCCGCCCACCAAGTCTATAACGTCGACCTATCGACTTATTTAGACGCCGCGAAAATATTAATCACATCATCGTCTAGACAATGGCAGTCCTAAAGAACAGTGGTCGTCGCTCCGTAAAAAATCCCTGTACAGTGTAGGTCATCGGGTAACACGGAATATAGACATGAAGTCAGTTGTCGAAATAGGCGGTAAACACTGGCGCGCTTCTGAATATCTCATAATTATCCCCCGTGGAACGGAGGGATATATATTTTTCCATCAGTTTTCAAAGTGACCAGCCATTGCCAAAACCAGGCTTAAATCTCGTGTGAGTGTGAACACGACTGTGCATTTTTTGGTTCTGACCCGGAAGTTTTTGCGACGTCTGTGTTGTGACGTGTACGTAAATCGTCGATTTTCCGAAATATATTCAGTGTTGCGTCAGAGATGTTAACTGAGGGTCAGAAAAAGTTAGGTTTTCGGCGACGAAAAGCAGCGTCACGTCTGAAGAGCGTTTTCACAAAACCTATGTTCAATGGATGTTCAAGATGTTGAGAAGGTGTTGATCTATGGTCACACATATGATCACAACCAGGTTTAATGCCGCACTTTTTTTGCGAGCAAGATGAACGTCTACACATCGTTTGCTTGTCCGACGTCTACTCTACCATAATGCCATTGTCGTTGATCTACAGATACGCTTGCGACAAACACAAAAATATGTTGGAATAAAACGCAAAAAGTTGCAATTTTTTATTGCGACTTATTGCATTTTATTGCGTCTAGCCGCGATCCAATATTTCAGAGGACGCGTCCTGAGCATGCAATATGTTGCGACTTATTTCACACTGATGATAAGATTACACCTTGAGTAAACATTCACGCAAGCGATTTAATCCCCCCTGCGCATTCACTCCAGTTGCATGTACTCTGTGTAAACAAGTCAATGTTTCAGCTGTATGTGTGGACGTGTAATATGCTGTATTTGTGTTTAAAATTATTGTATAAGTACATGTTCTCGGGCGACATGAAATAAAATTAAAAATGGAATGCCAGTGTTATGTGCTTAGGAGATTACTGTCCAAGGAATGCCAGTGTTAACTAATATTAAGAAAAAGCTTTTAATTTGTCAATGTATGTAAAATTTGTTGCGATTTATTGCGGCCTGCCAAATGCATTTTGCGACACGCAGGACGCGTTTTGTTTCATTTTTCTGCAACAAAATGCATTTATTTTTTGAAATTTATTGCGACTTATTTTTGCGTTTGTCGCAAGCGTATCTGTATAGTCGCCACCAGTCAAAGCCAATTGCCACCAGATTCACTGCTGGGATTTGACCTGGTACTGACGCAGTCTCAGCTCGACATTTTCTCAACGTCAGAATGTTTACTGGGATATAACAGTTCAAAAGCGGCATGGTGTTTAGTTTTGATGCAAGTGCCAACTTGACATAACTTTTAACAAAGATTTTTATAGAATTCTGAATTTTTAAGTGTTCATAATCGTATTTTTGTGGCCGAAACTGCAATTTTCGTTACTGGGTAGCGAAAACTTTCTAGTTTAAATATGATGTCGTTGGTGGAATGAACACAACTAGAATTTGCAGCACAGAACGAAATTTTTATGAGGATATATAAAATATGTAGTTGTAGAATTTAAATTTTCACCAACTGTGTGCCATATTTTGAGAGAGTGACATAAGCGTCGCGTGCCAGTAGGCGTTTTGTTACTGACACCACGTGGGCACCATTACTTGACGGTCTTGTTAATTCTTGCTTCGTCTTGCCTCTGGTCAGGTGTTGACATTGTTCTCGATCCCCTGAATGGCGCCGACGCAGCCAAGGGCTACAGTCTGCTGAAACCATTCGGAACAATTGTTCATTTCGGTAAGTGTTTCGAGCTAGTTGTTTCATGATATTGCTGTAGGGAATGGAAAGGTGGCGGAGTGCGTGGAATGGCGCCGTGCGTGAAGTGGCGGAGTACGCGGAGTGGCGGAGTGCGTGGAATGGCGCCGGGCGTGGAGTGGTGGAGTGCGTGGACTGGCGCCGGGCGTGGAGTGGCGCCGGGCGTTGAGTGGCGGAGTGCGTGGGATGGCGCCGGGCGCGGAGTGACGGAGTTCGTGGAATGGCGCCGGGCGTTGAGTGGCGGAGTGCGTGGAGTGGTGGAGTGCGTGGACTGGCGCCATGCGTGGAGTGGCGCCGGGCCTTGAGTGGCGGAGTGCGTTGAGGTTCACCCTTCTGGGGGGGGGGGGGGGGGGCTGGGGGTAGCAGGGATAAGTGCATCCACTTTTTTCATTTTTAGCGATTTTTCAGAGTGAGCGAGTAATCGTGATGTGTTGTGTATCAAGGCAAACCGTTTCAAATCTCACGTGTGCGTACCATCACTTGCTGCCCTGGGCTTAGATTGTTGGCGATGGCTCAGCTAACCGTATAGGACCGCCGTGATAAAAACTGATGAAAGCACAGAGGCATGAAAGTTGAGGAGAAACAAATTATAGTCGTTGGTAACAAAGGCCTTCGGCGACACATATAAACCTTTGTGCCGTCGGTGGCTATAGTGAGTACCAAGTATAGATAGATAGCATTAGGTTTACCAAAAAATTCACTTGAGACGAAAAGGTTAATAAATACCTCTCAGGACTAACAAACAGCATGTCGATCAATATCGTGCCTACAAAAAGATTGGTGACGTAATCACCTACTGGGCAGTGCTTTTGCATCATAACAATAAAACGTGTTTCACCACAGGCCGTCGGATATCCGTGAAGGGACTGTATGACTTGTTTAGGTGCCGCTGACATCGTGAGCGGTGCCGTAGGTTATCCGTGAGGGACTGTATGACTTGTTTAGAAACCGCTGACATCGTGAGCGAGGCCGTAGGTTATCCGTGAAGGGACTGTATGACTTGTTTAGGTGCCGCTGACATCGTGAGCGAGGCCGTAGGTTATCCGTGAGGGACTGTATGACTTGTTTAGGTGCCGCTGACATCGTGAGCGAGGCCGTAGGTTATCCGCGAAGGGACTGTATGACTTGTTTAGGGGCCGTTGACATCGAGAGCGGGGCGTAAGTTATCCGTGAAGGGACTGTATGACTTATTTAGGTGCCACTGACATCGTGAGCGGTGCCGTAGGTTATCCGCGAAGGGACTGTATGACTTGTTTAGGGGCCGTTGACATCGAGAGCGGGGCGTAAGTTATCCGTGAAGGGACTGTATGACTTATTTAGGTGCCACTGACATCGTGAGCGGTGCCGTAGGTTATCCGAAAAGGGACTGTATGACTAGTTTAGGGGCCGCTGACATCGTGAGCGGAGCCGTAGGTTATCCGTTAAGGGACTATGTGACTTGTTTTGGGGCCGCTGATATCGTGAGCGGTGCCGTAGGTTATCCGTAAAGGGACTGTATGACTTGTTTAGGTGCCACTGACATCGTGAGCGGCGCGTAGATTATCCGTGAAGGGACTATATGACTTGTTTAGGTGCCGCTGACATCATGAGCGGAGCCGTAGGTTATCCGTGAAGGGACTGTTTGACTTGTTTAGGTGCCGCTGACATCGTGAGCGAGGCCGTCGGTTATCCGTGAAGGGACTGTATGACTTGTTTAGGTGCCACTGACATCGTGAGCGGAACCGTAGGTTATCCGTGAAGGGACTGTATGACTTGTTTAGGTGCCACTGACATCGTGAGCGGCGCGTAGATTATCCGTGAAGGGACTATATGACTTGTTTAGGTGCCGCTGACATCGTGAACGAGGCCGTAGGTTATCCGTGAAGGGACTGTATGACTTGTTCAGGTGCCGCTAACATCATGAGCGGAGCCGTAGGTTATCCGTGATGGGACTGTATGACTTATTTAGGTGCCGCTAACATCGTGAGCGGAGCCGTAGGTTATCCGTGAAGGGACTGTATGACTTGTTTAGGTGCCGCTAACATCGTGAGTGGCCCCCAAAGGAGTTTCTGGCAGATGGCTAAGACTTGGTGGTACACGCATAACTACAACCCACTGCGCATGATCACGTCCAACAAGTGCGTGGCGGGCTACCACATGGGATACCTGGAGAAGAACCCCGAGCTCGTGAAGAACGCCATCGTGGAGCTCATAGAGCTCTACAAGCAAGGCAAGGTCAGGCCGCAGATCGACTCCGTCTGGGCTTTCGAAGATGTAGGTCATTTTAGATATTATCATTTGGCCTCTACGGCCGTAAGATATTCACTTTAAAAAATTTGTTGGATTTGTACACCCCCCCCCCCCGTTTAAATAATAGGTAAAATAATAATAACAACAAAGCCGATGGCCATTTGCTGATATTTGTAGGTTTTTACCACAAATTTTGACTTAATGTTCCTGATTAAAAAACACTTCTGGTGGCGCAACACATGAACATCTTGTTAAATCGCCACCGAGAGAACGTTGTGATAACGACGCCGGGAGAACGTTGTGATAACGACGCCGGGAGAACGTTGTGATAACGACGCCGGGAGAACGTTGTGATAACGACGCCAGGAGAACGTTGTGATAACGACCCCGGGAGAACGTTGTGATAACGACACCGAGAGAACGTTGTGATAACGACGCCAGGACAGCGTTGTGATAACGACGCCGGGAGAACGTTGTGATAACGACACCGAGAGAACGTTGTGATAACGAAGCCGGGAGAACGTTGTGATAACGACACCGAGAGAACATTGTGATAACGACACCGAGAGAACGTTGTCATAACGACGCCGAGAGAACGTTGTGATAACGACGCGGGGAGAACGTTGTGATAACGACGCGGGGAGAACGTTGTGATAACGACGCCGGGAGAACGTTGTGATAACGACGCCGGGAGAACGTTGTGATAACGACACCGAGAGAACGTTGTGATAACGACGCCAGGAGAGCGTTGTGATAACGACGCCGGGAGAACGTTGTGATAACGACGCCTGGAGAACGTTGTGATAACGACACCGAGCGAACGTTGTGATAACGACGCCGGGAGAACGTTGTGATAACGACACCGAGAGAACATTGTGATAACGACACCGAGAGAACGTTGTCATAACGACGCCGAGAGAACGTTGTGATAACGACGCCGGGAGAACGTTGTGATAACGACGCCGGGAGAACGTTGTGATAACGACACCGAGAGAACGTTGTGATAACGACGCCGGGAGAACGTTGTGATAGCGACGCCAAAAGAACATTGTGATAACGACGCCGTGAGAATGTTGTGATAACGAAGTTGGGAGAACGTTGTGATAACGACGCCGGGAGAACGTTGTGATAACGACGCATGGAGAACGTTGTGATAACGACGTCGGGAGAACGTTGTAATAACGACGAAGATAAAACGTTGTGGTAACGAAGCCGGGAGAACGTTGTGATAACGAAGTTGGGAGAACGTTGTGATAACGACGAAGGGGGAACGTTGTGATAACGACGCCGGGAGAACATTGTGATAACGACGTCGGGAGAACGTTGTGATAACGACGCCGGGAGAACGTTGTGATAACGACGCCAGGAGAACGTTGTGATAACGACGCCGGGAGAACGTTGTGATAACGACGCCGGGAGAACGTTGTGATAACGACGCCGGGAGAACGTTGTGATAACGATGCCGGGAGAACGTTGTGATAACGATGCCGGGAGAACGTTGTGATAACGACGCCGGGAGAACGTTTTGATAACGACGCCAGGAGAACGTTGTGATAACGACGCCGGGAGAACGTAGTGATAACGACGCCGGGAGAACGTTGTGATAACGACGCCGGGAGAACGTTGTGATAACCACGCCGGGAGAACGTTGTGATAACGACGCCGGGAGAACGTTGTGATAACGACGAAGGGGGAACGTTGTGATAACGACGCCGGGAGAACGTTGTGATAACGACGCATGGAGAACGTTGTGATAACGACGTCGGGAGAACGTTGTAATAACGACGAAGATAAAACGTTGTGGTAACGAAGCCGGGAGAACGTTGTGATAACGACACCGAGAGAACGTTGTGATAACGACGCCGGGAGAACGTTGTGATAACGACGCCAGAAGAATATTTACCGTGTTTTATTGGACGTATCTGAAAAAAAATAATAAATCCAGATAATGTTTCGAAAATGTTCCAATAAAACACTTCAGATAATGTTTCGAGAATAAAAATGGCTGCCGGAGCTTTGGTGCTTTTCTCTTGAGTAGATAGCAACCCAAATTGCGAATTGCTATTGTCAATAGTTGTATTTCTACTGTAAGTTGTCATATGTCAGTTCTGAATCGACGTAAGTAAAGCAAAACTATTTCACTTTTGGGCGATAATGGCCACAGGTGCGCAGAAAAGGATTATGGGAAGATTATCTGAATGTAAAGCTCGATACACTTGAGAATGTTTCGAGACATTATCGAAAAACCAAGAAACATTATCTGATTTCAGAAACATTTTCGAAACATTATCCTTGCCCAATAAAACGCAGGTATTGTGATAACGACGCCGTGAGAATGTTGTGATAAAGACGCCGGAAGAACGTTGTGATAACGACGCCGGGAGAACGTTGTGATAACGATGCCAGGAGAACGTTGTGATAACGACGCCGGGAGAACGTTGTGATAACGACGCCGGGAGAACGTTGTAATAACGACGCCGGGAGAACGTTGTTATAACGACGCCGGGAGAACGTTGTGATAACGACGCCGGGAGAACGTTGTGAAAACGAAGCCGGGAGAACGTTGTGATGCAACGCCGGGAGAACGTTGTGATAACGACGACGGGAGAACGTTGTGATAACGACGCCGGGAGAACGTTGTGATAACGACGCCGGGAGTACGTTGTGATAACGAAGTTGGGAGAACGTTGTGATAACGACGAAGGGGGAACGTTGTGATAACGACGCCGGGAGAACATTGTGATAACGACGTCGGGAGAACGTTGTGATAACGACGCCGGGAGAACGTTGTGATAACGACGCCAGGAGAACGTTGTGATAACGACGCCGGGAGAACGTTGTGATAACGACGCCGGGAGAACGTTGTGATAACGACGCCGGGAGAACGTTGTGATAACGATGCCGGGAGAACGTTGTGATAACGATGCCGGGAGAACGTTGTGATAACGACGCCGGGAGAACGTTTTGATAACGACGCCAGGAGAACGTTGTGGTAACGACGCCGGGAGAACGTAGTGATAACGACGCCGGGAGAACGTTGTGATAACGACGCCGGGAGAACGTTGTGATAACCACGCCGGGAGAACGTTGTGATAACGACGCCGGGAGAACGTTGTGATAACGACGAAGGGGGAACGTTGTGATAACGACGCCGGGAGAACGTTGTGATAACGACGCATGGAGAACGTTGTGATAACGACGTCGGGAGAACGTTGTAATAACGACGAAGATAAAACGTTGTGGTAACGAAGCCGGGAGAACGTTGTGATAACGACGTGAGGAGAACGTTGTGATAACGACGAAGGGGGAACGTTGTGATAACGACGCCGGGAGAACGTTGTGATAACGACGTCAGGAGAACGTTGTGATAACGACGCCGGGAGAACGTTGTGATAACGAAGCCGGGAGAATGTTGTGATAACGACCCCGGGAGAACGTTGTGATAACGACGCCGTGAAACCGTTGTGATAACGACGCCGTGAGAATGTTGTGATAACGACGCCGGGAGAACGTTGTGATCACGAGGCATGGAGTACGTTGTGATCACGACGCCGGGAGAACGTTGTGATAACGATGCCGGGAGAACGTTGTGATAACGACGCCGGGAGAACGTTGTGATAACGAAGCCGGGAGAACGTTGTGATAAAGATGCCGGGAGTACATTGTGATAACGACGCCGGGAGAACGTTGTGATAACCACGCCGGAAGGACGTTGTGATAACGACGCCGGGAGAACGTTGTGATAACGACGCCGGGAGAACGTTGTGATAACGACGTCGGGAGAACGTTGTGATAACGACGAAGGGAGAACGTTGTGATAACGACGCCGGGAGAACGTTGTGATAACGACACCGAGAGAACGTTGTGATAACGACGCCGGGAGAACGTTGTGGTAACGACGCCAGAAGAACATTGTGATAACGACGCCGTGAGAATGTTGTGATAACGACGAAGGGGGAACGTTGTGATAACGACGCCGGGAGAACGTTGTGATAACGACGCATGGAGAACGTTGTGATAACGACGCCGGGAGAACATAGTGATAACGACGCGGGGAGAACGTTGTGATAACGACGCCGGGAGAACGTTGTGATAACCACGCCGGGAGAACGTTGTGATAACGACGCCGGGAGAACTTTGTAATAACGACGAAGATAAAACGTTGTGATAACGATGCCGGGAGAACGTTGTGATAACGACGCCGGGAGAACGTTGTGATAACGACGCCGGGAGAACGTTGTGATAACGACGCCAGGAGAACGTTGTGATAACGACGCCGGGAGAACATAGTGATAACGACGCCGGGAGAACGTTGTGATAACGACGCCGGGAGAACGTTGTGATAACCACGCCGGGTGAACGTTGTGATAACGACGCCGGGAGAACGTTGTGATAACGACGTCGGGAGAACGTTGTGATAACGACGCATGGAGAACGTTGTGATAACGACGTCGGGAGAACGTTGTGATAACGACGTCGGGAGAACGTTGTAATAACGACGAAGGTTAAACGTTGTGATAACGAAGCCGGGAGAACGTTGTGATAACGACGTGAGGAGAACGTTGTGATAACGACGCCGGGAGAACGTTGTGATAACGACGCCGGGAGAACGTTGTGATAACGACGTCAGGAGAACGTTGTGATAACGACGCCGGGAGAACGTTGTGATAACGAAGCCGGGAGAACGTTGTGATAACGACCCCGGGAGAACGTTGTGATAACGACGCCGTGAAACCGTTGTGATAACGACGCCGTGAGAATGTTGTGATAACGACGCCGGGAGAACGTTGTGATCACGACGCATGGAGTACGTTGTGATAACGACGCCGGGAGAACGTTGTGATAACGATGCCGGGAGAACGTTGTGATAACGACGCCGGGAGAACGTTGTGATAACGAAGCCGGGAGAACGTTGTGATAAAGATGCCGGGAGTACGTTGTGATAACGACGCCGGGAGAACGTTGTGATAACGACGCCGGAAGAACGTTGGGATAACGACGCCGGGAGAACGTTGTGATAACGACGCCGGGAGAACGTTGTGATAACGACGTCGGGAGAACGTTGTGATAACGACGCATGGAGAACGTTGTGATAACGACGCCGGGAGAACATAGTGATAACGACGCTGGGAGAACGTTGTGATAACGACGTCGGGAGAACGTTGTAATAACGACGAAGTGGAAACGTTGTGATAACGAAGCCGGGAGAACGTTGTGATAACGACGTGAGGAGAACGTTGTGATAGCTACGCCGCGAGAACGTTGTTATAACGACGCCGGGAGAACGTTGTGATAACGACGTCAGGAGAACGTTGTGATAACGACGCCGGGAGAACGTTGTGATAACGACGCCCGGAGAACGTTGTGATAACGACGCCCGCAGAACGTTGTGATAACGAAGCCGAGAGAACGGTGTGATAACGACGCCGGGAGAACGTTGTGATAACGACGCCAGGAGAACGTTGTGATAACGACGCCGGGAGAATGTTGTGATAACGAAGTCGGGAGAACGTTGTGATAACGAAGCCGGGAGAACGTTGTGATAACGACGCCGGGAGAACGTTGTGATAACGACGCCGGGAGAACGTTGTGATAACGACGAGAGGAGAATGTTGTGATAACGACGCCGGGAGAACGTTGTGATAACGACGCCGGGAGAACGTTGTGATAACGCCGCTGGGAGAACGTTGTGATAACGACGCCCGGAGAACGTTGTGATAACGAAGCCGAGAGAACGGTGTGATAACGACGCCGGGAGAACGTTGTAATAACGACGACGGGAGAGCGTTGTGATAACGACGCCGGGAGAACGTTGTGATAACGAAGTCGGGAGAACGTTGTGATAACGAAGCCGGGAGAACGTTGTGATAACGATGCCGGGAGAACGTTGTGATAACGACGCCGAGAGAACGTTGTGATAACGACGTGAGGAGAATGTTGTGATAACGCCGCCGGGAGAACGTTGTGATAACGACGCCAGGAGAACGTTGTGATAACGACGCCGGGAGAACGTTGTGATAACGACGCCGGGAGAACGTTGTGATAACGACACCGAGAGAACGTTGTGATAACGACGCCGGGAGAACGTTGTGATAACGACGAAGGGGGAACGTTGTGATAACGACGTCGGGAGAACGTTGTGATAACGACGCATGGAGAACGTTGTGATAACGACGTTCTCCGGGAGAACGTTGTGATAACGAAGCCGGGAGAACGTTGTGATAAAGATGCCGGGAGTACATTGTGATAACGACGCCGGGAGAACGTTGTGATAACGACGCCGGAAGGACGTTGTGATAACGACGCCGGGAGAACGTTGTGATAACGACGCCGGGAGAACGTTGTGATAACGACGTTGGGAGAACGTTGTGATAACGACGAAGGAAGAACGTTGTGATAACGACGCCGGGAGAACGTTGTGATAACGACACCGAGAGAACGTTGTGATAACGACGCCGGGAGAACGTTGTGGTAACGACGCCAGTAGAACATTGTGATAACGACGCCGTGAGAATGTTGTGATAACGACGCCGGAAGAACGTTGTGATAACGACGCCGGGAGAACGTTGTGATAACGACGCCAGGAGAACGTTGTGATAACGACGCCGGGAGAACGTTGTGATAACGACGCCGAGAGAACGTTGTGATAACGACGCCGGGAGAACGTTGTGATAACGATGCCGGGAGAACGTTGTGATAACGATGCCGGGAGAACGTTGTGATAACGACGCCGGGAGAACGTTGTGATAACGACGCCAGGAGAACGTTATGATAACGACGCCGGGAGAACGTTGTGATAACGACGCCGGGAGAACGTTGTGATAACGACGCCGGGAGAACGTTGTGATAACCACGCCGGGAGAACGTTGTGATAACGACGCCGGGAGAACGTTGTGATAACGACGTCGGGAGAACGTTGTGATAACGACGCCGGGAGAACGTTGTGATAACGACGTCGGGAGAACGTTGTGATAACGACGTCGGGAGAACGTTGTAATAACGACGAAGGTTAAACGTTGTGATAACGAAGCCGGGAGAACGTTGTGATAACGACGTGAGGAGAACGTTGTGATAACGACGCCGGGAGAACGTTGTGATAACGACGCCGGGAGAACGTTGTGATAACGACGTCAGGAGAACGTTGTGATAACGACGCCGGGAGAACGTTGTGATAACGAAGCCGGGAGAACGTTGTGATAACGACCCCGGGAGAACGTTGTGATAACGACGCCGTGAAACCGTTGTGATAACGGCGCCGTGAGAATGTTGTGATAACGACGCCGGGAGAACGTTGTGATCACGACGCATGGAGTACGTTGTGATAACGACGCCGGGAGAACGTTGTGATAACGATGCCGGGAGAACGTTGTGATAACGACGCCGGGAGAACGTTGTGATAACGAAGCCGGGAGAACGTTGTGATAAAGATGCCGGGAGTACGTTGTGATAACGACGCCGGGAGAACGTTGTGATAACGACGCCGGAAGAACGTTGGGATAACGACGCCGGGAGAACGTTGTGATAACGACGCCGGGAGAACGTTGTGATAACGACGTCGGGAGAACGTTGTGATAACGACGAAGGGGGAACGTTATGATAGCGACGCCGGGAGAACGTTGTGATAACGATGCATGGAGAACATTGTGATAACGACGTCGGGAGAACGTTGTAATAACGACGAAGTGGAAACGTTGTGATAACGAAGCCGGGAGAACGTTGTGATAACGACGTGAGGAGAACGTTGTGATAACTACGCCGCGAGAACGTTGTGATAACGACGCCGGGAGAACGTTGTGATATCGACGTCAGGAGAACGTTGTGATAACGACGCCGGGAGAACGTTGTGATAACGACGCCCGGAGAACGTTGTGATAACGAAGCCGAGAGAACGGTGTGATAACGACGCCGGGAGAACGTTGTGATAACGACGCCAGGAAAACGTTGTGATAACGACGCCGGGAGAATGTTGTGATAACGACGCCGGGAGAACGTTGTGATAACGAAGTCGGGAGAACGTTGTGATAACGAAGCCGGGAGAACGTTGTGATAACGACGCCGGGAGAACGTTGTGATAACGACGCCGGGAGAACGTTGTGATAACGACGTGAGGAGAATGTTGTGATAACGACGCCGGGAGAACGTTGTGATAACGACGCCGGGAGAACGTTGTGATAACGACGCCCGGAGAACGTTGTGATAACGAAGCCGAGAGAACGGTGTGATAACGACGCCGGGAGAACGTTGTGATAACGACGCCAGGAGAACGTTGTGATAACGACGCCGGGAGAACGTTGTGATAACGACGCCGGGAGAACGTTGTGATAACGAAGTCGGGAGAACGTTGTGATAACGAAGCCGGGAGAACGTTGTGATAACGACGCCGGGAGAACGTTGTGATAACGACGCCGGGAGAACGTTGTGATAACGACGTGAGGAGAATGTTGTGATAACGCCGCCGGGAGAACGTTGTGATAACGACGCCGGGAGAACGTTGTGATAACGACGCCGGGAGAACGTTGTGATAACGAAGCCGGGAGAACGTTGTGATGACGACACCGAGAGAACGTTGTGATAACGGCGCCGGGAGAAGGTTGTGATAACGACGCCGGGAGAACGTTGTGATAACGACGTCAGGAGAACGTTGTGATAACGACGCCGGGAGAACGTTGTGATAACGAAGCCGGGAGAGCATTGTGATAACGACGCCAGGAGAACGTTGTGATAACGAAACCGGGAGAACGTTGTGATAACGAAACCGAGAGAACGTTGTCATAACGACGCCGGGAAGTTTTTGATTACTTTCCCGGGGTTTTGTGATAACGACGCCGGGAGAACCGCTGCACCTCTTACCGAGATACAATTTTCGTCTTTGACTGTTTCACAGTTTCAGCGACAGTTTTGTGCTTGCGGTCGAGTCATGACATCGAGGTTGTGTGCTTGCGGTCGAGTCATGACATCGAGGTTGTGTGCTTGCTTTCGAGTCATGACATTGAGGTTGTGTGCTTGCGGTCGAGTCATGACATCGAGGTTGTGTGCTTGGAGTCCAATCGTGACATCGAGGTTGTGTGCTGGCGGTCGAGTCGTGACATCGAGGTTGTGTCTTTGCTTTCGAGTCGTGACATCGAGGTTGTGTCTTTGCGGTCGAGTCGTGACATCGAGGTTGTGTGCTTGCTGTCGAGTCGTGACTTCGAGGTTGAGTGCTGGCGGTCGAGTCGTGACATCGAGGTTGTGTCTTTGAGGTCGAGTCGTGACATCGAGGTTGTGTGCTTGCGGTCGTATCGTGACAATGAAGTTGTGTGCTTGCAGTCGAGTCGTGATATCGAGGTTGTGTGCTTGCGGTCGAGTCGTGACATTGAGGTTGTGTGCTTGCGGTCGGGTCGTGGTATCGAGGTTGTGTGCTTGCGGTCGAGTTGTGACATCGAGGTTGTGTGATTGCGGTTGAGTCGTGACATCGAGGTTGTGTGATTGCAGTCGAGTCGTGACATCGAGGTTGTGTGCTTGCAGTCGAATCGTGACATCGAGGTTGTGTGCTTGCAGTCGAGTCGTGACATCGAGGTTGTGTGCTTGCGGTCGAGTCGTGACATTGAGGTTGTGTGCTTGCGGTCGAGTCATGACATCGAGGTTGTGTGCTTGCTTTCGAGTCATGACATTGAGGTTGTGTGCTTGCGGTCGAGTCATGACATCGAGGTTGTGTGCTTGGAGTCCAATCGTGACATCGAGGTTGTGTGCTGGCGGTCGAGTCGTGACATCGAGGTTGTGTCTTTGCGGTCGAGTCGTGACATCGAGGTTGTGTCTTTGCGGTCGAGTCGTGACATCGAGGTTGTGTGCTTGCTGTCGAGTCGTGACTTCGAGGTTGAGTGCTGGCGGTCGAGTCGTGACATCGAGGTTGTGTCTTCGAGGTCGAGTCGTGACATCGAGGTTGTGTGCTTGCGGTCGTATCGTGACAATGAAGTTGTGTGCTTGCGGTCGGGTCGTGGTATCGAGGATGTGTGCTTGCGGTCGAATCGTGACATTGAGGTTGTATGCTTGCGGTCGAATCGTGACATTGAGGTTGTGTGTTTGCGGTCGAGTCATAACATCGAGGTTGTCTGCTTGCGGTCGAATCGTGACATCGAGGTTGTGTGCTTGCGGTCGGGTCGTGGTATCGAGGTTGTGTGCTTGCGGTCGAGTCGTGACATAGAGGTCGTGTGCTTGCAGTCGAGTAATGACATCGAGGTTGTGTGCTTGCGGTCGAGTCGTGACATCGAGGTTGTGTGTTTGCGGTCGAGTCGTGACATCGAGGTTGTGTGCTTGCAGTCGAGTCGTGACATAGAGGTCGTGTTCTTGCAGTCGAGTCGTGACATCGAGGTTGTGTGCTTGCGGTCGAGTCGTGACATCGAGGTTGTGTGCTTGCAGTCGAGTCGTGACATAGAGGTTATGTGCTTGCAGTCGAGTCATAACATCGAGGTTGTGTGCTTGCGGTCGAGTCGTGACATCGAGGTTGTGTACTTGCAGTCGAGTCGTGACATAGAGGTTGTGTGCTTGCAGTCGAGTCGTGATATCGAGGTTGTGTGCTTGCGGTCGAGTCGTGACATTGAGGTTGTGTGGTTGCGGTCGGGTCGTGGTATCGAGGTTGTGTGCTTGCGGTCGAGTTGTGACATCGAGGTTGTGTGATTGCGGTTGAGTCGTGACATCGAGGTTGTGTGATTGCGGTCGAGTCGTGACATCGAGGTTGTGTGCTTGCAGTCGAATCGTGACATCGAGGTTGTGTGCTTGCAGTCGAGTCGTGACATCGAGGTTGTGTGCTTGCGGTCGAGTCGTGACATTGAGGTTGTGTGCTTGCGGTCGAGTGGTGACATCGAGGTTGTGTGCTTGGATTCGAGTCGTGACATCGAAGTTGTGTGCTTGCCGTCGAGTCGTGACATTGAGGTTGTGTGCTTGCGGCCGAGTCGTGACATCAAAGTTGTGTGCTTGCGGTCGAGTCGTGACATTGAGGTTGTGTGCTTGCGGTCGAGTCGTGACATTGAGGTTGTGTGCTTGCGGTCGAGTAGTGACATCGAGGTTGTGTGCTTGCGGTCGAGTGGTGACATCGAGGTTGTGTGCTTGCGGTCGAGTCGTGACATTGAGGTTGTGTGTTTGCGGTCGAGTCGTGACATTGAGGTTGTGTGCTTGCGGTCGAGTCGTGACATAGAATTTGTGTTTGCGGTCGAGTCGTGACATTGAGGTTGTGTGCTTGCGGTCGAATCGTGACATTGAGGTTGTGTGCTTGCGGTCGAGTCGTGACATCGAGGTTGTGTGCTTGGATTCGAGTCGTGACATCGAAGTTGTGTGCTTGCGGTCGAGTCGTGACATTGAGGTTGTGTGCTTGCGGTCGAGTCGTGACATCGAGGTTGTGTGCTTGGATTCGAGTCGTGACATCGAAGTTGTGTGCTTGCGGTCGAGTCGTGACATTGAGGTTGTGTGCTTGCGGTCGAGTCGTGACATTGAGGTTGTGTGCTTGCGGTCGAGTCGTGACATGGAGGTTGTGTGATTGCGGTCGAGTCGTGACATCGGGGTTGTGTGCTTGCGGTCGAGTCGTGACATCAAGGTTGTGTGCTTGCGGTCGAGTCGTGACATCAAGGTTGTGTGCTTGCGGTCGAGTCGTGACATCGAGGTTGTGTGCTTGCAGTTGAGTCGTGACATCGAGGTTGTGTGCTTGCGGTCGAGTCGTGACATTGAGGTTGTGTACTTGCGGTCGAGTCTTGACATCGAGGTTGTGTGCTTGCAGTCGAGTCGTGACATTGAGGTTGTGTGATTGCGGTCGAGTCGTGACATCGAGGTTGTGTGTTTGCGGTCGAATCGTGACATTGAGGTTGTGTGCTTGGATTCGAGTCGTGACATCGAAGTTGTGTGCTTGCGGTCGAGTCGTGACATTGAGGTTGTGTGCTTGCGGTCGAGTCGTGACATCGAGATTGTGTGCTTGGATTCGAGTCGTGACATCGAAGTTGTGTGCTTCCGGTCGAGTCGTGACTTTGAGGTTGTGTGCTTGCGGTCGAGTCGTGACATTGAGGTTGTGTGCTTGCGGTCGAGTCGTGACATCGAGGTTGTGTGATTGCGGTCGAGTCGTGACATCGGGGTTGTGTGCTTGCGGTCGAGTCGTGACATCAAGGTTGTGTGCTTGCGGTCGAGTCGTGACATCAAGGTTGTGTGCTTGCGGTCGAGTCGTGACATCGAGGTTGTGTGCTTGCAGTTGAGTCGTGACATCGAGGTTGTGTGCTTGCGGTCGAGTCGTGACACTGAGGTTGTGTGGTGGCGGTTGAGTCGTGACATCGAGGTTGTGTGCTTGCAGTCGAGTCGTGACATTGAGGTTGTGTGATTGCGGTCGAGTCGTGACATCGAGGTTGTGTGTTTGCGGTCGAATCGTGACATTGAGGTTGTGGTGTGCAGCTTTTGGGCTGAATTTACTGTATATCTATGCTTAGGCGCCATTTCTATCGAAGGTATTGTCTCTATTACAGTCGAGTACTGAATAAAAGTCACGTAACGAGCTTTATCTCTATGTATTCTTGCGCCATGGGACAGCTCATTATACATGAATGTGTTATAATGGTGCGTTACTCTCACGTACAGGTTGCCAAGGCGATGGGTAGGATGCGCCAGGGGATAGCTGATCATGCATGAATGTGTTATAATGGTGCGTTACTCTCACGTACAGGTTGCCAAGGCGATGGGTAGGATGCGCCAGGGGATAGCTGATCATGCATGAATGTGTTATAATGGTGCGTTACTCTCACGTACAGGTTGCCAAGGCCATGGGTAGGATGCACGAGAGGCGCAACGTTGGCAAGGTGATCCTCAGCCCCCAGGCCGAGCCAGGCGCTGAAGATATCCGCTCCCAGGTGTAGAAGGCGAACCCAGCAACGGTGACGTCATCCGTGTGCCGTGGTTAACGGCGGGCCTGTAGATACGAGTCTCAAGATATGCACTTTCAATCAAGAAATGCTTTATGTTTTTTTTTTTGTTTTTTTTTGTGTTTGTTTTTCTTTTGTTTTTTGTTTTTTGTTTTTTTTTTTTTTGGCTGGACAAATAGTTAAGACATTTCGATGAAGTACAAATATCAAAAGGTGAAACTAAGAAAAACCTATTAAAAGTGACGTCATTGAAAAAAAGAATAAGGACGCTGTAACTGCGATGTGGGTACTCATGAAGTCTTGCAGCGCCAGTGGGTGTTTTTCTGAAAACTTTATAACCGAAAACAAAACAGCAAATGCTTGTGACAAAGAACGAAAAAATAGGGGGGGGGGGGGGGGGGGGATGCCACAAGTGCACGTCTGGAACGAGCTAAAGCCATAACGAAACCATTAAAAGGTCACTTTGTATGATTGTGCGTGTGGCGTGAGTGGCGGCTCATCGCACTTGTATTCAAAACGCTACCAATGGCGTGAGTAGCTGGTCGTCGCATTTGTATTCAAAAGGCTTCCTTGTGGCTGGAGAGGCATGACGTAGATGAGTCTGGTATTAACAATGCGTGCGCATAATATTTGTGTTCTGTAAATGCTGCATCTGTCTGGTTCCTAGTCACAGTAATGGTGTGTGATAAACAATATCGTGCACGAATGTGTGATTATGTGTGTGTTATAAACAATGACGTGCACGAATGTATAATTGTATGTGCGCACATTTGTATAGTTCAGGACATGTTTAAAATGCTTAATTTGAAATATTTTTGTTGTTCCCGTTTTTGCTACCATATTAAGTACACATTAGTTAATTCCAACATGTTTAATTTGAATTGTAGCAATTCGCATTATTCCTGAAGGAGTGTATCAGTGTGTGTTCAAGCACATGTGACTGTGTGTGCACGCATCTGTGACTGTGTGTGCACGCATCTATGACTGCGTATCTGATTGCGTGTTCACGTTTGTGTGATTGTTTGTGATTGCGTGTGCACGTTTATATGATTGTTTGTGATTGTGTGTTCACGTTTATATGATTGTTTGTGATTGCGTGTTCACGTTTATATGATTGTTTTTGATTGCGTGTTCACGTTTATATGATTGTTTGTGATTGTGTGTTCACGTTTATATGATTGTTTGTGACTGCATGTTCACATTTATATGATTGTTTGTGATTGCGCGTGCACGTTTATATGATTGTTTGTGATTGTGTGTTCACGTTTATATGATTGTCTGTGATTGTGTGTTCACGTTTATATGATTGTTTGTGATTGCGCGTGCACGTTTATATGATTGTTTGTGATTGTGTGTTCACGTTTATATGATTGTTTGTGATTGTGTGTTCACGTTTATATGATTGTTTGTGATTGCGCGTGCACGTTTATATGATTGTTTGTGATTGTGTGTTCACGTTTATATGATTGTTTGTGATTGCGTGTTCACGTTTATATGATTGTTTGTGATTGTGTGTTCACGTGTATATGATTGTTTGTGATTGTGTGTGCACGCGTATCTGATTGCGTGTTCACGAGTATATAATTGCACGTGAATCATGACTTGTCAGTTGTGATATGAAAGCTGTGACAAGCGTAATAAAGGTAAAAGCCGAGCTGCTGTGATTCTTGCTGGTCGACATTTTATTGTGTGTAGGACAACACGACAACACGCCTGAACTGAAGTCTGCCATAGACAACACAACAGGCGACAATTTGCATGGCTAAAAGTGCCTGCATCAATATAAATTTTTGAGCGGGGGGGGGGGGGGGCGGGGGCGGGGGAGGGGTTCAACTGTTGATTTGTTGAAACCTTTTTGGCACGGATGCTAGAGTCATGACCAGTCCTATTGTGTAATGGACTTACCATTTACAAGTCGTTATTGTACTTTTGTTCAGTTCTTGACTTAGCTGATAGTTATTCACATTTTTGTCGTTTATCGTGAGTGTGGACACATACACACATGCACACACACAAATCGTGTAGAAATTATGCATGTTATTGTACGTGTTTAAATATGTCACAGTACGCCTGTGGAACAAATATGTCATAGTACGCCTTTGTTTTTGGCAGTTTTAGCAGGTTGCTGCTTCTCTGTTCTGCTACACGCCTGTTCCAGAGACTAATCCTCCACAAATATCAAGAGAAAACATTTCTCTGATCAGAAAAGGGAATTAGTGGTCCGAGACTAACGGAAAGAAATTTATTGAGAATTTAAAAAAAAAGAAAGATGTTGCTGGTCCAGTGAGTGGTTACTTGAGAACAGTCAACTGCAAGTCTTACATTTCAGATAAAGTCTTTCATTCTATGACTAATTGTGAAAATAGAACATTGTATTTTGTCATCGTGCAAAACTTAAAATCTATCGGGGTTGCTGGCGACTGTGGAATTGTCATGAAGCTGTTAGTTACGCTGTCGTGAAGGGCTAGCTGGCACCCCAATCTACAGATATTACAGTTTGACGTTGTTATGTGAACATTAAAGAGTACTCGTGAATGAAAAAAAATCTCTTCTTTTAGTTCGGTTTATAACAATAGAATATATTTCGTCACAAAATTCATATTGCTCTACCAAACGCCAACATGTTTACTTGTTCTGTCTGCATGTTTCCCTGACGCAACGATCCAGAGTGCCCAGCCCCCATATACCCCGTGCTCCAGCATCATGGGATAACTGGCTAGCCACAGTGGGAGACGTTAACGTCTTGTATGAGATCCTGGCCCCTCGCTTGGCACAGACAATACAAAGTACCCAGCCCCCATAGTTAGCTAGCTAGTTAGTTATTAGCCCAGCTTACGTTACATGTAAGCTGGGGTATTCCTATCGGTCTGCGGATGGCGTCCGTTAGTTAGTTAGTTAGTTTTTTAGCCCAGCTTACGTTACACGTAAGCTGGCTTATTCCTATCGGTTTGCGGGCGGCGTCCGTTAGTTAGTTAGTTAGTTAGTTAGTTCGTTAGTTGTTTATTTAGTAAACTTTGGTTCAAAATGCATCTCCTCCTACAATTTTGATCCGATGTCATTTATTTTTGGTATGAGGCATCCCTAAGGGGTCATGCATACGGCTTGTGCTTTTTTAGTCGATCGGTTTATTTTTTAATTTTTGGCGAATTTTTGAAGAAAAAATTTTAAAACGTATCTCCTCCTACATTTTTTATCCGATTTCATTTATTTTTGGTATGAGGCACCCCTAAAGGGTTGTGCATACGGCTTGTGCTTTTTTAGTCGATCGGACAATTTTTGTATTTTTGGGGAATTTTTTACGCAAAAATTTTGAAAATAATTCAAAATGCATCTACTCCTACAGTTTTGATTCGATGGCATTTATTTTTGGTGTGAGGAATCCCCAAGGGGTCATGCATACGGCTTATGCTTTTTTAGTCGATCGGGTGATTTTTGAATTTATGGGGAATTTTTAAAGAAAAACTTTTAAAATGTGTCTCCTCCTACATTTTTGACCGGATGTGATTTATTTTTGGTATGAGGCACCTCTAAAGGGTCGCGCATACGGCTTGTGGTTTTTAGTCGATCGGACAATTTTTGTATTTTTATGGAGCTTTTGAAGAAAAAAAACTTCAAAATGCATTTCCCCCTACAGTTTTGATCTTTCTCTCTCTGTCTCTCTTTTTTTTTTGGGGGGGGGGGGGGGTTGAGGCATCCCTAAGGGGTTGAGCATACGGCTTGCGCTTTTTAGCCCAGCTTACGGTACACGTAAGCTGGGGTATTCCTATCGGTTTGCGGGTGGCGTCCGTTAGTTAGTTAGTTAGTTAGTTCGCTGTAAACTTTGTTTCAAAATGCATCTCCTCCTACAATTTTGACCCGATGTCATTTATTTTTGGTGTGAGGCATCCCTTAGGGGTCGTGCATACGGCTTGTGCTTTTCTAGTCGATCGGGTGATTTTTGAATTTTTGGCGAATTTTTAAAGAAAAAAATTAAAAATGTATCTCCTCCTACATTTTTGACTCGATGTCATTTATTTTTAGCATGCGGCACCTCTAAAGGGTCGTGCATACGGCTTGTGCTTTTTTAGTCGATCGGACAATTTTTGTATTTTTGGGGATTTTTTTAAGCAAAAATTTTGAAAAAAATGCATCTACTCCTACAATTTTGATTCGATGTCATTTATTTTTGGTGTGAGGATTTCCCAAGCGGTCGTGCATACGGCTTGTGCTTTTTTAGTCGATCGGGTGATTTTTGAATTTTTGGGGATTTTTTAAAGAAATTTTAAAATGTATCTCCTCTTACATTTTTGACCCGATGTCATTTATTTTTGGTATGAGGCACCCCTAAAGGGTCGTGCATACGGCTTACGCTTTTTTAGTTTATATTTTGGGGGAAGTTTTTAAGCAAAAATTTCGAAAATAATTCAAAATGCATCTACCCCTACAATTTTGATTCGATGTCATTTATTTTTGGTGTGAGTGCATACGACTTGTGCCTTTTAGTCGATCGGGCAATTTTTGTATTTTTAGGGAGTTTTTGAAGAAAAAAACTTCAAAATGCATTTCCCCCTACAGTTTTGAACCTTTTTTTTTTTTTTTTTTTTTTTGGGTTTGAGGCATCCCTAAGGGGTTGAGAATACGACTTGCGCTTTTTAGTCGATCCGACAATTTCTGTATTTTTTGGGAATTTTTGAAGAAAACCTTCAAAATGCATTTCCTCCTACAGTTTTTAGCCGATTTCATTTATTTTTGCTATGAGGCATCCTTAGGTAGGTCTCGCATACGGCTTGTGCTATTTGACTCGACTTGGGAATTTTTGATTTCGGGGGGAATTTTTGATGAAAATACCTGAAAATGCATTTTCACCGGCAGTTTTGATCAAACATCATTTATTTGGGGCTGAGGCATGCTTAGGGTGTCGTGAATATGGCCTGTCTTTTTCAGTCGATGAGAGAATTTTTGAAGAAAAAAATTCAAAATGCATTTCCTCCTACAGTTTCTATCAGATTTCATTTATTTTCGATATGAGCCGTCTCTAGGGGGTCATGCATACGGCTTGTGCTTTTTGAGTGAATTGGAAAACTTTTGATTTTTTTTCGGAATTTTTGAAAAAAAAAAAAATTAAATGAATCTCCTCCTCCAGCGCATAAACGCAAGTTAAATGAACTTGCGCAGTAGTCAGATTTAACAACCACACATCTACGCAAGTTAAAGAAACATTCGCAGTAGTCCAAATTAAGTACTCCGCATCGATGCAAGTTAAATAAACATGCGCATTGGTCAGAAATGTGAACTGCGCATCGACAGAAGATAAATTAAGATGCGAACTGGTCCAAATTAAGCACCGCGCATCAACACAGGTTAAATAAACATTCGCACTGGTCCGAAAAAAAGAACTACGCTTCGACGTAAGTTGAATAGACATGCGCAGTGGTCTGAAATGCGAACCGCGCATCAACGCAGCCTAAAGAAACATGCGCACTGGTCCGAAATGCGAACCGCACATCGAGGCAAATTAAATAAGCATGCGCAGTGGTCCGAAATGCGAACGGCGCATCAACGCAAGTTAAATAAATATGCGCACTGCTCTGAAATGAGAACCACGCATCAACACAAGTTAAATAAACATGGGCAATGGCCTGAAATGCGAACCGCGCATCGACGGAAGTTAAATAAACATGCGATCCGGTCCAAAATAAGCACCGCACATCAACGCAAGTTAAATAAACATGCGCACTTGTCCGAAAAAAAAGAACCACGCATCGACATGCGCAGTGGTCTGAAATGAGAACCGCGCATCAACGGAAGTTAAATAAACATGCGCAGTGGTCCGAAGAAAGAACACGAATCGACGCAAGTTGAATAGACATAAGAGTCGGGCATCGACGGGACTTAAATAAACATGCGTTCTGGTCCGAAACGCAAATCGCGCGTCAACGCAAGTTAAAGGAACCTGCTCACTTGTCCCAAAATGCGAACTGCGCATCAACGCAACCTAAAGAAACAGGTTTACTGGTCCGAAATGCGAACCGGATATCAATGCAAATTAAATAAACATGCACACTGGTCCGAATTGCGAACCGCACATAAGCGTAAGTTAAATAAACATTTGCACCGGTCCAAAATAAGTACCGATCATCAATACAAGTTAAATAAACATGCGCAATGGTCTAAAATGCGAACCACGCATCAATACAAGTTAAAAAAAAACATGCGCGCTGGTCCGAAATGCGAACCGCACAGCAATACAAACTAAATAAGCAAGCACACTGGACGAAAATAAGCACCTTGCATCAACGCAAGTTAAATAAACATGTGCACTCTTTCGAAATGCGAACTGCCCATTAACGCAACTTAAATAACATGCGTACTATTCAAAATAAGAAGAAATATGCGCATTGGCCTGAAATAAGAACCGCGCATCGACGCACGTTAAATAAACATACGCAGTGGTTCGAAATGCGAACTACGCGCCAACGTAAGTTAAATAAACATTTGCACTGGTCTAAAATAAGCACCGCGTATTAACGCAAGTTAAATAAACATTTGCACCGGTCCAAAATAAGTACCGATCATCAACACAAGTTAAATAAATATGCGCAATGGTCCAAAATGCAAACCACGCATCAACACAAGTTAAAAAAAAAACAGCGCGCTGGTCCGAAATGCGAACCGCACAGCAACACAAGCTAAATAAGCAAGCACACTGGACGAAAATAAGCACCTTGCATCAACGCAAGCTAAATAAACATGCGCACTATTTCGAAATGCGAACTGCCCATTAACACAAGTTAAATAACATCCGCAGTGTTCAAAATAAGAACTGCGCATCAACGCAACTTAAATAAACATGCACACTGGTCCAGAATAAGAACCGCGCATCAACTCAAGTTAAAGAAATATGCGCATTGGTCTGAAATAAGAACCGCGCATCGACGCACGTTAAATAAACATACGCAGTGGTTCGAAATGCGAACCACGCACCAATGTAAGTTAAATAAACATTTGCACTGGTCTAAAATAAGCACCGCGCATCAACGCAAGTTAAATAAACATGCGCACTTCTCCGAAATTCGAACCGCGCATCAACGCAAGTTAAATAGACATGCGCAGTAGTTCGAAATGCGAACCACGCTCCAACGCAAGTTAAATAAACATTTGCACTGGTCCAAAATAAGCACTGCGCATCAACGCAAGTTAAATAACCATGCGTAATGATCCGAAATTCGAACTGCTCATCAACGCAAGTTAAATAAACATGCACACTGGTCCAAAATGCAAACCGCGCACCAACGCAAGTTAAATAAACATAGGCACACGTCCAAAATAAGCACCGTGCATCAAACGCAAGTTAAATAAACATGCAAACTGGTCCGAAATGCGAACCGCGTATCAAGGCAACCTAAGAAAACTTGGGCTGTCCGAAATAAGTACCGCTCATCAACGCAAGTAAAATAAACATGCGCATTGGTATGGAATAAGAACCGCACATCAACACAAGGTAAATAAACATGCGCACTGATCCGAAATAAGAACCGCACATCAACTCAAGGTAAATAAACATGCGCACTGATCCAAAATAAGAACCGCACATCAACACAATGTAAATAAAGATGCGCATTGATCCGAAATAAGAACCGCACATCAACATAATGTAAATAAAGATGCGCATTGATCCGAAATAAGAACCGCACATCAACACAGGGTAAATAAACGTGCGCACTGATCCGAAATAAGAACCGCACATCCACAAAAGGTAAAAAAAAACATGGGGCCTCGTCAGAAATGCGAACCGCACATCAACGGAAGTTAAATAAACATGTGCACTGTTCCAAAATGGGAACCGTGCATCTACGCAAAATTAAATAAACATGCGCATTTGTCAGAATAAGAACCGCGCATCAAGGCAAGTTACATAAATATGCGCACTGGTCCGAAATGCGAGCGTTGTTTGAAGGTATCTATGGCAGACTATCCTGACTACCAGAGATACAAAAAATCTGTTTCCCATTTTTCTGGGAAAGAAATCTTTGTATGCATTTATCGGTCTATGTTCTGGTCCGGTGCTAAATTAATTATTGGGCTATCTCTTTGTCGTCTCATCTTTTGAAGCCCAATTTTTCAGGAAAATTCCCTTTTTTCGTAAGCTGGGACTTTGTCCTTGGACACACTTGTTAGTCGATCCGACAATTTCTGTATTTTTAGGGAATTTTCGAAGAAAAACTTCAAAATGCATTTCCTCCTACAGTTTTTATCCGATTTCATTTATTTTTGGTATGAGGCATCCCTATGGGGTTGCGCATACGGCTTGTGCTTTTATAGTCGATCGGGTGATTTTTGAATTTTTGGGGAATTTTTGAAGAAAAAATTTTAAAATGTATCTCATCCTACATTTTTGATCCGATCTCTTTTTTTTTTTTTTTTTGGTATGAGGCATCCTAAAGGGTTGTGCATACGGCTTGTGCTTTTTAGTCGATCGGACAATTTTTGTATTTTTAGGGAGCTTTTGAAGAAAAAAACTTCAAAATACATTTCCCCCTACAGTTTTGATCTTTCTCTCTCTCTCTGTTTTTTTGGGTTTGAGGGATCCCTAAGGGGTTGAGCATACGGCTTGCGCTTTTTAGTCGATCCGACAATTTCTGTATTTTTAGGAAATTTTTGAAGAAAAACTTCAAAATGCATTTCCTCCTACAGTTTTTATCCGATTTCATTTATTTTTGGTATGAGGCATCGCTATGGGGTCGCGCATACGGCTTGTGCTATTTGACTCGACTTGGAAATTTTTGATTTCGGGGGGGGGGGGGAATTTTTGATGAAAATAGCTCAAAATGCATCTCCTACAGTTTTGATCAGACATCATTTATTTTGGGGCTGAGGCATGCTTAGGGTGTCGTGAATACGGCCTGTGCTTTTCGAGTCGATCAGAATTTTTGGGGAATTTTTGAAGAAGAAACTTCAAAATGCATTTCCTCCCACAGTTTTTATCACATTTCATTTATTTTTGATATAAGCCGTCTTTAGGGGGTCATGCATACGGCTTGTGGTTTTTGAGTGAATTGGAGAACTTTTGTATTTTTTTCGGAATTTTTGAAAAAAAAATTGAATGAATCTCCTACAGCGCAGAAACGTAAGTTAAATGAACTGGCGCAGTAGTCAGATTTAACATCGACGCAAGTTAAATAAACATTCGCAGTAGTCCAAATTGAGCACTGCGCATCGATGCAAGTTAAATAAACATGCGCACTGGTCCGAAATGTGAACCGCGCATCAACGGAAGATAAACATGCGAACTGGTCCAAAATAAGCACCGCGCATCAACACAAGTTAAATAAACCTGTGCACTGGTCCAAAAAAAGAACTACGCATCGACGCAAGTTGAATAGACATGCGCACTGGTCCGAAATGCGAACCGCACATCGAGGCAAGTTAAATAAACATGCGCAGTGGTCCGAAATGCGAACCGCGCATCAACGCAAGTTAAATAAATATGCACGCTGGTCCGAAAAAACAACCGCGCATCAACGCAACCCAAAGAAACATGCGCACTGCTCTAAAATGAGAAGCACGCATCAACGCAAGTTAAATAAACATGGGCAATGGCCGGAAATGCGAACCGCGCATCGACGGAAGTTAAATAAACATGCGATCCGATCCAAAATAAGCCACGCACATCAACGCAAGTTAAAGAAACATGTGCACTTGTCCGAAAAAAAGAACCACGCATCGACGCAAGTTGAATAAACATGCGCAGTGGTCCGAAGAAAGAACCACGAATCGACGCAAGTTTAATAGACATAAGAGTCAGGCATCGACGGGCCTTAAGTAAACATGCCTTCTGGTCCGAAATGCAATTCGCGTGTCAACGCAAGTTAAGTGAACCTACGCACTGGTCCGAAATGCGAACCTCGCATCAACGCAACATAGAGGAACAGGTACACTGGTCCGAATTCCGAACCGCACATCAGCGCAAGTTAAATAAACATTTGCACTAGTCCAAAATAAGTACCGAGCATCAACACAAGTTAAATAAATATGCGCACTGGTCCAAAATGCGAACCACGCATCAACACAAGTTAACTAAACATGCGCACTGGTGGAAAATGCGAAACGCTCATTAACGCAAGCTAAATAAACAAACACACTGGTCAGAAATGAGAACCGAGCATTAACGCAAGTTAAATAAACATGCACACTGGTTAGGAATGCGAACTGCACATTAACGCAAGTTAAATAACGTGCGCACTATTTAAAATAAGAACTGCGTATCAACGCAACTTAAATAAACATGCGCACTGGTCCAGAATAAGAACCGCGCATCAACTCAAATTAAAGAAATATGCGCATTGGCCTGAAATAAGAACCGCACATCAACACACGTTAAATAAACATGCGCAGTGGTTCGAAATGAGAACCACGCGCCAACGCAAGTTAAATAAACATTTGCACTAGTCGAAAATAAGCACCGCGCATCAACGCAAGTTAAATAAACATGCGCACTGGTCCGAAATTCGAGCCGCGCATCAACGCATGTTAAATAAACATGCGCACCGGTGGAAAATGCGAAACGCTCACTAGCGCAAGCTAAATATACAAACACACTGGTCAGAAATGAGAACCGAGCATTAACGCAAGTTAAATAACGTGCGCACTATTCAAAATAAGAACTGCGTATCAACGCAAGTTAAATAAACATGCGCACTGGTCCCAAATTCGAGCCGCGCATCAACACAAGTTAAATAAACATGCGCACTGGTGGAAAATGCGAACCGCTCATCAACGCAAGCTAATTAAACACACTGGTCAGAAATGGGAACCGATCATTAACGCAAGTTAAATAAACATTTGCACTGGTCCAAAATAAACACCGCGCATCAACGCAAGTTAAATAAACATGCGCAATGGTCCGAAATTCGAACTGCTCATCAACGCAAGTTGAATAAACATGCGCACTAGTCCAAAATGCAAACCGCGCACCAACGCAAGTTAGATTAACATATGCACACGTCCAAAATAAGCACCGTGCAAGTTAGATAAACATGCAAACTGTTCCGAAATGCGAACCGCGCATCAAGGCAACCTTAGGAAACTTGTGCACTTGTCCAAAATAAGTACCGCTCATCAACGCAAGTAAAATAAACATGCTCATTGGTCTGGAATAAGAATCGTGCATTAACCTTTATTAAGTTAAATAAACATGTGCACTGTTCCAAAATGAGATCCGCGCATAAATTCAAATTAAATAAACATGCGCACTTGTCTGAATAAGAACCGCGCATCGAGGCAAGTTACATAAATATGCGCACTGGTCCGAAATGCGAGTGTTGTTTGAAGGTATCTATGGCAGACTATCCAGTCTACCAGAGATACAAAAAATCTGTTCCCCATTTTTCTGGGAAAGAAATCTTTGTAATCTATGTTCTGGTTCGGTGCTAAATTAATTATTGAGCTAGCTCTTTGCCGTCTCATCTTTTGAAGCCCGATATTTCAGAGAAATTCCTTCGCTCATGCACGCTGGAATGGGTCTTATTGCTTTTCGTAAGCTGGGACTTTGTCCTTGGACAAACTTGTTATTTAGTAAACTTTGTTTCAAAAAATGCCTCTCCTCCTACAATTCTGATCCGATGTCATTCATTTTTGGAGTGAGGCATCCCTAAGCGGTCGTGCATACCGCTTGTGTATTTTTAGTCGATCTGGTGATTTTTGAAATTTTGGAGAATTTTTGAAGAAAATATTTTAACATGTATCTCCTACATTTTTGATCCGATGTCATTTTTTTTGTATGGGACGGCCTGAAGGATCGTGCATACGGCTTGTGCTTTTTAGTCGATCGGACAAGTTTTGTATTTTTAGGGAGTTTTTGAAGAAAAAAAACTTCAAAATGCATTTCCCCCTACAGCTTTGAACCAATTTCTTTCTTTTGTTTGTTTGTTTGTTTGTTTTTTTTTGGGTTTGAGGCATCCCTAAGGGGTTGAGCATACGGCTTGCGCTTTTTTAGTCGATCCCACAATTTCTGCATTTTTAGGGAATTTTCGAAGAAAAGCTTCAAAATGCATTTCCTCCTACAGTTTTTATCCGATTTCATTTATTTTTGGTGTGAGCGATCCTTAGGTGGGTCGGGCATACGGCTTGTGCTATTTGACTCGACTTGGGAATTTTTGATTTCGGGGGGAATTTTTGATGAAAATACCTCAAAATGGATCTTCTCCTGCAGTTTTGATCAGACATTATTTACTTTGGGGCTGAGGAATGCTTAGAGTGTCATGAATACGGCCTTTGTTTTTCGAGTCGATCAGGGAATTTTGGGGTAATTTTTGAAGAAAAAAATTCAAAATGCATTTCTTCCCACCGTTTTTATTAGATTTCATTTATTTTTGATATGAGTCGTCTCCAGGGGGTCATGCATGCGGCTTCTGCTTTTTGAGTGAATTGGAAAACTTTTGAATTTTTCTTTCGGTATTTTTGAAAAAAAAATTAAATGAACCTCCTCCTACAGCGCACAAACGCAAGTTAAATGAACTCGCGCAGTAGTCAGATTTAACAACCGCACATCGACGCAAGTTAAATAAACATGCGAAATGGTCCAAAATAAGCACCGCGCATCAACGCAAGTTAAATAAATATGCGCACTGGTCTGAAATGAGAACCACGCATCAACACAAGTTAAATAAACATGGGCAATGGCCGGAAATGGGAACCGCGCATCGACGGAAGTTAAATAAACATGCGATCTGGTCCAAAATAAGCACCGCACATCAACGCAAGTTAAACAAACATGCGACATGATGAAGGGTAAACGTCACAGCAGAGTGTGCGTAAACGAAACGTCATTTTGTTTTCGTAATTTGAAATAACGGACTTCCGTTGAAGTGTGGAACTTATATTTGTAACATGCGCGCCTGTTCGAATGACGTTATTATGACGTTATAATGATGACGTGATGACGTCATAATGATATCATGATAACGTCATAAAGACGTTATGACGTTAGACTCCCCTAAGCGGCATAACCCTAACCCTAGGCGTACATGTTCAACAACATGTTGAAGATGTTGAACTTGTTGAACATGTTCTTCAACATGTTCTTCAACATGTTGTTCAACAAGTTGAACATGTTCAACATGTTGTTCAACAAGTTGTATATAAGGCTATGTTTAAAGGCTTTTTCATCATTTGAAAAGTGCATGTTGAACCGAAAGGATGTATAAATGTAACATTTGTTTGAAATCTTACAATTGGCCACAAAGTCTTAAAAGGCACTTAAAGAATGCTCACACTTCAGAAGAAGAAGAATTGGAGATAGATATGGAAAACCCTGTAAAACCATCTATCACTGAAACTTTAGATGAGTCTTCTATGGAAAGTCAAAGCGTAAACATGACTGAAAAGAATGCACATGCTTGTACAGAATGTGGTGCGTTATAAAACAGTCAAGAAGCTTTGTTCAAACATATGGAACATTGTGTTGAGGGTGATGATGACGGCAGCTCTGAAAGTGAGTCAGAAACAGACTCTGAAAGTGAGTCAGAAACAGACTCTGTTTGGTATGATATGGTTCAAGAAGTCTACGATGAGTATGATAAGAAATTTCAAGAAAAGGTTTCAGAATATGAAGAACAAGGGCTTGAAGATGCGCGTGAAATAGCAAGTTATGACTTTCGACCCATTTATAAGCGTCGACTTAAACAACTGTTTATGAGACTATTCAAATATGCCCAACGTCTACAACAAAACGAACATTATGAAACCATTTTAGAAGACTTCAATTACTTTGTTGATGAAAAACATTACGAGTATTCAAAGGCACTAAAGGCGGCTATAAGAAGAAACGATGCATTCTTTGAAGAGCTTCTAGATGAGGAGGAGGAAGATGAAAGCAGTGACGAAGAAAGTGATATGGATGCCAGTGAACAGAGTGAAGCAGATGAAGAAAAATAGACTTATTCGACTAAACATTATAATAAAGACTTTGTAAATCAATAAATGTTATAATATTGTTATAGATTTAAGCTGTATATATTTAAGTGTATTTAAGTGTATTTAAATGTATTACTAAACCTATTCAACATATGTCTTGTTTTTTCTTTGCTTGAACTACAACTTGTTGAACAACTTGTTAAACAGCATGTTGTTGAACAAGTTGAACATGTTGAACATGTTGAACATGTTGTTGAACATGTTGAACATGTTCAACTTGTTGAACATGTTGTTGAACATGTTGAACATGTTCAACAACATGTTGAACATGTTGAACAACAGCTTGTTGAACAATTGTTGTACAATTGCTAAACAACTTGTTGAACAATAGTTTGACGTAAAAATAATTCAAACACATGTTTAAATGGTGGGCGCGCGCCATTCCAGCAACCCACCTGTGCAAACTACTGTAAACTAAGACATCAAACTGAATTCAATGGTGAAATTATCATTCAAATCGGTTAACCATAACGAAAGTTATTACATTTTTCCACTTTTTAAAAAGTTAAAATGGCGAATGTCAAATTATGCATACAGCCAGCTGCGCAAATAGCCCATTATAACAAAAACTAGATATAAAACTGAACCAAACAGTGAAAGTTTCATGCAAATCGACCAACTATAGCGAAAGTTGTCTCATTTTTTCACTTTTTACAAAGTTAAAATGGCGGCATGTCACATTATGCATACAGCCATCGGTGTAAATAGCCTATAACCACTTAATGTTAAAACGTTACATAAAACTGAATCAAACAGTGAAATTTTCATGTAAATCGACCAAGTATAACGAAAGTTATCTCAATTTTTCACTTTTTACAAAGTTAAAATGGCGGCATGTTACAAAAATGCATATAGCCACCGGTGTAAATAGCCTGTGACCACTTCATAACAAAACTAGATATAAAACTGAATCAAACAGTGAAATTTTCATGTAAATCGACCAAGTATAGCGAAAGTTATCCCAAATTTTCACTTTTTACAAAGTTAAAATGGCGGCATGTCACATTATGCATACAGCCATCGGCGTAAATAGCCTATAACCACCTAATGTTAAAACTAGATATAAAACTGAATCAAATAGTGAAATTTTCATGTAAATCGACCAAGTATAACGGAAGTTATGCAAATTTTTCACTTTTTACAAAGTTAAAATGGCGGCATGTCACATTATGCATACAGCCATCGGCGTAAATAGCCTATAACCACCTAATGTTAAAACTAGATATAAAACTGAATCAAATAGTGAAATTTTCATGTAAATCGACCAAGTATAACGGAAGTTATGCAAATTTTTCACTTTTTACAAAGTTAAAATGGCGGCATGTTACAAAAATGCATACAGCCACAGGTGTAAATAGCCTGTGACTACTTAATGTTAAAAATTTACATAAAACTGAATCAAACAGTGAAATTTTCATGTAAATCGGTCAACTATAACGAAAGTTATCCCACTTTTTCACTTTTTACTCAGTTAAAATGGCATGTTACAAATATAAGTTCCACACTTCAACGGAAGTCCGTTATTTCAAATTACGAAAACAAAATGACGTTTCGTTTACGCACACTCTGCTGTGACGTTTACCCTTCATCATGACGTCATCCCAACACGCGCGCGCGCTCCATCCAAAAACTGAAGCAGATAGAAACAAACAGACACTATGACGTCACTTCCGGTCCAGACATGATGACGTCACTTCCTGGCGCAGAAACGGCGTTTCTATACTACTAATAGTTGAACAGAGTCGGGCATCGACGGGACTTATATAAACATGCGTTCTGGTCCGAAATGCAAATCCCGTTAAATGAACCTGCGCACTGGTCCGAAATGCCAACAGCGCATCAACGCAACCTAAAGAAATAAGCACACTGGTCCGAAATGCGAACCGGATATCACCGTAAATGAAATAAACATGCACACTGGTTCCAATTGCGAACCGCACATCAGCGCAAGTTAAATAAACATTTGCACTAGTCCAAAATAAGTACCGAGCATCAACACATGTTAAATAAATATGCGCACTGCTCCAAAATACGAACCACGCATCAACACAATAAACATGCGCACTGGTGGAAAATGCGAACCGCTCATCAACGCAAGCGAAATAAACAAACAGAAATAATAACCGAGCATTAACGCAAGTTAAAAAAACATGCGCACTAGTCCGAAATGCGAACCGTGCATCAAAACAAGTTAAATAAGCAAGCACACGACCAAAATAAGCACCGTGCATAAATACAAGTTAAATAAACATGCGCACTGTTCAAAATAATAACTGCGCATCAACGCAATTTGAATAAACATGCGCACTGGTCCAGAATAAGAACCGCGCATCAACTCAAGTTAAAGAAATATGCGCATTGGCCTGAAATAAGAACCGTGCATAGATGCACGTTAAATAAACATGCACGGTGGTTCGAAATGCGAACCACGCGTCAACCCAAGTTAAATAAACATTTGCACTGGTCCAAAATAATCACCGGGCATCAACGCAAGTTAAATAAACGTGCGCACTTCCGAAATTCGAACCGCGCATCAACGCAAGTTGAATAAACATGCGCACTGGTCCAAAATGCAAATCGCGCACGAACGCAAGTTATATAAACACATGTACGCGTCCAGAATAAGCACCGTGCATCAACGCAAGTTAAATAAACATGCAAAATGCGAACCGCGCATCAAACTTGCACACTTGTCCAAAATAAGTACCGCTCATCAACGCAAGTAAAATAAATATGCGCATTGGTCTGGAATAAGAAGCGCGCATCGACGCAAGTTAAATAAACATGCGCATTGGTCCGAAATAAGAACTGCACATCAACACAAGGTGAAAAAAAACATGGGCGCTGGTCCGAAATGCGAACCGCACATCAACGCAAGTTAAATAAACATGTGCACTGTTCCAAAATGAGAGCCGTGCATCATCACTTGTCCGCCCCACGAGGGAAGTTACATAAATATGCGCACTGGTCCGAAATGCGAGTGTTGTTTGAAGGTATCTATGGCAGACTATCCAGTCTACCAGAGATACAAAAAATCTGTTTCCCATTTTTCTGGGAAATAAATTTTTGTATGCATTTATCGGTCTATGTTCTGGTCCGATGTTAAATTAATTATTGAGCTAGCTCTTTGCCGTCTCATCTTTTGAAGCCCGATATTTCAGGGAAATTCCCTTGCTCATGCACGCTGGAATTGGTCTTATTGCTTCTCGTAAGCTGGGACTTTGTCCTTGGACAAACTTGCTTAGTAAACTTTTGTTCAAAATGTATCTCCTCCTACAATTCTGATCCGATGTCATGTATTTTTTATGTGAGGCATCCCTAGGAGGTCTTGCGTACGACTTGTGCTTTTCTAGTCGATCGGATAATTTTTGAATTTGTGGGAAATTTTTGAAGAAAAAAGTTTAAAATGTATCGCCTCGTACATTTTTGATCCGATGTCGTTCATTTTTGGTATGGGGCACCCCTAAGGAGTCACGCATACCGCTTGTGCTTTGTATGATCGATCGGACAATTTTTGTATTTTTGGTGAATTTTTCAAGAAAAATTTTCAAAAATAATTCAAAATGCATATCTTCTTACATTTTTAAACCGATATCATTTATTTTCGGTTTGAGGTTTCCCTAAGGTATCGTGGGTACGGCTAATGCTTTTCTAGTCGACCGGATTTTTTTTTAATTTTGGGGGAGTTTTTGAAGAAAAAATTTAAAATGTATCTCCACCTGCATTTTTGATCCAGTGTCATTCATTTTCTGTGTACGATTCATGCTTTTTCAGTCGATCGGATAATTTTTGAATTTTTGGAGAATTTTGAAGAAAAAACTTCAAAATGCATTTCGCCGTACAGTTTTATCCGATTTTATTTATTTTTGGTATGAGGCATCCTAGGTGGGTCATGCATACGACTTGTGCTTTTTTAGTGGATCGGGCAATTTTTTCTATTTTGGTGGAATTTTTTGAAAAAAAAGCTTCAAAATACATTTCGCCCTGCAGTTTTATCCGATTTCATTTATTTTTGGTATGAGGCCTCCTAGGTTGGTCATCGCACGACTTATGCTTTTTTATTCGATCGGACGTTTTTGTTTTGTTTTTTTTTGGGGGGGGGGGGGGCGGGGGAAATGCATTTCCCCCTAGAGTTTTTACCCGATTTCATTTATTTTTGGTGTGAGACATGGGTCGAGCCTACGGCTAGTGCTTTTTGATTCAATTTGGAAATTTTTAATTTTTGGTCGATTTTTTGAAAAAAAATACCCCACATTGCATCTTCTCCTGCAGTTTTGATTTGATATCATTTAGTTTAGGTGTGAGGTATGCTTTAGGCGTTCGTAAATACGGCTTGTCCTTTTTGAGTCGATTAAGAAATTTTTGAAGAAAAAGACTCAAGATGCATTTCGTCCTACAGTTTTTATCAGATGCCATTTATTTTTGGTATGAGCCGTCGGAAATGCGAACCGCACATCGACACATACTAAAATAAGCATGCGTACTGGTCCAAAAAAAGCACCGCGCATCAATGCAAGTTAAAACGACATGCGCACTGGCTCGAAATGCAAACCGCACATCAACGCAATTCAATAAACATGCCCAGTGGTCTAAAATAAGAACCCCACATCATATCCAGTTAAAAAATGTACGCATTGATCCGAAATAGGAACCACGCATCGATGTAAGTTAAATAAACATGTGCACTGGTCCGAAATGCGAACCGCTGATCAACGCAAGTTAAATAGACATGCGCATTTGTCTGACATAAGAACTGCGCATCGACGCAAGTTGAATAAACATGCCCACTGGTCCGAAATGCGAACCCCGCCTCAACGCAAGTTAAATAAACATGCGTATTGGTCCGAAATGCAAACCGCGCATTAACACAAGTTAATTTATTATACGCCTTGGCCCGAAATAGGAACCGCTTATCAACGCAAATTGAATAAGCATGCGCATTTCTCCGAAACGCGAATCGCGCATCGACGCAAGTTATATAAACATGCGCACTGGTCTGAATTGCCTACCGCGCATCAAGTCAAGTTGAATAATCATTCGCACTGGCCCGAAATGCGAACCGCTCATAAACGAAAGTTGAATAGACATGGCCACTGGTTCGAAATGTGAATCGGGCATCGTCACCAGTTAAATAAACATGTGCACTGGTCCGAAATGCAAATCGTGCATCAATGCATTATGCGAACTGGTCCATAAAAGAACCGCACATCAACGCCAGTTAAATAAAATTGCGCACTGGTCTGAATAAGAACCGCGCATCGAGGGAAGTAATATAAACATGCGCACTTTTCTGAAATGCGAACCGCTCAATAGCTGTGTATGTCCGACCAATAGTACACGTGTGTGGATACAATTTCGATACATTGCTCAAAGGTATCTCTGGTAAAGTATCCACTCTACCAGAGATACACACAAGATTTGTTTAGCAGTTTTCTTGGAAACAAATCTTATGTATGTATTTATCAGTCTATGTTCGGGTCCGTTTCTAAATTAATTATTTAGCTAGCTCTTTGCGATCTCCTCTTTCGAAGCCCCAATTTTCTATGAAATTCCCTTGCCCATGCACGCTAGCATTGGTCTTATCGCTTTTCGTAAGCTGGGACTTTGTCCTTGGACAAACTTGTTTCATTAAGCGGTTGGTCAAATTTCGGTTGGTCAAATATCCTACACCCTACAAAGTTACCAACACACTTGGACGTAAGCTGTGGTATACCTGTCTGTCTGTAGATGACGTCCGTAGTTAGTTAATTGGTTGGTTGTCTATTTAGTCAACTTTTGTTTCAAAATGCATCTCCTCCTACAATTCTGATCTGATATCATTCATTTTTGGTGCGAGGCAATTTTTAGGGGGTCTTGCGTCCGACTTGTGCTTTTGTAGTCGATTGGATAAATTTTGAATTTTTGACGAATTTTTGAAGAAAAAATTGTAAAATGTATCTCCTCCTACATTTTTGATCCGATGTCGTTCATTATTGGTGTGAGGCACCCCTAAGGGATCGTGCATACGGCTTGTGCTTTTTAATTCGATCGAACAATTTTTGTGTATTTGAGGAATTTTTGAAAAAAAAAATTCAAAATGCATCTCCTACATTTTTTATCCGTTGTCACGTATATTATTGTTGTGAAGCATCCGTAAGAGGTCGTGCATGCGGCTTGTGCTTTTTTAGTCGGTCAGAAAATTTTTATATTTTTGGAGAATTTCTGAAGAAAAAACTTAAAAATGCATTTCCACCTACAGTTCATCCGATTTCATTTATTTTTAGTCTGAGCCATCCCTAGGTGGGTCGAGCGTACGCCTTGTGCTTTTTGACTCGATTTGGGAATTTTATATTTTGCGGGAATTTTTGAAGAAAAGACCTCAAAATGCAGCTTCCCCTACAGCTTTGATCCGACATCATTATGTCCCCGACCAAAGGGAGACATATAGTGTTTGTACGTTCTGTGTGTGTGTGTGTGTGTGTATGTGTGTACGTGTGTGTGTGTCTGTGTGTGTGTGTGTCAGTCTGTTGTGAACAAAGTGTTGTGTGCAAGATATCTCGAGAACGAAACATCGGATCGACTTCAAACTTGATCGAATTATTTCTTGGTAAGGTCGGACGGTTCTGTCAACTTTTGACGCATGTCACATGATTAGGGCAAGCGTATGACGTCATTACGTAAAAATCTTGTGTGCAAAATTTCTCAGCCGCTGAGCGTCGGAGAAAGTTGAAACTTGGTGGGATTGTTGCTTGGTTGTCCGAAAGACGCAGTAAATTTTTTTCGCGAGTAGAAAAAACGGATACGGCGTATGACGTAACGTAAAATATGTATATATTTTGAGCAAGATTTTGTGTGCAAAATATCTCGATAACGGAAAGTCTTATCGACTTCAAATTTTATATCAATATTCCTTGGGTCAGTCGGTGGGTTCTGTCAGTTTTTGGTGCATGTCAGGTGATTAAGGCAGGCGTATGACGTGTTTACGTAAAAATCTTGTGTGCAAAATTTCTCAGCCGCTGAACATCGGAGAAAGTTGAAACTTGGTTGGATTGTTGCTTGGTTGGTCCGAAAAACCTTATATATTTTTTTCGCGAGTAGAACGAACGAATGCGGCGTATGACGTCATCAAGTAAAATATGTATATATTATAAACAAGGTCTTGTGTGCAAAATATCTCCATGACGCCATTACGTAAAAATCTTATGTGCCAAATTTCTCAGCTGCTGAACATCGGAGAAAGTTGAAACTTGGTGGGATTGTTGCTTGGTAGGTCTGAAACACTATCAGAATTTTTGTCGCGAGTAGAATGAACGAATGCGGCGTATGACGGCATCACTTAAAATATGTATATATTATAAACAAGGTCTTGTGTGCAAAATATCTCGATAACGGAAAGTCCTATCGACTTCAAATTTTACATGAATATTCCTTGAGTCAACCGGACTGTTCTATCACGTGATTAGGGCAGGTGTATGACGTCATTGCGTAAAAATCTTGTGTGCGAAATTTCTCTGCCGCTGAACATCGGAGAAAGTTTAAACTTGCTGGGATTGTTGCTTGGTAGGTCCGAAAGAGACTTTAAATATTTTTCACGAGTAGAACGATCGAAAGCAGCGTATGACGTCATCACGTAAAATGTGTATATTTTGAACCAGATGTTTTATGCATAATATCTCGATAACGGAAAGTCATATCGACTTAAAATTTTATATGGATATTCCTTGGTTCAGTCAGATGACTGTTTCAACTTTTGACGGGTAAAAAGTTATCTGTTCTTAAGCAAAATATCTCGACATCGTAAAATCGGATCGACTTTAAATTTGATGTAGTTATTCCTCGGATGAGTCACACGGTTTTGTTAAACATTATGAAACTATTAAACATTATTAAATAAAGAAAATCAGGAAAGGTGCATAACGTAAACACCCCCCCCCCCCCAACACCGCAGCCTCCCCATTTTCGGCTGCTTTGTTATCTATGCATGGGTGTTAACTGCGCTGGAGATTTCGGAAGATTTTCCGGAAGATTCTCTAGTGTTCCTGCATTCTTTAGAAAGCTTGAAAACAGTAACAGCATTATTTTCGGTCCATTGCTATTTGTTATTGCCTGAAATTGAGCTTTTTGTGCATTTCTCATCTATGGCTGTTACGTAACATGCCACTCAGTCAGAGGTCAGTGTCAGTTGCGGTGCATGATGGAGTCGTTATCTATGAGGTCATGGAATGCTATTGTCGTATTATAGCTCTGAGCAGCTTTAGCTATTGATTTTTTTCGCCGCATACGTGATTAGGTTGCCAAGATGTGCTATATATAGGAGCCATGTTGTATCGATTAGCGTTGTTTGCAGAAGCATTTTTCGCTATTAAATTGGGTCGTCTGATATCTTGTGTTATGAGGAGCAGCTCACCATTTTGCCAACGAAATGCCTCCCCATTCTCCCACAGGGGTGCGTCATCTGATGCGCAGTTATGAAGAATGCCTTCTTAGTGCTTTTTGGCCGATGGGAATGTGCGAAGACAAGGTAGTCTATCATGGCTATAACTACACTTAGAGTACAGACCGTTACCGTTGCCTTGGGTAAAAGGGTTAGAGTTGTGTTTATAGTCGGACCTACAGTAAATAGCTGGGGGAGGGGGCGTGTGGAGGAGGATGGTTAAAAAGTCCCGAACACCTTCAAGACCTGGATTAAAAGATGTAAAGTAAGAACCGTTTGTCGTGACCCCTTCCACATTCAGGTAAAAAGACGTACGGTAAAACCTGCCTGTCTTGACCACCTTTCAGTCCCGCATAAAAATGTAGCGTACAGTAAAACTGCTATAGTGACCAACTTCAGATCTGGATAAGAGGGGCCTACAGTAAATCCCGTTTTAGCGACCACCTTCCAGACTCCGATGAAAAAAGATGCTCATTTATATCTGTTTTAGTGACCACCATCTGTTTTGTTTATTTTGAGTTTTTACAATGAATGAAGGTTATGTTTGCAGAAATGAATATTTTATTTCAGTTTGGGGGGAGGGGTCATGGGTTTAGTCGGGGAGGCATTTGTTTTTGTTCACAAAAACAAGAAACTAAGTAGGTATCGATTGAAAGTGTGTAATATAAGACTGTACTCCTATGTTTTGTGTGCACTGGTCACTCTAGTTTATTTTAGATTTGAGGCATGCCTTAGCGATTCGTGAATACGGCTTGTGCTTTTTAAGTTGATCAGGGCATTTTCGGGGATTTGTGAAGAAAAAATGTCAAAATGCATTTCGTCCTACAGTTTGTATCAGATGTCATTTATTTTAGGTATGAGCCGTCTTCAGGGGGATCATGCATACGGCTTGTGCTTTTTGAATGAATTGGATTTTTTTCGGAATTAAAAAAAACAGTTTAAAATGAATCTCCTCCTACAGCGCATCTAAATGAACTTCAGCACTAGTCCAAAATAACAACCGAGCATCGACACAGTGCTCTCGAATGCGAACCGTCTATCAACGTAAGTTAAATAAACATGCGCACTGGTCCGAAATGAGAACCGCGTACGACGGAAGGTAAATCAACATGGGAACTGGTCCAAAGTAAGCACAGCGCATCAATGCAAGTTAAATAAACATGTGCACTGGTCCGAAAAAAGAACCACGCATCAACGTTAAGTAACTAAGCGCACTGATCTGAAATAAGAACCGGACACCGACGAAAGTTAAATAAACATGCATACTGGTCCGAAGTCCAAACCGCGCATCAACACAAACTAAATAAATATGCGCACTGGTCCGAAATGCAAACCGCACATATGCGCAAATTAAATAAACATACGCACTGGTTCCAAAATAAGCACCTAGCATCAACGCAAGTTAAATAAACATGCGCACTGGCTCGAAATAAACACCGCGCATCAACGCAAGTTAAGTTAACATGTGCAGTGGTTCGAAATGCGAACTGCACATCAACGCAAGTTAAATAAACGTGCACTGGACCAAATAAGCACCGCGCATCAACAAGCTAAAAAACATGCGCACTGGTCCAAAATGCGAACCACGCATCACACAAGTTAAATGAACGTGGGCACTGGTCCAACATGCGAACCGCGCATCAACGCAAGTTAAATAAACATGCGCAGTGATTTAAAATGCGAACCGCGTATCAACGCAAGTTAAATGAGCATCCGCACTGGTCTAAAATAAGCACCGCGCATCAATGCAAGTTCAAAAAAACATGAGCACTGGTTCAAAATGCAAACCGCACATTAAAGCAACTTAAATAAGCATGCGTACTATTCAAAATATGAACCGCGCATCAGCATAACTTAAATAAATATGCGCACTGGTCCAAATCAAGAGCCCCGCATCAACTCAAGTTAAAAATATGCGCATTGAACTGAAATAAGAGCCGCACTTCGACGCAAGTTAAATAAAAAATATGCGCATTGGTTCGTAGTGCGAACCTCACATCAACCAAAGTTAAAAAACATGTGCACTGGCCCAGAATAAACATCGCGCCTCAACGCAAGTGAAATAAACATGCGCACTGTTCCGAAATGCGAACCGAGCATCAACGCAAGTTAAATTAACATGCGCACTACTCTGAAATGCGAACCGAGCATCAACGCAATTCAACTTAACATGCGCATTGGTCCGAAATGCGAAACGCGCATCAACGCAAGTTAAATAAACATTTGCACTGGTTCGAAGTGTAAAGCGCTCATCAACGCAAATTGAATGGACATGCGCACTGGTCCAAAATAAGAACCGCGTATCAACGCAAGTTAAATAAACATGCTCCCTGGTCTGAAATTCGAACCGCGCAATAATTGTGTATGTCTGATCAACAGTACACGTGTGTGGATACAATTTCGAGATGTTGTGCAAAAGTGTCTCTGGTAGACTATCAAAGATTTGTTTAGCATTTTTCTTCGAAACAAATCTTTGTATTTATTTATCGGTATATGTTCGGGTCCGTTGCTAAATTATTTAGCTAGCTTTTTTGCCATATCATCTTTTGAAGCTCATTTTTTTGGGGAAATACCCTTGCTCATGCACGATGGAATTGGTCTTATCGCTTTTCGTAAGCTGGGACTTTGTCCTTGGACAAACTTATGCTACGTGCCCCAGCAGTGCATCATGGGAACCTGATAACTTGCTAGCGACAGTGGAATACGTTAACGTCAGATACCGTGGTCTGTTCGCTGATTGATGATTGTGACGTAAAGGGGGTAAAAAATGAGCTTGGTTTCGTGAGACCGATTGTGACGGTGTTCCGTGCAAATAAACCCCTTTTGCTGTGTCTTATGGCTCAAATTAATTCCCCTTAGACCGAGCGGGGACTTTTCTACATCGCAAAATGTGTTTAACGATATGTTATAGATATATTCAAGCGATATACAATCATCACCCCCACCCGCCCCCTCCAAAAAAAACTCAACTGTACCAATATTAGCCAATACAGACACATTGTGTCGGTTGCTTGTGTAATGAATATTTCTGTTCCTCTTTAACAAAGTCAAAAATGTACATATCCAGTTAAGTGTTACCCCAAAACAATATCGCCCAATGCACCCGAAAACTAATTGAAATTACATTTTAGTGATGAGTAAGTAGAAAATAGCTAGGCGAGCAGTATTAGTTTGCTGAATATTGTAATTATATAGGGGCCCAACGTTAATTAGTCCTCGGTTAATTCGGTCCCCCGGCTAATTCGTACCAATTTCGCTTGTCCCGATTTTGGGACCCATTCACTCGTATGTAAAAAGTACGAATTAAAGAGGACTCGGACAATTCGTCCTAAAAGTGACACCCATTATACAGGCCTGTTAACAATGTATAGACAAATGACACTTTTCACTTAGTTTAAACAAAACACAGGTCAGGCGTCATGCATTGCAAGATAAAAGGGACAAACACGAGTGTTGTGACTGGCACTGTCAACTCCGTGAACTGCCCGTCTTAGTGTGCACAGTCTTTTCATGGCATCACCACTCAGGAGCACTGTTTCGTCGTGTACTGTGTTGCAGTTTAAGATGCCCTTAGCTTACTACAGACAGTTTAGACACTACACGCTCCGGAGCGAGCATGTAAAATGTGAACACCTTCCAATTCAACAATTCAACTTGCAAAAATGGAAACAAAACGAAAACACAATGACCACACTATGGACTTTGTTCAAAGTGTTGAAGCAAATAACAAGTGTAAATAAATATGATAAACGTTTGTTGGTGTTTTTGTGCGTGTTTTTAGACCACGCTTAATTGGTACCCTCGGTTAATTAGTACTTTTTTCCTTGGTCCCGAAGAGTACGAATTAACGCGGGGCCCCTGTACATTATCTTAATAGAAACGATTCAGTCAGAAATAGTTGAGTAGGATTAGTTCACCGACTACTGCAACAAATAAAGCGACTCGGGATGAATGCACTATTGACAAGTACGTTAAGCTTCTTTTTATGCCCGACGTGACTAAGGTCAGGAGGGCATTAAGTTTTTGACTGTTCCGTCCATCCGTCCGTCATTCTGTGTGAAAATTTACAATTTTACATGGGTTTTCCCATACCAAGTGCTTTCTCATATCCCAAGTTTCACTTGCCGGATATTGTATCAAATCTAGTATGTAGCTTTCATGTATAATGTTCTAGAGGTAATTAGGTTTTGATCACCTTGCGTCGTTGTTCAAGGTTACTGCTAGACTTTGAAATTTTACATAGGATTTCCCATATCCAGTTTTTAGACCAGCCAACTTCGTCGGACTGGTCTTATCACATAAACAGAGGGGCATACGTCGTCTGTATGTGCGTTTGTATGTGTGCATGTATGTACGCATGTAAACTTTTACTTAAAATGCTTCTTCTCCTTCAGTTTTAATGGATTCCTTTCCAGTTTTGTACGAATATTCTCTAGATAGGCCTGTCTTGAAAAATGTTTCATTGTGTTTTTTTCGGCGATTCGCCAAAAATTGGCCAAATGGGGTCATTTAATTTTTTTCGGTTGCCAATTATCGAAATGCTTCTCCTATAATTTTAATCATATTTTCTTTATATTTTGTGGGAATACTCTGTGGACAAGCCTCTCTTGAAAAATTACTTTTTTTGGCAATCCGCCAAAAATTGTCTACATGGAGGACATTTTTCATCTTTTGACGTCCAGTCTTCGAAATGCTTCTTCTCCCATAATTTTAAATGGCTTTTTTTTCTTCAATTTTGCACGATTGTTCCCTAGGCAGGCTTCTTTAAAAATTTCTTCGTCTTTTTTGGCGATCTGCTAAAATTGGCTAAATGGGGGTTATTTTTCAATTTTTTAATACCTAGTTTTCAAAATGCTTCAACTCCCACAATTTGGATTGGCCAAAATGCTTTCAAAGCAAAATTTGTCGTAATGGAATCCAGGACAAATCGTTCCTCGCCATAAGGTCCCGACCATAAAGTCCCGACCATAAGGTCTCTCAATAAATTTAGGGCAAAAACGTCCCCAAAGCTAAGAAACATACAACCTAAATTAACGCCTTATTAAGCTTTATACCGGCCATAATGTCACAAGGTCCCCGAATAAATTTATGACCAAAACCTCTTCAAAGCCAAAAAAATTATGACAAACGTAATTAATACTTTATTAAGCTCTACGCCGGCCATTAGGTACCTGGGCATAATGTCCCCGGCCACAAGGTTCCCAAATGAACTTAAGGTCAAACATTCCAATGCAAAACTTGTTGTGGAATCCAGGACACAACGCCCCGTTCATAAAATCCCGACCATAAAGTCCCCAAATGAATTAATAGCCAAAACGTTCCCAAAGAAAAAATGCGAACGATAAGCTGAATTAACGCTTTATTAAGCTTGACCCCCGGCCAAAAGGTACCCAGCTATAAGGTCCGAAATGAATTTAGGGCCAAAACGTTCCGAAAACAAATTTTGTCGCGGAATCCAGGGCATCACGACCCCGGCCGAAAGTACCCGGCCATGAGGTTCCTGGTCATAAGGTCCCCAAATGAATTAGGACCACAACCTCTCCAAAGCAGGAAACGTATAACCTAAATAATGTCCCCTGTGATAAGGTCTCCAAATGAATTTAGAGTCAAAACGTTCCATAAGCCAAATATCTCATGGAATCCAAAACAAAATGTCCCGGCCGTGATATCCCCGGCCACAAAACCCCCCGTCGTAACGTCCCCGGCCATAAAGCCCTCAATTAAATCACGGCCAAAACGTCTCCAGGGCAAAAAAAACACGATAACCTAAAGTAACGCTTTATTAATCTTCACACCGACCATAATGCCCGGGGTTAAGTCTGCAAATCAATTTAGGACCATAACGTCCCTAAAATTAAAAAATCATGATGACCTGAAATAATGTTTTATTAAGATCTTTCCCGGCCATAAGGTCGTGAAATGAATGCAGGGCCAAAACGTCCCTAAAGCAAAATTTGCCGTACTGGAACCCAGGACAAAAGGTTTCGAGTCACAAGGTCTCCGGCCAAAAAGCCTCCAGCCATATGGTCCTTAAATGAATTTAAAGCCAAAACCAAAGAAAAATATGGTAACCTTAGTTAACGCTTTGTTAAGCTTTACAATTTACAGTTTTTTACACTATTTAAAGATTCACATAGAAAATGACAATTTGTCAAACATTGCCAAAAAGTACGTTGGACCAAGCAATTTTGCGATGTTTTGTCCGCACCACTTTGTATATAACCATTTACCGTAGGACCTGCAACCTTGCACGGTGAAATATATATTGCAGATGGGCATCGCCGTGTTATTTTTGAAATCGGTGAAAAGGCGATTGGGAGAATTTGGGACCAAGATAGCTCGTCCATTATAGAAGGTGTTCACTATTAAGAGGTTTTCAGTAATGGAGGTTTTACTATATATAATTTACCTTACACGGGGGATCCTGTCTCACTGAGATTCTAGTTTCGGGGCATTTTAAAATTTTTTCGTAACCAATTTTCCAAACGTTTTTTCTTCCATATATGTGATCGGATTACCTTCTAATTTTAGATCAATGTTCATCAGGATTTCTTGTCTTGAAAACCTAGGTTTTTTGGTGATCCAAAAAAAAACTGACTAAATAGAGGCCTTTTAAATTTTTGGGGTGCCCATTTTCAAAATGCTTCTATTTCCACAATCTGGATAGCATTAGTTTCAAATTCTTTTTCACCACAATTTAGACTGGATTGTATTCAAATTTTTACAAAAATTTTCACTAGGCGATCCGCTTTTAAAAAGTTACTCTTTTGTCGATCCGCCAAAAAAACTGGCTTAATCAGGGGATTTAACAAAATTTAGCAACCAATTTTCAGAATACTTCTCCCATAATCTTTATTGGATTTTGTTCTAGTTTTGAACGGTTGTTCCCTAGATTGTTCTCTCTTAAAAATTCACTTTTTAGTCGATCCGCCAAAACTTGAATAAATGGGTGGCATTTTGAAAAATTTTTCTCCTACAATTTTGATCGGATTGGCTTCAACTTTTGTATATATGTTAACTTGCCTGCCATCCTATGAAAAGGATTCATCAAATGAGGGGACATTTTTCAGTAATCAGTTTTCAAAGAGCTTCTTCTTTCACAATTTTGATCGGGTCGCATTAAATTTTTCATAAATGTTCACTATTTGGTCCTCGCTTGGAAAGTTAATTTCTGACGATTCCCCCAATATTACCTAAAATGCGTTTATAATTTTTTGGATAGCACAAAATGCTTCTACTCCCGTAATTATGTCTCCCCGACCAAGGAGAGACATATAGTGTTTGTACGTTCTGTGTGTGTGTGTGTATGTACGTGTGTGTGTGTGTGTGTGTGTGTGTCTGTGTGTGAGTGTGTGTGTGTCAGTATGTTGTGAACAAAGTGTTGTGTGCAAGATATCTCGAGAACGAAACGTCGGATCGACTTCAAACTTGATCGATTTATTCCGTGGTTAGGTCGAACGGTTCTAGCAACATTTGACGCATGTCACGTGACTAGGACAGGCGTATGACGTCATTACGTAAAACTCTTGTGTGCGAAATTTCTCTGCCGCTGAACATCGGACCCAGTTAGCACCCCCACAAAAAGCCCACGTCGGCTATACGTGGGACATCCCGTGTTCCCACATCGGCAATACGTGTGCTTTTCGTAGGTTGTCCCATGTAATTACGTGGGCGCTTGGCGATTTTGAAACACGTTCCGACGTATACCCCACGTGGGCTGTCTCACGTTGGCTATGCATAGGCTGTCCCACGTTGGCAATACATTGAATAGCCTACATATAGGCAACGCGGGTTTTAGGTGGGATGTCCCACGAACTTACGTGGGCGTTTGGCGATTTTAAAACACGTTCCGACGTATAGCCCACGTGGGCTGTCCCACGTTGGCTATGCTTGGAACAGCCAACGTTCCAAAATAAATTTGTAACAATTCGTAACATCCCATTTAATATCCCGCCTGACCATTACTTTAACCATTGACCTGACCACTAATCTTTCAAACTACACTACAACCCGCCATTCTGATTTTGTTTAGCAACTGACGAATCGTACTTACCTGGGTTTGAACCGGGAACCTCTAGCATCCTACGCGTCGATCTTACCCCTACGCCACGGCGGATCCATGTAATAATCAATGTTATTCTTCCCCCAAAAGCTTATCGTCCTCAGCAGTTATTTTTTACATTGTCCATTTTCTTAACTGTTTACTGTTTACTTTTATAATTATTTGTTTAACAAAAATCGTTGTGTTCGCTTTTATACTGGGTATTTGCTTATATGGAATATCATCTAGATATCATAATATAATAAAAATATTCATAATCAAAGGAATGATGCCTAAATTCAACATTTGATTTTGCAGTTATATATTAAAATCATAAATAGTATCTGAAATTTGTCACAAAATGGTATTTAGTTTATATGGTTTTCCATGACGGTCCAAAACACAACATCCAATGATATTGATTTTTCATAATGCTCCAGTGCAAAACGTTGGGTATACGTGGGAGTAAGAGGGGTCATCCGACGGTGGGACATCTCACATAATGCCCACTTGAAGCCGACGTTGGACAGTCGACGTGGGATACACGTCGGCTGTCCCACGAAGGTTATACGCGGGAGTAAGAGGGGACGTCCGACAGTGGGACATCCCACATAATGCCCACTTGGAGCCGACGTATGACAGTCGACGTGGGCTACACATAGGCTGTCCCACGAATGTTATACGTGGGAGTAAGAGGGGACGTCCGACAGTGGTACATCTCACATAATGGCCACTTGGAGCCGACGTATGACAGCCCACGTGGGCTACACATGGGCTGTCCCACGAAGGTTATACGTGGGAGTAAGAGGGGAAGTCCGACAGTGGGACATCCCACATAAAGCCCACATACAGCCGACGTTGGACAGCCGGCGTTGGCTACACGTGGGTTGTCCCACGTAGGGTATACGTGGGAGAAAGAGGGCACGCCCCACCGTGGGACATTCCTCTTGATGCCGACGTATAGCCGACGTTGGCTGTACCACTTGGGCTATACGTGGGCTGTCCCATGTCGGCTATACGTGGGCATTAGGTGGCGCAAAGTGTAACTGGGACATCCCACATATAGCCCACGTGTATCCGATGTCGGACGTCCCACGTCCCACATCCCACGTAAAGCCAACATAATGCCAACGTCGGCTATACGTCGGAGAAAATCTTGTGCTAACTGGGGAGAAAGTCGAAACTTGCTTTTTAGGTCCGAAAACCTCTATAGAATTTTTTCGCGAGTAGAACGAACGAATGCGGCGTATGACGTCATCACGTAAAATATGTATATATTTTGAGCAAGATCTTGTGTGCAAAATATCTCGATAACGGAAAGTCCCATCAACTTCAAATTGTATATGAACATTCCTTGGGTCAGTCGAATGGTTCTGTAAACTTGTTACGCATGTCATGTGATTAGGGCAGGTGTATGACGTCATCACGTAAAAATCTTGTGTGCGAAATTTCTCAGCTGATGAACATCGGAGAAAGCTGAAACTTGGTGGGATTATTGCTTGGTAGGTCCGAAAGAAACTTTAAATTTTTTTCGCGAGTAGAACGAACGAATGCAGCGTGTGACGTCATCGCGTAAAATATGTGTATATTTGGAACCAGATCTTGTATGCATAATATCTCTATAGCGGAAAGTCATTTCGACTTAAAACTTTATATGGATATTCTTTGGTTCAGTCAGACGACTGCTTCAACTTTTGACGGGTAAAAAATTATCTGTTGTTAAGCAAAATTTCTCGACAACGGAAAGTCGGATCGACTTTAAATTTGGTGTAGTTATATCTCGGATGAGTCGCACGGTTTTGGTTAAACATTATTAAACTCATGTAGAAAATCAAGAAAGGTGCATAATGTCAACACCCCCCACCCGCCTCCCCATTTTTTGGCTGCTTTGTTATCTAAGCATAGGTGTTACTACGCTAGGGATTTCAGCGTTTTGCAGAAGATTCTCGAGTGTTCCTGCATTCTTTAGAAAGCTCCAAAACAGTAACAGCATTTCTGTCGGTCCATTGCTATCTGTTAGTGCCTGAAATTAAGCTTTTTGTGCGTTTCTCATCTACGGCTGTTACGTAATATGCCACTCAGTTAGGGGTCGGTGTCAGTTGTGGTGCATGATGGAGTCGTCATCTACGAGGTCATGGAATGCTATAGGTCTAATAATTTCTGGGTATGCCTCTGTTCAATTTTTTTGGTGAGCCACCAAAAATTGGCCAAATACGGGGTATTTTAATATTTTGTGTAGCCAATTTTCAAAGTTTTTTTCTCCCATAATTTTGATCACATTGCGTTCAAAATCAGGGTTGGGGGAGCATTTTTCGGTAACCAATATAGAAAGAGCTTCTTCTTCCACAGTTTTAATCGGATCGCCTTAAATTTTTCATAAATGTTCACTAGGCGGTTCTCTCTTGAAAAGGTACTTTTTTGCGATCTGTGAAAAAATGTCAAAATGAGGGCATTTAAAAAATGCTTCTCTATAAATTCTGATTGGATTTCTTTCTAATTTTTAACGGTTGTTCCCTCTTCGTTCTCATTTGAAAGTTTTTTCGATCCGCCAAAAACTGGTTAAATGGGGAGGGAGGGCCATTTCAAAACTTTTCATAACCAATTTTCCAAAGGTTGTTTTTTCCAAAATTTTAATCTAAATGCTTTCAAAGTTTGCGTAAATGTTTACAAGCTTGCCATCTCTTGAAAAGTTACTTTTCTGGCTACTCACCAAACAGTAGCCAAATGAAGGGAGGCATTTATAATTTGTTGGTTGCCAGTTTTCAAAATACTTCTTATCGTGCTGTTTTGATCGGATTGCCTTCAAATTTTGCATAATTGTTTAGATTGTCCTCTTTTTGAAAGTTTACTTTTTATATTAGAAGACTTTGTCGAGCTGGCCTTATGGTATCAAAAGAAGGGCATCCGTCGCCTGTACGTACGTATGGTTGGGGGCATTTTTCGGTAGCCAATTTTTAAAGCCCTTCTTCCATGATTCAAAATTTTCACAAATATTCATTTGGTGGTCCTTTTTTAAAAATTTAATTTTCTGGCGATCTGCCAAATCGGGCGGCTAAATGGCCAAATGGAAGGCTAAATGGTTAAACGGTGTGCATTAAAAAATATTTAGTAGTCAATTTTCAAAATGCTTCTTCTCCCACAATTTTGATCGGATTTCTTTATAAATTTGTATGAATTTTGTACAGCCGGGTTTAACAATATGACCACCACTCCTTGGTGACCATACAAGCCTATTGATATGTGATTTATTAAATTTCGGCTGGTCACAATGTATCTGGACATTCTTGTTTTATTAACCCTTCATCTGTCAGGCCTAATATGTTTCTTATTTTTTGTAGTTAAAAATATATATAGACAATTGCTGTTCTAGGTGTCGCTATTTCCCAAACAAAAGTTCAGTTCGATCGTGTCCCAACGGACACATTTCTAGGTTATTCCAACAAAGGGAAACAAAACAACAAAGGGAATACAATCAGCAAATGAACCCCATTGTTTCTAAAAAGGGGTGTGAAATCGGAATGGGGTTTGTTCGCCTGATTAGGTTTATTTGCATAGATATGGCCTGCCACGAAAACCAGAGGCACTGTTTGCATGAGGAGGTTGGTCGGTCTAATTTTATTCGGAAACGCTCTCGAAGAGGTTCACTGCAAAGTGAACAAATAACAATTTAATGTAACAGAATTATAATCCGATATAAAGTTTATATAAAGCACACAAGTTCAATTACTCAAAAGATCTGTGAATCAAATAAGTGAAGTTTTATTACAACAACTGCCCATAAATAACAGATTACTGTAAATATTTTCATTTAATACGCAGAAACCCATAAACTAAATATTATAAATTAGAAACAATTAAATTAAATTAAAGATAAAGTCCATACCGAATTTATAGCGACCGAGACTAAAGGCCACGTCCGCCTCCATTGCTTTCCAAAATTCAACTAAGGAATTCTTGTGTACAGAAAATTACCGCGAAACTATACGGGAGGGGTTTGGTCAATTCATACCAGCAGGCGAATGCACTTTAAAAGTACACTGAACTAAATGTCAAGTACACTGAACTAAATATTGATCTGTGTCACATGGATGATTGATTACAAACTTGAACTGATTGTCGACAAATGCAATCTATTTTCTTCCGAGTTTTAATAGTACATTTTAATTTGATATTAATTTAAATGAGCACACTATGAATTTTATATTCACAAAGTTGACATTAAATTTATGCGAAACCTGTTTCCACAGCCGCCCCATTAATCATCACACAGATATTAATCAAACCATATTCAAAACAGGTTTACATTTATAAACACTATAGTCGCAATCAGTATTTATTGCATGAAGGATCGATCTGGGCCAGAATATCCTACCTACATAAGCGTCATGAAATCAATCAGCTCAGAAAAACAGGCAATCTGTAAAATCCCAAAATCTCACTTCATTACAACATCTTCCTCAATTAAGTCGTCCGTTCTAGGAGACATAACTTAGCGATGGGCCTTACTTTTAAAGTGTGACCCACGCGTACTCTTGCAGAACGGACTAAGCCATCTCGACCTTGGCTGACATCCACTATGACGCCAAGAGGCCACTGACCTCGCTGCATGTTTTCGTCCACAAGTAAGACGATGTCCCCTGGTTTGAGGTTTCGCTGTTGTCTTAACCACTTAGTCCTGGACTGAAGTAATGGTAAATATTCCTTTAGCCAGCGTTTCCAAAAAATGTTTGCCATGTACTGGACTTGTCTCCACCAACGCTTCCCGTAACAATCTTGTTTCGAAAAAACGCCTACAGGTAAACTTGTACTGGGCTTGATGTGAAGCAAGTGATTTGGAGACAAAGGCAAAGGATCGTTGACATCATCGCTGGTAGACGTAATTGGCCTATCATTAAGAATATTTTCAGCTTCTGCCATAAATGTAACTAATGCCTCATCTGTGAGAAGCTGTTCTTTAACCAGAGCCTTTAAGATACGTTTCGTAGACTTCACTAATCGCTCCCATACCCCTCCCATGTGACTTGCATATGGGGGATTAAAGTGCCATTCGATGTTCACCTGAAGACACTTATCATGAATCTTGTGAAGATTCCACTCTGCGATAGATTCCCTCAACTCCTTTTCACCAGATGTGAAATTTGTTCCATTGTCGCTAAAGACTTTTAGCGGCTTGCCGCGGCGGCTGATGAATCTTCTCAACGCTGCTAAGAAAGCATTAGTATCTAGACTATATGCAATCTCAATGTGGACTGCCCGTGTCGTCAAGCATGTAAATAAACAACCGTAGCGTTTGCAGTGGCTCCTTCCATACTTGACCAAAATAGGACCGAAAAAATCCACCCCAACGAACGAAAAAGGCGGTTTGTCCGGTATAAGTCTCTCTTCTGGTAAAGGAGCCATTTGCTGTTCAGCAGGAGCTGCAAGCTGCCGTTTGCAGTCAAAGCAACTTCCGACGACCCGCCTTACAGTACTCAAGCCACGAGTTATCCAATAGTACTGACGAATTGTTGCCAGAACTTGTTGTGACCCAATATGTCCATTCGTTTCGTGAAAATGACGTATTATTAGTTCTGTTGCATAACTTTTGGATGGAATTATTATTGGATGCTTCAAGCCGTACTGCACTTCAAGATTTTGAAGTCGGCCGCCGACCCTCAACAATCCATCGTCGAGGAAAGGGCACAGTTTGACGAGAGAACTTGTTTTTTGTACACGCTGTGTGAGGGTGTTTGACGTTTTTTGTAGGCAGCTTAACTCTCGAGAGTAAGCTTTGCCTTGTTCATACTTCAAAATTTCGATCTCGGCAAATTCGAGTTCCTTAACTGTGATTTCTCCAGTGGTTGGAACCAGTTCTCTATGAAGATACTTCTTGCAACAAAACTGTTTGAACCTCAGGAGCCATGCAACAGACTTCTTTAGTCTGTGCCAACATGAGTGATGTTGTACGAGATCTGTAAGACTTCTTTGTGTGATGTTTGCCAAGACTGTCTTCTTCACTTCGAAAGTGCTTTCATCAATTGGCTGTAGATTGTCAGGCTGCACCGGAAATCCTTCGTCACTTGCTCTGTTTAAAAATTCCGGGCCATCTAGCCAAAACTTGAGCTTGTCCTTTTCGTGTGGATGAATACCTCTAGATGCTAAATCTGCTGGGTTTAATTCCGATGGTACATATTGCCAGTCGGTAGGTATAGTAACATCGTGAATGATTGCTAGTCTATTTGCAACAAAAGTCTTAAAACGCGTTGTTTTGTTTCGAATGTACTGAATTGTTGCAGTCGAGTCGGTCCAGAATACATGTTTGTGGACCTGAAGATCAAGCTCGTCCATTATGAATTGGTGCAAGCGTACTGCAACTACAGCAGCTGAGAGCTCTAGTCTTGGAATGGACACAGCTTTGATCGGTGCCAGTCTTGCTTTCCCAATGACAAATGAACACTTTGCACTGCTCGCATTGAACATTCGAATATACGACGCCGCCCCGTATACCTTCTCGGAACCATCTGCAAAATGATGCAGCTCTACTCGGCTTTCTTTGATGTAATGCTGTGGCTTGAAACACCTATCAATGACTAAATTGGACAGACAGGATAATGACTGTAACCAATCTTGCCATTGTTCCTCATCACTGAGAGATATCGTGTCATCCCATCCAAGCCCTTTGCGACAGCAATTTTGCAACATCAACTTTGGTACCAAAGTGACAGGTGCAACAAATCCTAGAGGATCATAAAGCGAGCTGGTGACAGAGAGAATGCCACGCCTTGTTAATGGCTTGTTCTTCAGGTTTATGTTGAAAGTAAATACATCTCTCTCGATATTCCACTGCAGTCCAAGTGTTTTCTCATAAGGAAGCTTGTCATCCAGATCCATATCAGCTACTGATGTAGCTTTTTCCTGATGAGGTATGGAATCAAGAACTGCTCTATCATTGGAGACCCATTTTGTTAAACGGAAACCACCTCTCTGAAGTAGTGTGCACAGCTCTTCCACAAGCTTTATACCGTCTACAGTGGTTGGCACACTTTTCAAGCAATCATCCACATACATGTTCCTGTGAACTGTTTTAACAGCTTCAGGAGTGAAGTCATGCTTGTTGTCTTCTGCTGTCCTCCTCAAACAGAACGCTGTGCAACTTGGCGAAGATGTCGCACCAAAGAGATGTACCGTCATACAATATTCATCTGGTGATTTGGTGAGGTCACCATCAGTCCACCAGAGAAAGCGCAGATAGCTGCAATCCTCTGGCGTGACCTTCACCTGGTGGAACATGGCTTCCACATCGCCAACTATGGCAACAGGGTCTTGCCGAAAACGAATGAGGACACCGACAAGGTTGTTCATAAAATCCGGACCTTGTAAAAGCTGATCGTTCAAGGAAGTACCACGATACTTGGCAGCGCAGTCAAACACGACACGTACTTTCCCAGGTTTATTTGGGTTTTGTACAGGATGGTGAGGTAGATACCAAACACCAGCTGCGCTGCCAGTTCTAAGAAACTGTTCATTGCCGACCTTCTTTGCATAGCCCTTCTCGATATAATCGTTGACAGTCTTTTCATATGCGTGCTTCAGCTGGCTGTCATTAAGAAGTTTGCGCTTCAGCAGTCGAAGCCTTGCTTCAGCAACAACCTTGTTGTTTGGAAGCAATTCAGGACTGTGTCTCCACGGCAAGGCTACCATATACTTGCCCTCCTGCTTCGTGACTGTTTTCTCCATTGTTTGAAGGGCTTGACGATCCTCTACAGACATTCCAGTTTTCATGTCGCTGATTGAATCATTGAAGTCTGTCTTCCACATTCTTTCTAGTTGTTCTTCAGTGGAGATTGCTTGTTGGAAGTTGACCTGATATGATGATTTCATACGTGATGTACCTAGAGGTCCCTGCAACGTCCATCCCAGAAGAGATCGTATGGCGTAGGGCTCTTTCGGCTTGCCACGGCGTTCTTCCAGCGTCCAAAAAACGTCAGGCACGTCGCTCCCAATGAGTAATGTAACTCGCGAGGCATTTATCTTTGGAAAAGAGATACCCGATAAATGCTTAAGGCAGAATTTGGAGGGAGGCCAGATAATGAGATGGGCAAGCGCTTGACCGACAGCACATTTTTAAGACTGACAGATTCAGAGCAGTCAATTGGACACACGGTCAAACTGACTTGGGAACCCTGTTCAACTTGTGACTGTCTGTTCACAGTCGATATGCTAAATGCTCTCGGTTTACCTGAAATACCCAGCTCTTTCAGGAGACGTTCATCGCAAAGCGTAACGTCTGAACCTGAATCCAGAAGAGCGTAAGTTTCGACACATGTTCCCTGACTTTTGACACACACCGGTACAATTCTAAGAGCCACACTTTCAGCCTGGCTGTTTGTGCAATGCACATTTGTTGTAGCACGAGTTTCATCAGAAAGCTTTTCTTTTGTTTCAGGTTTTGGACCAGTTTTCAAACGATTGACATCATGTACAAGGTCGTTGTGTTTTCCCTTACATTGCGTACATTGTGGTTTCCCCCAACACTCTTTGGCTGAGTGGCCATATTTTAAACAATTGCAACACAACCGATTCCTGCGTATGACTTTTTCTCTTTCGTCAAGCCCCTGCTCACGAAACTTTGAGCACTTGGCAATAAAATGATTGCCTTTACACATTGAACACGACTTGGGCTTGACACTTTTTTCAGCAGGTACCTTTCCACTGACCAATGTTTCATTGTCCTTGTTCTCTGACTGAGGAACTGAACTACTCTGGGTTGCAAAAGTTGACCTCTTTCCATGATCATGACCTCTATTGACCTTCGCATGTGTTTGAGTTTTCACCTTCAAATCATTGGCAAACTCTTGCCCGTACAAGGAGGACGCTATCCTCGCCTTGTTTTGAATAAACCTACACAAATGTGAGAAATTTGGTTCAACATTTGACTGGATAATTTCGTCAACTTTGTCAACCCATTTTGCCCGTATTACATGAGGTAGGCGTTTGACTATGCATCGAATGGTTTGGGTGCTGTTTATGTCGGACATGTAACCGAGTTTCGATAAGGTAAGTTCACACCTTTGCATTTCTTCGGACAGTTCAACTAGACCATTCACATCATTTGGTTTGACAATGGGACCGTTGGTAAGACTGTCAATATACGACCTCGCAATGATATGCGGTTTACCGTATTTCTGTTTCAACAACTCACACGCATGTGCATAACCATGTTCTGGATCGTACAACACACAATCTTCTATCAAACGCCTTGCATCACCAGTACAAAACTGAATCAAATAATTGAGCTTTACTTTGCAACTGCTAACTTTACTTGCTAAATTACACTCAAAATTTGTCATAAATTTGAAGTAGTCCTTTGCGTTACCCCCACACTGCACGAGTTCAGGTTTCGGTAAAACAACACTTTCAGTCAATGCTGCCAAATTATTGAGAGTTTGACTCGGCAACAAATAGTCCACTTGGTCTTGGATCGGTCGTTCATACTGCGAAGATTGCACAGCAGACATCTGCCCATTGGTACACCTCGCTTGCGGACTTGGAACATGCAGGAATGTTGATGTCCGAACCTGAGGCTCCTGTCCATAATCATTAGCTATTGGCGCTTGAGCATATGGGGCGTATGCATATGCATATGATGGTTGCACTCTTGGATTGAACAGCTCTTGCGTTGGCGACCCAGATGTGTTCACAAATGAACCGTATGTATGACCATGCGTCGGTTCACGCTCCATTGTAGGTACAGCTGACACATGTGCCTTGGCATCTTGACCCGCAGTAAACGTCATACTATTAGCATTCAGTGGAACCGCTGGCAACTGTACGCTCGTATATGTGTAGGGTGCCTGTGTCGACTGGGTATGCTGATGCACACAAGGCATTGCTGTTGAAAACGTACTTTCATGAACGTCCGTCATAAGCACCGTTTGATCACGTGGTAATAAAGAAAGTTGCGGTTGCGTGTACGCGCGCATGTCTGCACCTCTTATTGACTGTGTATGTACGGCTGGCATGGGTTGCAATGGGCGTTCATGTGTAGTTGGGACTACTGGTGACTGCGCATGCGTAATGACCGTGTGAGCCGGCTGGTTGACCGCATGTATGTCCAGGGCAACATGTGGTTGCGCAGGTGATGCATATTCGCTTGGCGATTGCGTTTGCGTAGGTTCAGCTGGGGCATTTGACACACGTGTCGGTGGCATTTGCGCATGCGTTTTATGCGCCACTGGTGTCCATGCATTGACCTCCGCTCGCAAATCCGACGCGCTTGACGACTGCGCACTAACTTCCAATGCATGCGGTGATCGCGCACTGACCTCTGCGAGCACATCGGAGACGTATGGTGACTGCACACTGACCTCAACTTGCGAGTCCAAAACAGATGGCGACCGGACACCGACCTCCGATTGTCCCCCAAACACAGGCGGCACCCGCTGACTAGCCTCCGCTTGCAGCTCCAATGCAGGTGGAGAGCGCCCGCTTAATTCTACTTGCCGTTCTAACACATGGGACCTCCGCGGACTAACCTCCGCTTGAGCCTCCAACACGGGTGGCGATCGCGGACTGTCCTCCGCTTGCGTCCCTCGCTTAGCGAAAGTTCCGATAGTGCGGGATTCGAAGGGGGACGCACGTTGCAATTGCGGAAAACTACTGTCAGATTCATTGTCAAATTCAACATAAGCATTCTCTTCCGCCATTGAAGCATTTATTTCGGATTCAATTTCGAGCACATCAATTTTGATTAAATTCAAGCTCAGTTTCTGCTGCCTTTGCTTTTACACGTTCATGTTCAATCTGAAGAGAATGTTTTTTATGAACAAATGATAACTTAGCTTGCAATGACGCCCGTTTTGCCGCTGCTCTCATTCTAGCCGAGTGCGAGCTCCTGGTTTGCCTGGATGTCGCACCAGATGGGGAGCTGGAATGGTGAGAGACACTGTCCGACGGTTTGATATTATCCATAACTTGACCGGCAGAATCCGATATTTCAGCAATTTGCGAAGATCCCGTTGCGCTGTTAGCTCCCACGAGTTGGTGTTGTTGCACTCTATACAACAGAGCTGCTTTATTTCCCGATGTCGGAAGTCCCCGAGCGCGAAGTATGTTCTTCAGCTGCACAAGCGTAAGCTAATTGACATCCGATTCCCACATAACTGCAATGTCACTTTTGATGTCCATTTCGATGTCACTTATGATGTCACATTCGTGTAGTTTCGATGTCACGTTTGAGGTCGCATTCGTGAACTGTGAGGAGGCCTGAGTTGAATTGACTCACAGAAAAAATACTGACGTGGGTCGGTCTAATTTTATTCGGAAACGCTCTCGAAGAGGTTCACTGCAAAGTGAACAAATAACAATTTAATGTAACAGAATTATAATCCGATATAAAGTTTATATAAAGCACACAAGTTCAATTACTCAAAAGATCTGTGAATCAAATAAGTGAAGTTTTATTACAACAACTGCCCATAAATAACAGATTACTGTAAATATTTTCATTTAATACGCAGAAACCCATAAACTAAATATTATAAATTAGAAACAATTAAATTAAATTAAAGATAAAGTCCATACCGAATTTATAGCGACCGAGACTAAAGGCCACGTCCGCCTCCATTGCTTTCCAAAATTCAACTAAGGAATTCTTGTGTACAGAAAATTACCACGAAACTATACGGGAGGGGTTTGGTCAATTCATACCAGCAGGCGAATGCACTTTAAAAGTACACTGAACTAAATGTCAAGTACACTGAACTAAATATTGATCTGTGTCACATGGATGATTGATTACAAACTTGAACTGATTGTCGACAAATGCAATCTATTTTCTTCCGAGTTTTAATAGTACATTTTAATTTGATATTAATGTAAATGAGCACACTATGATTTTTATATTCACAAAGTTGACATTAAATTTATGCGAAACCTGTTTCCACATCGACCTACTCCTTTCAAGTGCCATTATTTCGTATCAGCCATCCTACATACTTTCGATGTGCATAGTGCAATACACTACCATACTGCTTTCAATAATATTTTGAACTTGGTTCGGTTGCTGCTTCGTGTTTCTGAAGCCTCTAACAAGTTTCCAAGTTTCTTCAATCGAAAAGTTTCGAAGCGATTTGGTGTGGTAAAATTTTGTTCTATCTTAATCACCATCGTCCTCTTCGCCAACCTTTTGCTAACAGTGTAGTTACGCTTCGTCATTAAACATATGTTGCTTCTTACTATGCTAGGGATTTCAGTGCATCTTTTCGCTGTTGAGGCTGTGTAGAGCAAAAATAACAGTGTTCAGTCGATGCACTCTCTTTATTTGAGCCTTTGCTGCATCTCAAAGTATTACATAATGTGTCCCTCTGTCAGATGTCAACCCGAACACTCGCGTAACGTCGGGCCGACGTCGGAACGGTATAAACCAGGTCTTAAAACGTCGGCATCGGTTTCGATGCGTCGGTAATGCATCGGTTATAGGTTGGCAATAGTCGAATTTCCATTTTTCCCCATTCGTCGGAAGTTCACCGGCTACCGACGTTGGTCCGATAATTGTTTTCCTCAGTTTAATAGATGTTGGCAAATATTCATCGGGCCGACATCTTTTTCCGAACGAACTTCCTACCAATTGGGAATTTCTTTTTTAAATATTATATTCATATATTATACGTATTTCTCAATGCATATATTATACATATATTTTTATGCATTGGTTATACGTTGGAAATAGGTAAACTTCCGACCAATGGTAAAAAAAATTGAAACGGATATTGCATGCATACATTCGATGTATTTAATTATACGTATATTATACATATATTTGTATATGTTGGCCCAACGTCTGACATAGACGGACTTCCGACGGAACAAAACTTGTTTTTGAAAAAAATATCACTAATGTATAACCGACGCATTACAATAATCGTATAATATACAAATATATCACTGCATCGGCTATACGTCGGGAATATACCGAATTCCGACGGAACTTTATTTGTTTTATTTGAGATAGTACAAGCATGTAATATGCGTATAAATATATACGTATATTATACATATAGTTATATTTGTTGGTGAAACGTCGGAAATATACCGATTTCCACTGGATCTGTAAATTTGTGTATTTCACGCATAACTTGAAATGAAAACTTTAATGTTATATATATATATATATATATATATATATATATATATATATATATATATATATATATATATATATATATATATATATATATATATATATATATATATAACATATATATATATATGCAAGTTGCACTACAATGTGATTTCCTTTAGAAGGTACCTTATTAAATTTGCAAGCTGCATATTGAAACCTGTACAATATTTTACCACAATGCACAGTTTTGGATGTGATACAAATTTGGCCACATTAATAATGTCTTTCAAGTGCAAAGTACAGTAATCAAATATCTCGATTAAAGTACTCGTTTGGTAAATACCACGGGATATCAGGGTTTGATTAACAGCCGGCGATGGATGGACGTTAAAAATAACATCTAAACACAAAATCGTCGTGAAGGGCTAAATCCCTTGTTTTGGGTTACAATTTATTGAATATTTCAGTGACAATTAAAACCTTGCCACCAAAAACTGTAATAAAAAGCAGTAAGAAGAGCACATTTTATTTTATTTTCGTGTATTTTTGGTGTTGCGAGAAACAAAAAATTCATAACTTACAATAGTGAGCAAGCTATTACACAAACGAAACAGGATCTGATGTAAAAAATAAAACGTTTCAGGATGTTACCTTTTTTGAAAATACCGAAGCTTGTAAAATTATATTGCTAGAATAGGTGGATTTATGTATATTTTATTCATATTTTCTTGTTGTTTGTTTTAAACAATCATTTTGTTATCCTAATACCAAGATAATACACAATATGTTTCAAACACATTGAAAAACAAAGAAAAATGAGAAAAACCATGAGAAGAAATAACAGAGAAAAAAGGAGCAAAGAAAAAGAGAAAAATGTTAGCAAACATTAAAAACATAAAAAAAATTGTCAGATAATGAACAGTTTTGGCAAAACAAAAATATTCACTCAGGTTTGCACAGAAACCTATACAATCATTTCTTTCGTTGATGAATGTCAAACAACACATTAATGGATATTAATCGGTTCTTTGAAATGTCAACGAATTTGGAACACAGACATTAATCATATTTTCTAATGCGCAATAACTTGTATAATTCTTTTAAAATTGCTGTCACACGCCACATATCTACTAAAAGTTAGTCTGTCGGTCGAATTTGTGCAATGAGTCCTGTCATTCTTGCCTAATATTTTTAACCTTTTGTACCCCAGCTTATGCCAATCCTTTTTAAATAATTTTTGAAAGACAGAAAAAGTACTCCTGTTTCTTTGCAAACATTTCATGCAATTCCCTCTAGAGTTTGTTTTTTTAAAACCGAAAATAGTCCTAGCTTTGCAGGAATAGCGCATCTAAACACATTTCGAACATCAAACACTGAGGTACTGATACATGGATCACATATCGGAACACAGATCAATGATAAACCATAAATCAATAATTATCAGGACCTCTTCAGTGATATCTTAAAGCATGATAAACCTTTATTGCCAAAAATCACTTACCACAGATCTGAGTATATCAACCTTTAAAACAACCAGATAGCATACTTGTAAGACCCATATCAAAATGTGAGATTTATCCCAAACTCTCAGAATTCTAAGTACACAGGGTGTTGTCACCAGGCTAATGAAATTAACAGAAGCTGTTATAATTATTATTACTCTCAAATAACCCCATTCAAAAAAAGAAGCTTCTCCCCTTTTTGTGGGAAATGCGGAGTACTGAAAGAAAATTACCTTCCCTTTTTTAACGAAATTGGTAATCCGAGTGGACTACATCTGGTCTCAAAATTACTCGTATTTCTCCTCCCTTTTTATGGACACACAAGGTACCACATTTGGTAGCAAGTGCCAACCCCGCGCCTCCCTTGATTTCAGAGATGGATTACTACAGCATGCAGAGACCAGCTTATTCTACCAATTGTTCGTAAGAGATCTACTCTCAGGAGACATTGACTAACAATTTATTTCTGAGAAATTTAGGCCTATAATTAGCTGCAATCCAACAGGACTTGAACAAACACATGACGCAAAGCGTTTTATTCATCCACCAGTAACTGATTCTCATGCTATCGCAGCCTCGTGATTGATCATAAAAATACCGCAGTCATGTAACTTTCGTCCAATCATAGCTGTTACAATACTGTATCATTTACCAATAAAGCTATTAAAGATTTGCCATAACACCTCTCCGTGTACACCTCAAAGTTTATGTTACGAGACCATGTTCTACGATATCAGCACTACCGAGCGTGTAGTGTCGGAATTCATACTGGCTGACTTCGACCTTCACACGGTATCGCATCAATTTTGGGCATTCTTTAAAAACTTCTTATTTAATGTTCAACAGGATTGATCTGATGGCAGTCTTACTCGCATAGATTTCCACACATAAGATTGGTAGTTGTCTGTGTTGACACTCAAGCGTGTGACGTCATCCGACCACGTGTTGGAGGTATTCACCAGCTCACCAAAACTTAAACGCTGATCGTCTGCAGACAGAACAACAATAAATAAATAAAGATCATCATCATCACCATAATCATCATCATAATCATCATCATCATCGTCACGAGATCACAGCTGCAGCCCACAGGAACGAGACCATGTGCCAAGGTGAGGCGAATTCATCCAATCACTTGCTCGCCCTCTGTGCAGGTGAAACAAATTTGTCCAAGGACAAAGTTCTAGCTTACGAAAAGCAATAAAACCAATTCCATCGTGCATGAGCAAGGGAATTTCCCTGAAAAATTGGGCTTCAAAAGATGAGACGGCAAAGAGCTAGCTCAATAATTAATTTAGGACAGAACCAGAACATAGACCGATAAATGCACACAAAGATTTGTTTCCCAGAAAAATGGGAAACAAATTTTGTGTATCTCTGATAGACAGGATGATCTGCTATAGGTACCTTTGAATAATTCTCGCATTCCGGACCAGTGCGCATATTTATGTAACTTGCCTCAATACGCGATTATATTCAGACAAGTGCTCATGTTTATTTAATTTGTGTTGATGCGTGACTCTCATTTTAGAACACTGCACATGTTTATTTACGTTGTGTTGGTGTTCGGTTCATATTTCGGACTAGTGCGCATGTTTATTTACCTTCTGTTGATGTGCGGTTCTCATTTCGGATCAGTGCGCATGCTTATTTACCTTGTGTTGATATGCCGTTCTTATTTCAGACCAATGCGCATGTTTATTTAACTTACGTTGATAGCGGTACTTATTTTGGACAAGTGCACAAATTTCCTTAGATTGCGTTGATCCGCTGGTCGCATTTGGGACTAGTTTGCAAGTTTATTAACTTGCGTTATTGCGCGGTGCTTATTTTGGACCTGTGTATATGCTTATTTAACTTGCGTTGGCGCGTGCTTCGCATTTCGAAACACTGCGCATGTTTATTTAACATGAGTTGATGCGCGGTACTTATTCTGGACCGATGCGCATGTTTATTTAAGTTGCGCTGATGTGCAGTTCTTATTTTGAATAGTGCACATGTTATTCAAGTTGCGTTAATGCGCAGTTAGCGTTTCGAACCAGTGCGCATGTTTATTTAACTTGCGTTGATGCACGGTGCTTAGTTTAGTCCAGTGTGCTTGCTTATTTAGCTTGTGTCGATGTGCGGTTCGCATTTAGGACCAGTGCGCATGTTTTTTTAACTTGCGTTTATGCTCAGTTCCCATTTCTGACCAGTGTGTTTGTTTATTTAGCTTGCGTCGATGAGCGTTTCGCATTTTCCACCAGTGCGCATGATTATTCAACTTGCGTTGATGCGCGGTTCCTATTTCAAACCACTGAGCATGTCTATTTAATTTGCGCCGATGAGCGGTTGTTAAATCGGACTACTGCGCAAGTTCATTTAGCTTACGTTTATTTGCTGTAGGACGAGATCCATTTATTATTTTAAATTCCGAAAAAAAATCAAGTTTTGCAATTCACATAAAAAGAACATGCGGTACTCATGACTTCTTAGAAACGGCACATATTAAATATAAATGAAATCTGATTAAAACTGTAGGAGAAAATGCATTTTGAATTTTTTCTCAAAAATTCCCCCAAATTCCCTGATCGATTCAAAAAGCACAGGCCGCATTTACGACAAACTAAGTATGCCTAAGCCCCAAAATATATGATGTCTGATCAAAACTGTAGGAGAAAATGCATTTTGAGGTATTACCCCCCCCCCCATCAAAAATTCCCAAGTCGAGTCAAGTAGCAAAAGTCGTATGCCCGACCCACCTAAGGATGCCTTATGCCAAAAATAAATGAAATCTTATACAAACTGTAGGAGGAAATGCATGTCGAAGTTTTCTTCAAAAAGTCCCTAAAAATTCAAAAATTTTTCCATCGACTAAAAAACGCAAGCCGTATGCTCGACCGTTTAGGAATGCCTCATACCAAAACAAAAAAATGAAATCGGTTCAAAACTGTAAGGGGTAAATGCATTTTGAAGTTTTTTCTTCAGAAACTCCCCAAAAGTACAAAAATTGTCCTACTGACTAAAAATCTACAAACGTGCCCACGACCCTTTAGTGGTGTCTCATGCCAAAAATTAATCAAATCGGATAGAATATGTAGGTGCAGATACATTTTTTCTTCTTCAAAAATTCCCCCAAAATTAACAAAAAATCACCCGATCGACTAAAAGAGCACAAGCTGTATGCAGGACTGCTTAGGAATGCCTCATGCCTAAAATAAACGACATCGGATCAAAATTGTAGGAGGAGATGCATTTTGAACTAACGTTTGCTAAATAACGAATTAACTAACCAACTAACGAACGAACGAACGCCATCCACAAACAGACAGGAATACCCCAGCTTACGTGTAACGTAAGCTAAGCTAATAAAAAAACAACAAAGGAAAAATTCGAAAGAAAAAATATAATTGGCGGACGTGCAGGGGAGCGGGTTCGGGGATTGCACCTCCCCTCAATCCCCACCCAATCTACCGAAAAATAATATTAACTATTACACTTCGTGTTTCCACAAAAGCGTTTGACTGGCAAACTCAAAACTCGCTACTTCTGGTACTTTTTGAGGTCTCCACTGGGACTGGAGAAGCAAAAAAAAAAATTCTTCAGTTAACTGTTATATAGCTAGCAACAATTTATTAGAAATCGTGCAAACACAAAAAAAAAAAACGAAAAAAAAAAACAAAAACAGAAAACGGTGATTTGTTCTCGTAGTTAAAAATATTACTAATGAAAAAAGAATAAGCTACAAAAAAACCTTCGTTTCTCAGCTGCTTCAAAATTTTTTATATAAAGATAATCCATTTTCTTTATATTTTTTCACTTTTTTCGTAAACGAGTAATGTTTCATTCACCTCTGGTCTAACCGATGTTTCTTTTTGTCCAAATTAAGATCAGCCGTATTAAGTCAATACCATGACGCCTCCTACCCCTCCCTAACCGATAAGAAATTCTAGCTGAAATCAAATATCGTCGAACCTATACTTGCCAAGTGTCACTTGTTCGTTATTAATTACTGGCCTGTTTATAAAATATAGCAAGGCGCAATCAACAGCGTTTTTATGAATACTGGCCCAGTAAGCAGAACAAGACCCTCCCCTCGTGACCTACATGTCTTGAAGATATGTAAATCCTGACGCTGATCCCAATCATGATTGACAGCTAGCAAAAAAATTTGTGCCTATTTATGGGATAATATTTAAGCCGCGGGTTGATTACTTGCCAATCGCAATTTAGTGAAATTATTTGCATTGCTGGGACAAAGTAACAGACAATAAATCTCGCACGTAACGGCATCGGATATACTGGCAATTCGGACATAACGACGCAGTTTTCAAGTCTTGTTAATTTGTACTTGTATAAGTCTCATAAAATCTCAGATATTACGACACTCGGATCTAACGACATTTACTTTGAGCTCCTAATTTTGAGACAAAAGGGCTTCTGAGTAGTTTTAGTGCGCATGACACATGCTATTTTGATGGCTTCAATAACGATTTTTTTTCAGTTTGAATAGCGTGAGTGGCATCATCAATTCGGGAAACACGCATCGTCTTTTACAATTAAAATTGAATTTCACATCAATTAACTTTTAATTGCAATTAAACATCAATACTTTGCAAAGTTACTGCTCCGTTGGTTTATTTCCAATGCAATTCCTATCTTCCCAGGAATCTCTTACCGTCTATAAAATGCCCCCCCCCCATTTTTACAGTTTCAGTATACTCATAAAATTACAATGAACCGTGAATAAGTCAAGGCAAAGTGAAAAGAAAAATTGTGCCCATTTAAGTAACATACAGTGCTTTTGTGAACATTGGAAAGGAGCTGAAAAGTCAAAGTAGCTTTTTTGTTATAATAAACGGATTTTAGAAATAAAAGAAACAAAGCTTTCTTTCTCTTGTCGTTTTCCCTTTTAACCTACGCTAATGTGCGGAAAATGGGCAAAGCACAACAATGCCATGCATTGCAGCTACTGTGCAATCAAAGCTAGGTTAGAAAAACTCGGTTCAAAACTGGGACCTCGGATATTGTTGGACATAACGACACCTATGATAAATCGACGGCTCTGATATAGCGACATTTTGGATGTAGCGACATCTTGGATATAACGACAACTAGGACATAACCACACTCGGATATGACGAAATCTCGGATATGGCGACACCTCAAATATGGCGATAAATCGGATAAAGCAACACCTCAGACATAACGAAACGTTAGATTTCGCGAAATAGTTTTGCTGAATCCAGCAATGCCGTTAGCGATGAACAACTCTATATCATATGATTGGTCTCGCTGTGAGTCAGCAGAGCTAAGAGGTGGGGAGTTGGTACCTTCTAGCGCGTCCTAAGCTCGCGATAATTTGCTTATTTCTCCAAGTACATAAGTGTCAATGATAGCTGTAACTAAGCAAAGTGGTTTATGTACGGTTGTCATTTTTATCAAGGACTATATAAAATTAAAAAGTTGTGTGCAAACGAAATGTCTGCAGAAGACGATTTGAAAAGGTAAAAAATAATTTGGTGCTTACGTTTTATGTACTTGAAACGCGAATTCTATCGGGTTGGATTGAAGTTGGAGATGGAAGGGGGCTGGGCGTGGGGGAGCGGGGAAGTTAGGTCTCTGTTTTTTGTGCCATAAGAGGGAGAAGCTAAATTTGAAATAAGGTGTTTGGATTTGGTCTATAAAGCGGTGACAATTTATATCATATTTGAAAAAATAAAGATATCCACACCGTAAACATGCTTGATTACTGTGTGACTTGTGACTGTTTGATTTTGTGTTTGATTCGGAGTGATGACATGTAACTTCTGCGTTATTACCGCGTGACTTCTGCGCAATGACTGCGTGATGTGTGTGATGACCAAATGACTGATTGTGAGGACTGCGTGACCTCTGTGGGATGACCAAATGACGTGTAATGATTGCTTTACCTGTGCGTAATGGCTGTAACGTGTGATGATTGCATGATATGTGATGGCCAAATGACTTGTGTGTGATGAATGCGTGACTTGTGGGTGATAACCAAATGACTTGTGTGTGATGACTGTGTGACTTGTGTGTGATGACTGCGTGACCTGTTTCATGACTGCGTGAAGTGTGTAACTGCAAAATGACTTTTTTGTGCTTGCAAAATGACTTCTTTGTGATGACCATGTGACGTGTGTAATGACCAAATGACTTGAGCGTGATGACTTTGCGGTGTGTGCGATGACTGCATGACGTGTGTGATGACCAAATAACGTGTGTGATGAATGCGTGAGTTGTGAGTTATAACCCAATGACGTGTGTGATGACTACACGTGTGTGATCATAAAATGAATTGTTTGTGATGACCAAATGACGTGTGATGACTGTGTGACCTGTTTTGATAACTGCATGACTTTTGCAATGACCAAATGACTTTTGTGTAATGACTGCATGACGTGTAATGAGCAAATGACACGTGTGATGACTGCGGGACATGTATGATTGCTGTTTGACGTGTCTGATTACCAAATGACTTGTGTGTGATGACTGCATGACTTTTATGCAATGACTATGTTACTTGTGTGTGATGACATACTCCACAAATCGAATATTGCATCGTTTCACATACAGACGGGGGACGCTTCAAAACAACCTTTCTCATCACTTCCTATTTACGGCTGGCTTCAGACTCTACCGAGGGAAAAGTAATCTTGTGATGAGCTCCACTCCCACCCCAGGACAGCGGAGCGCCGCAAAGGGTTGCTAGGCAACCAACATTTTGCTGACGTTACACTGCAATGCGATGACCAAGAGATAAGATACCATTGTTGACATCTGATTTCAAAGAGGGGTCCACTCCTCACGAGCCCGTACAGATAAAAACTGTCAGTTACATCCTGTTGCAGAAGGTTATTCACTTCCTCTACACTGTCGAAATTGAGACTGAAGCAAGAAGTGATGACGCTGCTTGAGTTCGCAGATATGTATGACATCACTCTTTTGCGTGTAGTGCTCGGAAAGATGTTGCACAAACACGCCACGCCACTGGTTGCCATGACAATTTGGAAATACGCCAAGCAATACAAAGCCCAGAAACATTTTACCTACAATAATCTCCTACATAAAGCAAAAACCTGGAACTTTCTCGAATCCGACAGCGAAATAGTGATTGACCTTCTCTCCCATCCCTCACTGAACGTTCCAAGCGAAAACCAAGTATTTGCAGCCATTCTAGACTGGACACTTTTCAGCGAGGACACGCAGTGCAATGCACTGACGCAAATAATTAATCCCTGCCTTAGAAAGCCAAGCTTAGAAGCAGTGTTTGTCTCTGAATATATCAAAACAGTATCACCAGAGACATTTGTATAAAAAGACTGTAAGAACTTTGTTCATCGATCTGACCAGTGGCTATGACGTCACAAAGCTCCTCCCTTCCCGCACAGCCACTCAACGCGTGGATGGCCTGGCTGTCTATCAATGGCGTCCAAATTATAATGCATAGACATCTGTATGCTTCCACAGGCGCAGGCACTAAGAAGCTAAATCAGCTTACAAGCAGTACTCAGTTGAGCGTCATGACCGATGTATACAGGAGTACCTATTCCTTGTACTTGATCTGCTCGAACCAGCTTTATCGAATGTTCATCAAGTGGCAGTCCCTCTCAGATAAACTTGAAGAGTGCCTTCACTCCGCAGCATTTATTAATCACCTCAAGCGGCATGATTTTTAATGTCGTCGACCAATCAGGACTCTTGAATGCGTGTATATATGATGAGGTCACGTGGGACACTTTGTTTGTCAACAATCTGTTTGTCAACAATCTGATATCAAAATTTCCAATATCAAGTTATCAACATATTTCAATAACAAGATTGTTGTATTTCAGCCAAATAAAAACATGGCGTCTGTTTGCGATACTACACTCAGAAATTTCCAGGAAATCCTGGGGATTCCACTGAATAACGATACCTCTTGTTTTGATATTGTTGCCACTGGAAGCAATGCTTGCCTTGTGGGTAAATCCCGAATTTATACGATAAATCTGGAAAAACTTGTCAGCACCACACAGGAAGATCCAGAAACAGCCAGCCGTGGAAAGTAAAACAAAGAAAAGAAAACTATCGACGGAAAATGAGAAAAAGATTTTGGAGGTTGACGTTCATAATCAAGAAATGGGTTCAATAATTTTCTCCAACTTTACCAGATATGTTCATACACAAGAAACGGAAGGGCAATGTGTTACGGCGGCCATTTGTGGAGAAAATATGTACATTCTGGAAAAGCCCAATACTTTTTATGTCGTCGATGTTTTATTTATATCATTCTGTTTTTGTTGTTGTGTCTTCTAAGGGGAAAGTGCACTTATTGTGCCAAAATGGTGATTAGTTACGAGACTCTGTGTGTCATCATGCAGAGCGGTGGGGCGAAAGGTGGAGCAGAGGTTGAAGTTAGTGGAAGGGACAGAGGGGTTTGATCGACAGGGGTGTCAAATTTACTCCGCGGTAACACAGAAACTACTCTATAACGTATATTATAACATATAACGTATACTCTATACCTTTTCGTAAAAAAAGAATACATGTTGGGGATGAAGGGGTGCAGAGAGGTAGGGACGGCGGTAGAGGGGTGGGGACGATGGGCGGAAAATGACTGGGCGGGAGGGAGGGGCAGGAAGATGCGTGTTGTACCGACGGATGAAGGATTTGGTTTCATAAGGAGGCGCAAGTGAGCCGAGGGAGGGTGCAAAGGAAAAATATCACCCTGGGGAGCAGGAATTCGATGGAGAGGTGACAAGGTAGATGGGCAGTGGTTCCATAGCTTTGACCTTGCAGTGTCTGGATGTCGCCCATGACGTGATCGAAGCGGTCCCCGCCTTGGCTACAAAACACGACTATCTTCTCCATCTGTAAGCAAAACCCCCACATAACGTAACGTCACAACCAGTCATATATGACGTCATAACTTGTCACAAGCGTTCCCAGCCGTGGCTACAAAAACATGACGATCTTCTCCATCTGTAAGCAAAACCCCCACATAACGTGACGTCACACCCAGTCGTGTGTGACTATACATACCTGTCACAAGCGTTCCCAGCCGTGGCTACAAATCCACCACGATCGCGCCCACTTGCAAACTCCCATATAACGTGACGTCACGACAAGTCACAAGCAAACCGGTGTATGTAACTTGAAGCAACCGGTACACGTGACGTCACAGCATGTAGGGCCACACACATGACGTCATAACATCCTGCACACGTGACACCACTGCAACCAACCCTTTAACGTGAATTAGCAGCGCGCAGGACCAAGCATTTAACGAAACCCACACACGTGCATGCGTCATAGCAAGCAGGTTATGTCACGCCATGTCAAGCTGTAAACGTAACGCCAACCCATGCAACCAGCACATGTGACGTCGTGGCAAGGAATTCATCAGGTGACGCCACGGCAAACAACCTGCGCAAATGACGTCACAGCAAAGAAGACCTACACGCACCACAGTAAACAACAACGTCACACCATTTTCTTCTTCTTCCTTGACTCCTTGCATACTCTCAATCTGGTAAACTGATCATAACCCTTTACCCTGGTTTACTGACCCCACCCCAACTCGTTGTTGACCCAAATGGGGGTCTTTTTACAACTGGCCAGCATGCGTGTCCGTGATCTTTTAACACAACCCCGAAAATGCGAAGGGCTAAGTTTGAAATAACTGCTTTTTTAACAAACGCAAGGTGCAGTTTGAACAGAAGACCCCCACCCCCTGCATTTGTAAGAAACACGCAGCACTTAATGAATATTACCCATTTTTAACGAAATTGGTCCTGCGCGCTGACTGCGTCGGTTCCATAAATTATCCCCCTTTCTCTGCATTTTATGGACAGTCATGTTGTCACATATCAAATCAAGTGGCCCCACTCCCATTGATCAACCCCATCACATTCAACGCTCCCTTCCCTCCCTCACCTCCCCCAGCTGACCCTCGCCCCCATCGCGCTCACTCCCACCTGTCAGCCGACCTGTTGCCTGCAGTAGCTGCGAACTATTCCTGGTCCGGTCGAAGTCGCCGGAAATGATATCAGGCCGCAGCGGTAGAGATCTTTCACAGCACCGTCCGCGGCTATCTGCAATATGGCTGTAACATGTTTGGTTCTGTAACTGTTAGTAAGTTTATGAATAACCGCGTTCGTATGAATAAGTTTACAAATCTGAAAATTTTTAATTTGTTTTGTGAGTAACTGACCTAGTTCTCCACTTCCTTCTTCATGGCAAAAAAAAAAAAAACAAGCAAACAAACAAAAGACAGAGAAACATCTTAGGTCCTGAAAATATGCTAAAACAGGGCGGAGGGCACGACATGTTTGGAAATACTGCACTCTTCGTTTTTTTCTATCATTTCTCTGCGCACGGTCCGCTAGGCGTACTATAAAAAAACCTTTCTGTGTTGCATTAATGTATAGCGTCTTTACAGCCCTTACTGGGGGACTTTGTAGACCACAAAAGTTCGAGTACCGTGCGTGTCTCTGACCTCCATGCCGACACCAAAAAAACAAACAAACTTTCTTTTCACATGAACGGGAGAGAAAAGGTAACCATCCTGAAGAAACATGTTCTCGCATTTCGTTTCAGCGTCCCATTAGTGTAAATGAAAAGAAATCCTGAGTCAAGGCTCTTTTCAAGCGATTTCATTCTGAGTTCACACGGCACAGTTAATGCACCCTGTGTCAGGAATTTCTTCCACATAGGAAAAGAGGAAAAACGGCAAAGAGAACCAATTTTAATCCCGCTAATCCCGAGGAAACGCGGAATGGAGAGGGAAGTAATACTGACCAAAATCCCACGCGATGACGTCAGTAGCTGCGTAGATGTGTGTCCAAGGAAATGGGGCTCAGTTGCTTCAGCGCAATCCAAGATGTAACCATTGCTTTGCCCATTTTTATCTGCAAAGGCAAAAAAGGCTAAAAAGCAAAGGCAAATAAGCTCCACAGAACACCTCTGGTCTCCATCCTCTCCTCTCTCCCTAACTCCCATTTGCCACCTACCCAACCCCTTCCCATTAAACCACTTGCTTCTTAAACAAGGCAACTTGTTCAACTTGCTTTTGAACAACATTGCAAAATACTACAAAGAAAAATCGCGCAGATGAAGAATGTTAACTAGAAAAGAAAACTAAGGGTACCATTCTAAAGCAACTGTCAGTTAACAGGCATATTTTTAATGGTAGTTCAGATGTTCTGACTGAATAAAAGTCTTATTTTGAGGGCAGTAGAGACGAGTCAAAGATTGAAAAATAAATCACCTAAACTGGCGACTTCCTTAGCCAAACTTTTCTGGGTCAAAATAACAAAGTTCTTTATCGAATTTCGGGGAGGAGTAGCAACCTCTGCACAACTCCCCCCCCCCCGATCCGCCGCCCCCAGACACACTTTTCCCCTTTCTCAAGTGCGTGTAAATACCCCTATTCGTGGCTCTTGCAACGACGTGTTTATGAAGCCCAATGAATGAGCAATGCCTATGTTATTACCAGGGCAACTTCCCCCCAAAAAAACCCATCGGCTGTAACTATGCTTATTATCACTCTGACTATATATTTTTTTATTTATTTGTTTGACATTTTCTTCGATCATGTCAGACATCAAAACATACCTCCTTTCTTATGCAATCGGGATCAGCGTAGATATCTTTCTAAGGAACAATGAAAATTAATCGCCAAAGTCGCTGTAATCGGCCGGTTTGAGAGAGTCGGCGAGTGGGGATGGGAGGGGGGCAGTCGAGACAAGTGATGCTTAAATGTCAGAATAGGACTATTGAGAAACTAGAAATGTGTCTGTTGGAACTCGGGTGCAAAGACCAAACTTCCATATGATCTTGTGGAATAGAGATTTCTAAAATAACAATTGTCTTGTTATATATTTCAACAACAAAAATGATAATTCCCACTTGCAAACATAGTTTTCAAATGGGTATGTTTGCTAAGAATTCTGGCTGTTTATTCCTTCCCTTTTATTTTGTTTTCGTTTCTTTTTCGGGAGGTATCCAGAAAATTCCTCCTAAAGTATTTGACGTAGGACGATGAAATTTGGCACAGAGGTAGAGAATGATGAGATGTCGAGAAAACCGCAATTCTTTTAGCTTGACCTTCAAGATCAAGGTCAAATTGAGGTCAAAATATTTTTTCAAACCGCTACTCTACACGAAAAATTGCTGGAAATAGCACTCAAATTCTTGTTTCAACACGTGTACGGTGTCAGTAAGCAGTAACATCGTGGACGGAATCTCGATATTTAGGGTCAAGGTCATGTGACTTTGTATATCGTAATCCGTTAGAGCAAAATTGTACATTATCTCGAAAACGGTTAGAAATAGAGTGATTTTAAGCTTATTTTCGAGCCTTTGAGCCTAAAAGACGCTATATAAGAGGTACCTCGGTGACTTTGACCTCTTCCGTCATGGTCAAGGTCAAAACCGGAAGTTGACCGCTATCTCGTAAAAGATAAGAGCGATTTTTAGCTCATCTTCGACCCTTTGGACCTAAAAGAGGTTATATAAGAGGTACCTCGGTGACCTTGACCATCCAAGTCATGGTCCAGGTTAAAAATCAAAAGTTGACCATTATCTCGAAAACGCATAGAGATTGAGCGATTTTGAGCTGATTTTCGACCTTTTGGGCCTACAAGACGTTATATAAGGGGTACCTCGGTGATCTTGACCATCCACATCTCGAAAACTGTTAGACATATAGCGATTTTATGCTTTTTCGACTCTTTGGGCCTATGATACGTTATATAAGAGGTACCCCGGTGACCTTGACGTCCTCCGTAATGGTCAAAGCAAAACACAGGAAGGTGACCATTATCTCAAAAACGGTTAGAGAAAGAGTGATTTTAAGCTTATTTTCGACCATTTGGGCCTAAAAGACGTTATATACGAAGTACCTCGGTGACCTTGACCTCTTCCGTTATGGTCAAGGTCAAAAACCGGAAGTTGACCGTTATCTGAAAACGTTAGAGATAGAGCGATTCTGAGTTAATTTTAGGCCCTTTTGGCCTACAAGACGTTACATAACAGGTACCTCGGTCACCTTGACCTCCTCCGTCATGGTCAAGGTCAAAATCGGAAGGTGACCATTATCTCGAAAAATGTTAGAGATAAAGCGATTTTGAGCTTATTTTCCACCTTTTGGGCCTAAAACACAATATATATAAAGCTTTCTCGGTGACCTTGACCAAACACGTCATGCTCAAGGTCAAAAAGCGGCAGTTGACCATTATCTCAAAAACTGTTAGACATAGAGCGATTTTATGCTTTTTTGCGACTTTTTGGGCCTAAAAGACGATATATAAGAGGTTCCTCGGTGACCTTGAAATCCTCCATCATGGTCAAGGTAAAAAAAGTTGATCATTATCTCGAAAACGGTTAGAGATACAATAATTTTGAGCTTATTTTCGAAATTTGGATTTAAGAGACGTTATTTACGAACAACCTCGGTGACCTTGACCTCCTCCATCATGGTCAAAGTCAAAACCGAAGTTGACCATTATCTCGAAAACGTTAGAAATAGACTGATTTTGAGCTTATTTTCGACCATTTGGGCTTGAAAGACGTTATATAAGAGGTACCTCGGTCACCTTGACCTCTTCCGTCATGGTCAAGGTCAAAAACCGGAAGTTGACCATTATCTCGTAAGCGGTTAGAAACTGAATTTGCTTCGATGTACTCGTTTAAAAAATGTGTCTTTGACCAGATAGATTGTGCCATTGCAAATTGGTGCCATTTCGCTACATGTAGCGAAACTCAGTCTGGTTAAATTATTAGATCTCCTACATGAAGGCTCAAGAAAATCAGAACGGAAGTTGTATAGTCATATGTGTCCACTTCAAGTATGAAACTTGTATTTATTTATGCACTTTCATAGTTATACCCATTTTCCATACCTTAATTAATAGCGGTTAAGTGGGCGTCTTTTCATTCCAGAAAATCATCCTAAGCCACAGGAATCCCGGAATTTTCCACGATCTTGACCGTGGGCGTCCTGCTCGTCATGGAGGGCTTGTCGGCATTCCTGCACACCTTTAGGCTCCATTGGTATTTGCGCCCATTTCCACACTTCCACTTGAATAATTATCCTTTTTCGTATAGCTTTTGAGTGGACATTCTATCACTCTGTCATTTAATCACTTTGTGGTGTGTAAAATATGTTAAAAAGTTTCTAGTTTTTTCGTTCAGGTGATCCAGTGTAATGCTTATGCACCGTCCAATGTTTGTGTGAATCTGTGTAGGTAAATAGAATCCCTCTACATGTTTTAAATTCTCTGTGCTTTAAACTAACCCGTTGCATTGCCCCCCCCCCCACCTTCTGGTATTTTTTTAGCACTAGCTATACCGCTGTGAAAAAACTTTGAAAGTGGTGCCACGATTATTATATGTCTCCCCCTAAGTTAGACATATATAGCATTTGGTGTGTCCGTCCGTGAGTTCTTATGAAATTAATGAGTCAATTTTTCTTAAAACATGCATACATATTGAGGTACATCTTTAGATGATGCCCGTGTAATTATTTTTTTTCGTTTCCTTACAAATTCTATTTTTGGAAAAAATTTTGAACATAGGGGGGGGGAGGGGTTTCGTGCATTTTTTTCACTTTGACAGGCTATATCTCCAAAACAGTTCGTTGTATTTGGCTGAAACGTGGCGAGAACAACACACATATGGTGTAAATGTTTGCTGCGAAGTTTTTTTCATTTCCTTTGAAAACGAATATTTGGCGAATTTTTAATTTTTGATTTTTAACTTTTTTGGATTAGGCTGAAAGGTGGCAAGAAGAACCCACATATAGCGCAAAGGTTTACTGTGAAGTTTTTTTTTTCATTTTAGCTGAAAATATATTTTTGGTAAATTTTTCAATTTTTGAATTTCAACTTTTTTGGCCATATTGTTGCGATATCTCCGAAACAGTTTGTTGGATTAGGCTGAAACTTGACAAGAAGAACTCACAAAATGTGTAAATGTTTACTACAAAGTTTTTTTATTACCGTGGAAAATATATTTTTGGCGAATTTTTAAATTTTTGATTTTTTAACTTTTTTGGCCATATTGTTGCGATATCTCCAAAACAGTTTTTGGATTAGGCAGAAACGTGGCAAGAAGAACCCACATATAGTGCAAATGTTTACTGAGAAGTTTTTCTTCATTTCCATTGAAAATGTATTTTTGGCGATTTTTTTTAATTTTTGAATTTTAACTTTTTTGGCCATTTCGTTGCAAGAATTTACAAAACGTGTAAATGTTTACTGCGAAGTTCTTTTTATTTCTGTGGAAAATGTATTTTTGGAGAATTTTTCAGTTTTTGATTTTTAACTTTTTTGGTCAAATTGTTGCGATATCTCTGAAGCAGTTTGTTGGATTAGACTGAAACATGGCAAGAAGAACCCATATGAAGTGGAAATGTTTACTGCGAAGTTTTTTTCATTTTCTGTAAAAATGTATTTTTGGCGATTTTTTCTATTTTTGGGGCTTGCCAATGTACTTTTAAGCAAGGAATTTTTTCCACGTTACTGATTGGGGGGCGGGGGAGACATATCCGTTTTGTTTTAACAAAAACACTGGCCAGTCTAGTTTTGCTGTCTTGAAATTGATCTGTTGCTAAATTCAATTGCAACCACTTTGTGGAATCTTTAATATCATTCAAAAACCTTAAAGATTCCTTGGTGCCCCCTTCTGCTAAGGGGCTATCCATAAAGTACGTACGCAAAGATTTGTTAATTTTTGACCCCCTCCTGTACGCAGTGCGTACGCAGAGGTCTACACCCCCACCAGCCCCCATACGCACCCACCGTGACCACCCCTCCCCCTGCGCGTGCGTGCTTTATGGAAAGACCCTGAAATAAATATACATACTTGTAGCTTCCGCCCTTCTGCCCCCTCTCCGCCTCCCCCCCTCGCCTCCACGACCCTGCAACCCACAAACATCCCCAACAAATATCAGTAAATTATTAACTTGCTGCCATATGATTATCATGTTTCTGGACATTTTCTTAATTCTGTGTCATTGATGTGATTACCTGTAATTGTAAGATAAATATTTTGTCAAAGTGCAAAAAAAAAAAAAAAAAAAAATGCCGCACAAGCGTTGTGTTCGTTTTAAAATACTGTACATTATGTAAACATGTGACTGAAAATGTTCTGTTTTTGTTTGTGTTCTAGGTTGGAATTCCAGAGCAAATTTTATGAGGGATAGGGATATAAATTCATGCCTTTCTCATCTGCATATTTTATTGAAAACGACGTGGATGAAATGACTATGTAGTGACGCCCCGAGATATAGCATGGGAATGACGTCATCATTGAAAATGTGTGTTACGGAATCAGACATCCAACAGTTTTTTGCGAACAACGATTTTGAAAGAAACCGCACCAACGTCATCTAAAAGCCGTTTTATTTGAACCAACCAGAAAAAGACCAAAAATATGTCAAGAAATCGAATTCCGACGGTCATTAGTATAAAATTTTAAATTTGGTGGGATTTTACTGTCATTAAAAATCCAGACACATCCAAATTTTCTGCTCGAATTGCACATGTGGCAAAAACATATAAAAAACTTAAAATTTATGTACTTATTGGTATCAAAGTTCTTGATACTAATTTTAGAAGAATTATGCCGAAGGAATTAAAAGTGTTTTACTTAATTTACTCCGACATAATAAAAACGCATTAAATATATAATAATTTCACTGATTTGTGTGATTTGACACAATTTGGATGTGGCTTTATTTTAATGAGTTGACAGTAACCGGATATAATTTTTTATATACGCCATCTATTTTTCTTCTTTTTTTTGTTTTTTATTACAAAATGAGGAAAATTGTAAAATACATTATGAAAATATCTCCAATCATTATCATAGAGCTGTACTGAACTGCAGAATACGATCAGTCTAAGAAATTGATACAAATATAGAAATATGAAAATTTCGTTCCAGTAAAATAGGCTTTTCAACAAGTATTATGTTTCGCTTAAAACCAATGGCGAAAAATTGGAGATATTGTCATAAAAATGCACACACAAGCAAAAAAAGATTGTTGCTGGGATAAAATAATGTCTAGAAAAATAGAAATTGTGTTGTAAGATTTAAAAAATCTGTGTTTTCTCAAGGTTAGGGGAGAAAGATAAATGGTCGGGGCAATTTCCTTTCAAAAGTTCGAAAAGGAAAAAAACGGAGACAAATTTTTCCTTTTCCAAATTACATATACGCCTATTTACAAGTCCGTTCGTTCGAAAGTTCGACAAGCCCCCCCCCCTTCCCTCGCCAAAAAAAAACAGACAAATTTCTCGGGTACACATACATCTATTTACAAGTCTGTTCGAAAGTTCGACAAGTCCCCCTCCCCCCCTCGCCAAAAAGAATTTCTCGGATACATATACATCTATTTACAAGTCTGTTAAAAAACGAAGAGAAATATCTCGGATACATATACATCTATTTACAAGTGTGTTCGAAAGTTCGACAAGCCCCCCCCCCCTCCCCTCGCCAAAAAAAATTCTCGGGTACAGATACATCTATTTACACGTCTGTTTGAAAAAAAACGGAGACAAATTTCTCGGATACATATACATCTTTTTGCAAGTCTGTTCGAAAGCTCGACAAGCCCCCACCCCCCCCCCCCCGCCAAAAAAAATCCAGAGACATATTTCCAGGATACACATACTTCTATTTACATGTCTCCATTTCTAGTTAATTAAAGTGAAAAAGACTATAATATGCTAAAAAACGATAAATAAAATAACTTTTCGCATAAACCATCACTCTGTTTTCAGAAATTTGTTGCGCCATTTTGATTTCCGTTTGAATTTGAACCGCTTTCCTTGAGAAAACACATTGTCGTATATAAAATACATTACGTAAACCCATAATGTATATGCGTGCATATAACTGTGTTAGTGAGAAACATTTCTAGTCGAAAGGTGAATTTGCGTATCTTTTTTTTTAAATACGCGTGAACTGTTTTTAGAAAAAGCTGTCTAAATTTTAGAGCAGTCTGGTTATAATTCATCATTGTCGATCTAAGTTTTGTGATTAGTCATGGAAAATTGCTGAACTATGCAAGCATTTGTTGAGCACTTTGGCTTTCCAATTGCCAGAATAAAAAAAGTTGCACAGGAAATACAAAATTTAAAAACAAAACTGATTTTTTTACTTTAAAACTGAGTGATATGTGAAAACCCAGTGTGTTGATTATCAACACCCCCTTCCTCTAACCCCCCACCCCCACCTTATTTCACTTGTAAATTGATCTTCCTGTCATACGTAACCCCTCCCCCTCCCGCACCACTAGTCGTTGTTTTTAAACAAACAAACAATAACAAAACACACCGTTCAATACTATTTAGTAAACAACCATTTGAACGGTTTGTGACATGTAAACAAACAACACACACTTGACGATTACAATCACTGGTGTTGGTTTTGGTTGTGTTTTTTTTTGGGGGGGATCGTTGGAATCGTTTCTGGCTCATGTGTACATGGAGAGTCTGAATCCGTCTCCGCATGATACAACAAACAGTTTGTCGGCAGCATACAGAGCCCGACGCGGCCTTTCCAAGCCTGGCTGCCACTCCACGACGCTCCAGTGTCCGCGCGTGTCCACGGTTTGTAGCCGATGGTTGCCGCAATCCGCGATCAACATCATTCCATTGTCGTCTTGGTTACAAAGAAATGGACGATCGAGTTCGCCTGCATTGCCTGATCCGTGTTTGTGGAATGTTTGCACAGCTTTGCCGCTCAGTGAGAGCGTGATAAGCTTGTGATCATGATAACTACATGCCGTTATCGTGTCGTCGCTGACTGCAATTGTGACCCAGGCGTCTCGTGAAAATGGTAGCTCCAGCTCGTCGTGTTTCTGCCACGAACCATCATAGCCATACACACGAACTGTCGGTGGTTCATGCATACTGGCATAGAGTCTGTCGTTGTAGAAGTCCACACTGGTGTAGTTACCACTGTCTATGCGGATCACGTGTTGCCCGCTGTGTGTTATTTCATACAACCCTTTACTGCACGCGATCACGAGATCTCCATGAGGTGTCTCTGTGACATCGCGAATTACTCCCCAGTCCTTGTTTGATATGGTGCGCTGAAGTTGTAAATCGTAGTCAAAGATTTGTATACAGGATTCACTCTGACATGACCACAGTTGTTGCTTAATTACTCGCAGGGCACGGGGAAATCTTTTCAAAGTCACTTGTTTTTGTTGATGGAATGTTTTGTTAATCAAGGTAGACACACATGGGGTATTCCAACGGACGCGAATCCCTCCCGCTCTCAGGTCTAATTTTACCGAGTCCGACACGTTCAAAGCGCTCCCCTCTAATGCTTTGATCTCAGATTGATCTATGATCAAGTCATCACAACGCTTGCTTTTGTCGAGTTCGGCGAGCTCGTCCAAGATGTCACTTCCTTCCATTGCTAGTTGTTGTCTACTCTCTTCTATCATTTGCTCGAGTTTTAGGCATTTGCTGTTAATTTCATCACAGTGTTTAGCAATTGTTCTTTTTACTTCTTCAAGGTCATTGATTTGTTTAGAAATAAAGTCATTTATGTAGTTGTCAATGGAAAAGTAATGATCTATAATTGTATTAACTAATTTCCTTCTAAGGCCATCCGTAAATTCAAGCAAATCTTTTCTCAGTTTTCTCAGTCTGTCAATTTCCAGCTGGATTTTGTCAACATTTTTTTGTTTCACATCAGTTTTGTTCTTTATTTTGGAAAACTTTCGAAACCTGTCGACACTGTCCCTTGTTTCTTGGCATTTTATGGCTATTGGTGTTATTGTGTGATTCTTTGTGGCTTTGGTTCTCAAGTGAAGCGTCTTGCAATCCATACATATCCATTGCTCGCAGTTTTCACAAAGAAATGACGCCGACTGGTTGAGGCAAATTTCACACTGGGCTGGACCATCTAAAATGAAACATTGTGAATGCTTTTTCTACAAAACGTTTTGCTGATACAAAAAAAATCAGTTTAGCGCAGAGGAAGCAGGTCGCCCTGTAGCTGGAAAAGAGCTGTTCCAGCTCACTGCATCTTCAAATGGATTTGATTATTTTACACACCATAATCTGTTAGTTTTAGATGCTTACATATGTTGAACGTGGGAAAGTACTTGTGAAGGAAATCATTGAAAAAACCCTTCTTCAACCCGCGCTATTATTTAATGTTTGTAAAGGAAAATAGAACCATCGCTCTATGTCACGATTATCTGAAGGCCACCGAAAAAAATCAAAATCGAGGTCTCAAAAAAATTCAAAATAACGAGACTCTACTGTTTATGAAAAATAAATGCAACGTATTTAAGTTAAAAAAAAAAGGCGACTTGTATGTTATTTAATTATTTTAGTTAAGTTACTTTCCAAACAAACTTTACAACAAAACAAATTATAAAATTTATTATTTTGCTTTCTTCTTCTTCTCCTTCTGCTTCTTTTTCTTTTTCTTCTTCTTCTTTCTACCTTTTCTTCTGTTTTCTTCTTGTCTTCTTCCTTCCTTTTCTTCTTCTTCTTCTTCTTCTTCTTCTTATTATTATTATTATAACTTCTTCATGTTATCTTCTTAAATCGCATTCTTCTTTGACTTCTCCATAGTTTTTAGCCAAGCTTACGTTACACGTATGCTGGGCTTTTCCTATCGGTCTGCTGATGGCGTCCGTTAGTTGTTTATTTAATAAACTTTGCTTCAAAATGCATCTCCTCCTACAATTTTGTTTCGATGTCATTTATTTTTGGTGTGAGGCATTCCTAACGAGTCATGAATAGGGCTTGTGCTTTTCTAGTCGATCGAGTGATTTTTGAATTTTTGGAAAATTAAAAAAAATAATTAAATGTATCTCCTCCTACATTTTTGACCCGATGTCATTTATTTTTGATATGAGACACCCCTAAAGGATTGTGCATACGGTTTGTGCTTTTTTAGTCGATCGGACAATTTTTGTATTTTGGGGGAATTTTTTAAGCAAAAATTTTAAAAATATTTCAAAATGCATCTACTGTTACAATTTTGATTAGATGTCATTTATTTTTGGTGGGAGGCACCCCTAAAAGCTAGTGCATGCGGATTGTGCTTTTTAGTCGATCGGTTGAATTTTGAATTTTTGGAGAATTTGTGAAGTAAAAAAATTTTAAAATGTATCTCCTAATACATTTTTTATCCTATGTCTTTTTGTTGTTTTGAGGCATGCCTGAGGGGTTGAGCATACGTCTTGCGCTTTTTTTAGTCGATCCGACAATTTCTGTATTTTTATTATTTAAAAAAAACTTCAAAATGCATTTCCTCCTACAGTTTTTATCAGATTTCATTTATTTTTGGTATGAGGCATCCTTAGGTGGGTCGGGCATACGGCTTGTGCTATTTAACTCAACTTGGGAATTTTTGATATCGCTGGAATTTTTGATGAAAATTCCACACAATGCATTTTCTCCTGCAGTTTTGATCAGACATCATTTATTTGGGGGCTGAGGCATGCTTAATGTGTCGTGAATACAGCCTGTGTTTTTCGAGTCGATCAGGGAATTTTTGGAGAATTTTTGAAAAAAATTAAATGAATCTCCTCCTACAACACATAAGTTAAATGAACTTGCGCAGTAGTCAGATTTAACAACCGCACATCGATGCAAGTTAAAAAAACATGGGCAATGGTCGGAAATGCGAACCGCGCATCGACGGAAATTAAATAAACATGCGATCCGGTCCAAAATAAGCACCGCACATCAACGCAAGTTAACAAAGCATGCGCACTTGTCCGAAAACAGAACCACGCATCGACGCAAGTTGAATAGATATGCGCAGTGGTCTGAAAAGCAAACGGCGCATCAACGCAACCTAAAGAAATATGCGCACTGGTCCGAAATGCGAACCGCACATCGAGGCAATCTTAATAAACATGCGCAAGTTAAATAAATATGCGCACTGGTCCAAAAAAAAAAGAATCGTCTATCAACGCAACTCCAAAGAGACATGCGCACTGATCTGAAATGAGGGCCACGCATCAACACAAGTTGAATAAACATGGGCAATGGTCAGAAATGCGAACCGCGCATAGACGGAAGTTAAATAAACATGCGATTCGGTCCAAAAAAAGCACCGCACAACAACGCAGGTTAAGCAAACTTGTCCGAAAAAAGAACCATGCATCGACACAAGTTGATTAGACATGCGGAGTGATCTGAAATGAGAACCGCGCATCAAGGCCAGTTAAATAAACATGCGCAGTGGTCCGAAGAAAGAACCATGAATCGACGCAATTTGAATAGAAATAAGAGTCGAGCATCGACGGGACTTAAATAAACATGCAATCTGGTCCGAAATGTAAATCGCGTGTCAACGCAAGTTAAATGAACCTGCGCACTTGTCCGAAATGCGAACCTAGCATCAACGCAACCTAAAGAAACAGGTACTCTGGTCCGAAGTGCGAACAGGATATCAACACAAATTAAATAAATATGCACACAAGTCCGAATTGTGAACCTCACATCAACACAAGTTAAATAAACATTTGCACTGGTCCAAAATAAGTACCGAGCATCAACACAAGTTAGATAAATATGCGCACTGGTCCAAAATGCGAATCACACATCAACACAAGTTAAAAAAAAACATGCGCACTGGTGGAAAATGCGAACCGCTTATCAACGCAAGCTAAATAAACAAACATACTGGTCAGAAATGGGAACCGAGCATTACCGTAAGTTAGAAAAAAAACATGCAGACTGGTTCGAAATGCAAACCGCACATCAACACAAGCTCAATAAGCAAGCACACTGGACCAAAATAAGCACCGTGCATCAACGCAAGTTAAATAAACATGTGCACTGGCTCAAAATGCGAACTGCGCACTAATTCAACTGAAATAACATGCGCACTACTCAAAATAAGAACTGCGGGTCAACGCAACTTAAATAAACATGCGCACTGGTCCAGAATAAGAGCCGCGCATCAACTCAAGTTAAAGAAATATGCGCATTGGCCTGAAATAAGAACCGCGCATCGACGCACGTTAAATAAACATGCGCAGTGGTTTGAAATGCGAACCATGCGCCAACGCAAGTTAAATGAACATTTGCACTGGTCCGAAATTCGAATCGGGCATCAATGCAAGTTAAATAAACATGCGCAATGGTCCGAAATTCGGACTGCTCATCAATGCAAGTTAAATAAACATGCAAACTGGTCAGAAATGCGAACCGCGCATCAAGGCAACCTAAGGAAACTTCTGCACTTGTCCAAAATAAGTACCGCTCATCAACGCAAGTGAAATAAACATACGCATTGGTCTGGAATAATAACCGCGCATCGTCCTAAGTTAAATTAACATGCGCACTGGTCCGAAATAAGAACCGCACATCAACACAAGGTAAATAAACATGCGCACTGATCCAAAATAAGAACCGCACATCAACACAAGATATAAAAAACAAGTTAAATAAACCTGCGCACTTGTCTGAATAAGAACCGCGCATCGAGGCAAGTTACATAAATATGCGCACTGGATTGTAATGCTAGCGTTGTTTGAAGGTGTCTATCCAGTCTACCAGAGATACAAAAAATCTGTTTCCCATTTTTCTGGTAAAGAAGTCTTTGTATGCATTTATCGGTCTATGTTCTGGTCCGGTGCTAAATTAATTATTGAGCTAGCTCTTTGCCGTATCATCTTTTGAAGCCCAATTTTTCAGGGAAATTCCCTTGCTCATGCACGCTGGAATTGGTTTTATTGCTTTTCGTAAGCTGGGACTTTGTCCTTGGACAAACTTGTTTCCTTATTTTAACTCATCCGACCATCTGTACTCATCACTTTGGGGAATTTGTCGTCTGTTACGTATGTGTGAACAAGTTTTCATAATGCTACTCGTCATATTTTTCTGATCCCATTGTTTTGAAATTTGGCAGGAATGTTCCCTAGATAGTCATAAAGCTTGATATATTGACGATTTGGCCAAAATTGGATAAAATATTGACAAAATTTGGAACAGGAACGTTCCCTTCAAGCTCATTGGGATATTTTGTTTGGCGACATGACTAAAATTGGCCAAAAACGGTTATTGTTATTGGCATAATAATAATAATAATTATAAAAATATTATTATTATTATTATTATAATTATTGTTATTATATTATTATTTTTCTTTTTCTTCTTCCTCTTATCTTTTCTTTCTTCTTCTTCTTCTTCTTCTTCTTCTTCTTCTTCTTCTTCTTTTTCTTCTTCTTTTTCTTCTTCTTCTTCTTCTTCTTCTTCTTCTTCTACCTGTACTTCTTATTCTTATCATCTTCTTGCTTCTTCCCTTTCTTCTGAAGCATTTTCTTTCGTTTTGTTACCTGATGTTCTTCTTCTTCTCCTCATTATTATTATTATTATTATCATTATTATTATTATCATTATTATTATTTATGTTATCTTCTTAAATCCCTTTCTTCTTTGTCTTCTCCGTAGTTCCCTTTTTTTCCTCATTTTAACTCAACCTACCATCTGTACTCGTCACTTGGTCTCGTCACTAATGCTACTCGCCATACTTTTCTGATCCCATTGTTTTGAAGTGTCGCAGGAATGTTCCCTGCATAGGCACACAGCTTTATTTTTTGGCGATTTGACCAAAATTGGCTAAAATATTGACCAAATTTGGAAAAAACACAAAAATTGATACAAATTCGGCGCGATTGCATTGGAACGGTTATTGTTATTGATATAATAATAATAAAATCATTTTTATTTTTATTGTTATTATAAATAAGAATAATTGGATTCTATTCTAATTCTTTTGGATTTCTTTCCAATGTTGAACCTTTGTTCTCGAGATAGGCGTCTCCTGAAAAATTACCTTTTTTGGCGATTCGACAAAAATATGTGAAAGAGGCCTCATTTAATTTTTTTCGTTGCCAATTTTCAAAATTCCTCTTTTTCCACAATTTTGATCAAATTTTCTTTAAATTCTGTGAGAATATTCTCTAGATAACCCTGTCTTGAAAGTTTATTATTTTGGCGATGCGAGAAAAATTGGCCAAATAGTAGGCATTTTTTAAAGACAAGCCGACTACGTCGGGATGGTCTTATTACATCAATGAAGGGGCATCCGTCGTCTGTATGTACGTGTGCAAACTTAATTAAAATGCTTCTATTCCTTCAGTTCTGATCGGATTACTTTTAAATTTAGCATCAATATTTTCTAGGTAGGCCTCTCTTGAAAAAAATAGCGATCAGCCAAAAATTGGCTAAATGGGCATTTAAATTTTTGTGTTGGCAATTTTCAAAATGCTTCTCCCACAATTGATCAGATTTTATTTAAATTGTGCACGAATGCTTTTAGCATAGGTCTTTCTTGAAAATTTGCTTGTTTACCATCTGCCTAAAACTGACCAAATGGAGGTCATTTTTAAATTATTCTTTTAGAATGCCTTTTTTCTCATACTTTTAAATGAATTTAGTTTCCAATTTCGCACAATTGTTCCCTAGATAGGCCTCTCTTAAAGAATTGCTTTTTATGGTGATCCGCCAAAAATTCGCTAAATGAGAGGCATTTATAATTTTATGGTTGCCAATTTTCAAACTGCTTCTTTTCGCACAATTTTGATCAGATGTTCTTTAAATTTTGCACAAATATTTCCTGGATAGGCTTGTGATCTGTCTAAAATTCACTAAATTGGGGCATTTAAAACTTGTGTCAAATTTTCAAAATGTTTCTTCTCCCACAATTTTAATCGGATTCCTTTTCCAGCTTTGAACAATTGTTCTCTAGGGTAGTTCTGTCTTAAAAATACACTTTTGGCGATCCGCCAAAAATTGGGGGGGGGGGGGGGGTTATTTAAAAATTTTTGCTGCCAATTTTCAAAATGCTCCTTCTTCCACAATTTTAATGAAATTTTCTTCAAATTTTGTACGAATGTTCTTAAGATAAACTTGAAATTTTTTCTGGCGATCCGCCAAAAATTGACCAAATTGGGTCATTTTTTAATTTTTTGATGGTAAACTTTTAAAATGCTTCTATCACAATTTTGATTGAATTCGTTTCCGGCTTGGCACAATTGGACAATTGTTCTCTAGGTAGGCCTTTCTTGAAAAATTAGTTTGTTGTCGAAGCCATTTCTCGCCTAGTATATGTTACACGTCAGCTGGAGTATACCTGTCGGTTTGCAAACGGCAAGTCAATTTATTCGATGTCATTTTTTGTTATGAGGCAACCCTAAAGAGTCATGCATACGAATTACAGTTATTTAGTCGTTCGAACCAGTTTTGTATTTTCGGGGGAATTTTTGAAGAAAAATTAAAGAAAAAAAGCAATTCAAAATACATGTCCTCCTACATTTCTGATCCGATGTCATTTATTTTTGGTATGAGGCATCCCTAAGGGTTTGTGCATGCGGCTTATGCTATTTTAGTGGATAGGACAATTTTTTTATTTGCGGGAATTTTTGAAAAAAACTTAAAAAGTGCATTCTTTTTTACCTTTTTATCCGATTTCATTTATTTTTGATATGACGCATCCTTAAGGGGTCGCGTATGCTTCTGTGCTTTTTTAGTCGATCGGACAATTTTTTTTGGTATGAGGCAACCTGAGAAGGTTTGAGCATAGGGCTTGTGCTTTTTGACTCGATTTGGGAAGTTTTAATTTTTGTGGGAATTTTTAAAATAAAAATGCTCCAAACTGCGAACCGCGCATCAACAGAAGTTGAATAAACATGTGCACTGGTCCAAAATAAGAAACGCACATCAACGTAACTAAAGTAAGCATCGCAGTGGTCCGAAATGTGAATCGCACATCAACGCAAACTAGATAAAAATGCGCACTGTTCCGAAAAGCGAACCGCCCATTAATGGAAATTGAATAAACATGCGCACTGGTCCGAAACGCGAACTGCCCATCCACGCAAGGTCAATAAATATGCGCACAGGTTGGAAATGCGAACCGCACATCAACGAACCGCGCATCAATTCAACCTAAATAAACACGGTCACTTGTCCATAATGAGAACCGCACATCAACGCAAGCTAAATAAACATGCAAATTGATTTTAAATAAGAGCCGCGTATTAACGCAAGTTACATAAAACATGCGCACTGGTTCGAAATGCGAATGGCGTTTATTCATCAGTGAATTTTCGTCAGCCGGATTTAACAATACGACAACTACTTTTTGGCCACCATACAAGTCTATTGATAGGTAATTTACTAGATCCCGTCTGGTCACACTGTCAATGGGCATTCTTATAATTTGTAGGTTTCTAATTTTCAAAATGCTTCTCCCACGATTTTGATAGGATTAATTTTCAATTTTGTACGACTGTTTTCTAGATACGCCCATCTTCAAAATTTATATTCTTGACGATCCGTCAACATTTTGAAAAAATGAGGGCATTTCAAATGCTTTGGTTGCAATTGTCAAAAATCTATTCTTCTCCCATAGTTTTGATTGCATTCATTGGCAATTTTGTACGAATATTCTGTTGGAAACCCTGTCTTAAAATTGACCAAGTGGGATTCATTTTTTTTTCGTTTTTTGGACTAAGATGTTCAAATTGCTTCTTTTCCTACAAATTTGATTGGACTCTTTTTTAATTTTGTACGATTGTTCTCAAGGTAGAAATCTATTGAAAAATTACATTTTTTGACGATCCGCTTAAATTGGTATTATACCAATTTTCAGTAAACTCTAAGCTAACTGCTGGAAAATAGTCCTACTGTCTAGGTTTTTTAGATGAGGGTAGCAGCCTTACTACCTACCTCCCTTATTTTTATTAGTAAAAGAGAAGTTGGTAAAAACATATCTCCTTTCATAGACAAGTTCTAAAATTCTGGTTTAAGGTAGGGTGCACAAGTGTCTATTGCTTACTTTGGTGATTAGCCAAAAATGTCTGAAATATTAGCGAAAAATCATAAAACCTTAACTAATACCAGAGGAACAGTCTTAGTGTTTCCTAATGTTAGGTGGAGGAAGCAGGGGCTATTGTCTATCTTGCTATTTCTACTCTGGTGATTGACCAAAAACTGGCAAAAATTTTTCTGAACTCTGCAAGAAATGTCAGAATTATTGGTGAAAAACCTATTTTCTCGAAAAATCTCAACTAATGCAAAGAAAATAGTCTTTCTGTCTTGAAATGTTAGCTGACGTTATCAGGGGTTATCATCTATCTGATTATTACTTTTTGATGATTTGGTGAATAAAAATTTTGGCGACAAAAAATCAGTAAAATTTTAACTAACTCCATGAAAAAGCCTCGCTACCTTGTAATTTTAGCTAATAGTAGCACATATTACTGCCTAAATGGCTATTTCTTTTTGTGCCAATTCGTCAAATATTGCCGGAAATATTTCTCAAAAACAATTTTCGTTAAAACGTATCTCCCACTGTCTTCATGGAAACGTTCTAAAATTTTTATCGAAAAGATAAAGTGCGTAAAAGTCCACCTTTCTGTTACTTGTTTTGGCGATTCATAAAATAATTGGCAGAAATATTGGCAAAAAACCGTTTTCCGTAAAGTCTTAACTTACTACGGCAAAAAAGTCTTACTCTCTTGAAATTTTACTTGAAGATAGCAGGCATAAGTACCTGCCTGGTTATTCCTTGGTGACTGGTAAAAACAAAGGCTGAAATTTTGGAAAAAAAACAAACAAACAAAAAATCAATAAAAGCTTAACGAAGTCCAGAAAGATAGCCCTACTGGTTTGAAATTTTAGGCGAGAGTAGCATTCATGACTGCCTGCCTGGCTATAAATTAATTTAGAGATTGGCCAGAATTAGCGAAAATCTTGTCGAAAATCACAACAAAAAGGTCAGTAAAATCTTAACGAAGCCCCCCAAAAATATCCTCGTTGCCTTGTAATTTATGGTAAATTTAGAAAGTATAACTACCTAACCTACTATTTTGGATTGGTGAGGGTAATTCCCTAAATAATAGCGGAAATATTAGCCAGAAACAATTTTTCAGAAAATTATCTCCTTTTTTCCTGGAAAACTAAAAATAAATCAGTAAAATCTTAACGAACTCCAGGAAATTTGCTTTATTGTCCTTACTGTCTTCAAATTTTACATAAATATAGCCATCATTTGTAATTACCTGGCTATTACTCTATTACTGTTTTTTAAATGCGGAAAAATTGGCGGATATATTGGCGAAAAGTCGATTTCTTACTCAAAACTTAGCTAACACAAGTTATAAAAATCAGTAAAATTCATACGAATTTCAGGAAAATAGCCAAATTGCCTTGGAATTTTAAGCAACCGTAGCATATGTTGCTACCTTCAAATCCATTACGTTTTTTTAGCAGTTTGCCAAAAATGGCGGAAATATTAACCAAAAACCAATTAACTTTCAAACATATCTCCTATTTTTTCAGATACATTCTAAGATTTTATTGACTAAGTGTTCACTTGGCTAATATTTGTTTTGACGATTGTCCAAAAGTAAGCGAAAATATTAGCAAAAAACACAACTTTTTCATTAAATCTTAACTCACTCCACGAAAATCATCCTGCCGTCTTGAAATTTTACACGTGAACCTAATTAGCATTAATGCAAATATAGGTATTGCTTTGTTTAGTGATTCGTCTAAAATTGGTGAAAATTTTGGCAGAAAACCAAAAAATTCAGTAAAATGTATAAGAATTCCAGGAAAATAGCCATATTGCCTTGGAATTTTAAGCGACCGCAGCACACCTTGTTACCTACCAATCCATTACGTTTTTTTTAGCAGTTTGCCAAAAATTGGCGGAAATATTAGCCAACAACCAATTGACTTTCAAAAGTATCTCCCAGGTTTTCATAGATCCATTCTAGGATTTTATTGAATAAGTTCTCACCTGGCTATTACTTGTTTTGACGATTCTTAAAAAATTGGCCAAAATATTGGCAAAAAATACAACTTTTTCATTAAATCTTCATTCATTTCAGGAAAATCATCTTACCGTCTTTTGACGAAAAACCAAAAACATTTCAGTACAATCTTACTGAACCAGAGGTATGTACTTTTAGTATGTTAAAATTTAAAGTAAATATAGCGGGCATTATTTCTGACCTCGCTAACATTTTTGCTAAAATAAAAAAAAATCTATTAAAATTCAAATGAAATCCAGGAAAGTAGTCTTACTATCTTGAAAATAAAGTGAAGATAGTGGGCATTATTCCTGGTTTGATAAAAAATTTATTTGGTGATTGGCCAAAATTGGCCGAAATTTCGCCAAAAAGTCAAAAAGAGAAAATCAATAAAACGTTAACTATTTGCTGGAAAATAGCCTGAGAGTCTTAAAAATTTTATGTAAAGCAAGGAGGTACAATTATCTATCTGGCTAATGCTTGTTTTGCTAATTAGTCACAAAATTGGCGAAAATGTTGAAGAAAACCCAAGAAAAATGTTGTAAAATCCCAACGATTACTGGGATAATAGCTTCATTGACTTGAAATTACAAGTAGCAGCAGTATACATTACATCCAAGGTGGGTATTACTTTTCTGGCAATTTACCAAACCTTGGCAAAAATATTGGTCAACAATAAATTTTCTGTGAAACGTATCTAACAGAGTTTTTAGGAAATATTGTTGCATTTTGCTGGAAGGAAGCGTGCATAGCTGTCCAACTATCTGTTACGTGTCAAATTGTCAATTGAAAAAAAATAGCAGAAATATTGGGAAAAAGAAAAACATTTTCCGTAAAATCTTAGCTAACTCCAGAATAATTGTCTTAATATTTTGATGTTTTAAGTAAAACTAGCAGGCTTTATTTCTTAATTAGCTATTACTTTTCTTCGTGATTGTCCAAAACAATTAGCGAAAATTTTGGCCATAAATGGAAAAAAATTGAAGTAAAAAAACGACCCTAAGGAAGACAGCCTCATTACCCTGCAATTTTAAGTAACACTGGCTATTTCTTTCTTTCTTTTCTTATCTTTTTTACTTTTTTGGTTTCACTTCTCTTTTTTTTATTTTTGTTTTTATGTCTTTGTTTTATTATTTGCTATTCGTCAGAAATGGATGAAAATAATTTTCCATAAAACGTATCACATACAGTCTTCGTAGAAGTCTTCTGAAATTTTCGTAGAAGGCATGGTAAATAGGTATGCACCTGACGATTCGCCAAAACATTGCCGAAATATTGGCTAAAGATGTAACTTTTTCATAAAATCTTAACTAACTCCAGGAAAGTAGTCTTACTGTTTTGAAATTTTAATTTACAGTAAAAGTCATTATTGCCTACCAGGCTATTACCTTTTACGAAAAATTAGCTAAAAGTTTGACGAAAAACAAACATATGCAGTTGAAAATTTATTCGAATTCCAGAAAAATAGCCACATTGCCTGGGAATTTTAAGTAACCGCAGCACATGTTACCACCTTCCAATCCATTACGTTTTTTGGCAGTTCGCCAAAAGCTGGCGGTATATTAATAAAAAATTAACATTCAAACGTATCTCCTAGGTTTTCATAGATACATTCAAAGATTTTATTGAATAAGTGTTCATCTGGCTAATACTTACTTTGATGATTGTCCACAAATTGGCGAAAATATTAGCAAAAGCACAACTTTTTCATTAAATTTTAATTCACTCCTGGAAAATAATCTTACCATCTTGAAATTTTACTTGCACATAAATGCGTTAATGCAAACATAGCTATCTTATCACTTTGTTTAGTGATTCGTCTAAAATTGACGAAAATCTTACTGAACTAAGGTAAGTACTTTTACTATCTTAAAATTTAAAGTAAACCTAACGGGCATTATTTCTGACCTGGCTAATAATTCCAGCAAAATAGGTTTACTCTCTCAAAATTTTAGGTGAAGGTAATAGGCATTACTATATATATCTACCTTGCCATAACATTTATGGGAATTAGCAAGAATATTGCCGAAATATTGGCGATAAACCAAAAATTACATAACAATCTGTAAAATCTTTACTAGTTGCTGGAAAATAGTCTTACTGCCATAAAATTTTAGGCAAAGATAGAAGGAATAATTAGCTACTTGGCTATTTATGTATGGTGATTGGATAAAATTTTGGCGAGAAACAAAAACAAAACAATAAAATCTAAAGAAGCTAGTCTTCCTGTTTTGAAATTTTAAGTAAAGCTAGCAAACATTAGAACTTACCTGGATGTTGTTTTTTGTGATTGGCCAAAAACGGGAAACTCAAAAAATCAGTAAAATCCTAACTAACTCCAGGAAAATGGTCCTACTCTCTTGAAATTTCAAGTAAGGGTAGCAGTCATTGGTACCTATCTGGCTATTACTTTACTGGTCATTTGCCAAAAACTTCTGTCGAAAAAAGCAATAAAAAAATCAGCAAAATCTAGACGAACGCCAGGAAATTATTGCCTTGTAATTATAAGTAGTAGCAGCACACAGTACTACCTAACTGGCTTTTGCTTTTTTACGATTCGGCAAAAATCAGGGGAACTATTGACCCAAAACCAATTTTCTTTAAAATCAAATCTAATAAGGTTTTCAGAGAAACATTTAAAAATTTTGATGGAAGGTAATAAAATAAAACCATAGCTATGTGCAGGGAAATAGTCCTATTATTTTCACATTTTAGGTACTGGTAGCAAGCGTTACTACGTACATGGCTGTTACGTTTCTGTGGTGATAAAGGAATTACAGTGAACCAGTCTCATTGCCTTGTAATTTAAGTAGCAGCAGCATACACCACTACCCAACTATTACTTTGTTGGCAATTCGCCGAAAATTAGCAGAAATATTAGCTAAAAACTAATTTTTCAAGGGTTTTCACAGAAACGTTCTTAAATTTTGGTAAAAGATAAATGCATAAGTGTCCACCTGGCCATTACTTGTTTTGGAGATTAGTAAAAAAATTGGAGGAAACATTGGTGAAAGACCATTTTTAGTACAATCTTTACTTACTCCAGAAAAATTGAAATTCTAATTTAAGGAAGCAGACCTTACTGTTTACCTGGCTGTTGCAGTTTGTATTGATTGGCCAAAACTTGACGATTTTTTTTTCGAAAAATAAACCTGAAAAAAATTCAGTAAAATCTAAAATGGCTGCTGGAAAATAGTCTTACTATCTTGAAATTTTAAGTAAAGGTAGCAGGCATGATTAAAAACCTGGTTGTTGCTCTTTTTGCTGACCAGACAAAAAAAATGGCGAAAAAAGATAAATTGAGTAAAATCTTAAAGAAAACCAGGACAATAGCCAAATGGCCTTATAAATTTGAGAAACAGTAGCACGCATTAATACTTAACTAGCTATTACTTAAATGGCAATTCGCGAGACATTTATGGAAATATTGGCCAAAAACTAATTTTCTTTAAAACTTATTTCCTAAGGTTTTCATAGAAACGTAAAATTTGGGTAAAAGATAGGGTGCATAAATGTCAGTCTGACTTGACTTGTTTCAGCCATTCTCCAAAACTTGGGAATCTTGGAGAAACACCACTATTTCGGAAAATCTTAACTAATTGCAGGGAAATTGTCTTACTTTCTTTAATTTTTAAGTAAAGGCAGCAAGCATTTTTTTCCCACCTGGCTATTACATTTTTAGTGATTGGCCAAATTGTGGCGAAAACTCAAACAAGTTTGAGTAAAATCTTAACAAATTCCCGTTAAACAGTTTTACTGTCTTGAAGTTTTAAGTAGCAGCAGCACGCTTTACTACCTAACTGACTACTATCTTTTTAATAATTCGCCAGAAATTAGCGGAAATAATAGCCAACAACCAATTTCCATGAAAATGTTTCTTTATCTCTTCTCCATTATGGTTTTCAACTGCTGGGTTTTACTTAATTGTTAGCACTCCTGTCTAATACGAGCAACCTGTGCCGTGGATTTTTAACGGGGAAGACAGGGAAGTCATTGAGCTGTCTTGTCCTGCGACGTTGAGATCCCCAGCAACACATAACCATGGCTCAATTCTTCAACTAAGAGGGGTAGTCATGGTGGCCTTCCATGAAAGGGAAGAGCTGATCGTTAAGCTAAACAATCCTGCATCCTAAGGCAAGTCTCAAAATGTACCAATGTTGTTGCTATCCCAAGTATACCAGTCCCAGTGGAAAACCTCCGCTGCCAAATAAGGTGGTCAGAGTAAGCCCTGAACCGGCAGACTTGTAAGAAAAATTAAAATAGACATACATGGAGAATGCAATCGTAAACAGACAGATTTAAAAAAACCACAAAACGCTGATAATCGCCAGCACTTAGACATCGAGTCTCCTACTCCCTACTATGAGCACATCGTTATTTCGCCACAAGGTTCTTTCAACTTTCGCCATTTGGAACTCAAAAACTTTCGCCTGATTTGCATAGTTATTTTGACGATCAGAGTTGTTATTCCCTCACCCAACTTTGTTGGCGAAGGGGATATAGGATTTTGTTAGTCCGACCTTTTTTCTGTCTGTAGGTCCGTGCCCACAATGATTATGTTATGTGGTGGATTTTTGGTACATCCGTCACTTATGTGGTTTTTGTTCCGTATGTGGTGGTTCTTATGAGGTAGCCACATAAGCACCCATTCAGCACAAAACAAACCACATCAGGGAGTCCGTCAAAGTCCGTAGATCATCTGTCTGGTAATACCATCTGCTGGTAAATAATGCAACTATAAAACTAATTTCTAAAGCAAATAAGAAGAGCAGCATTTGTTTAAATCCCGCTGTTGGGTGGGGAGAATCTTAGAATACTCCCAATGCGTTCTGCTCCGTGCAATTCTTCATTCTTCGTTCTTTTTTCTCTTTTTCTTTAGCAAGTGCATCCTGATATACCCATCTTAGTTGGTGAATGAGACGTTAAACACCAAACAAACATTAAACACCAAACAGACAACACAAACAATTAAATAATGCAACTATAAAACTAATTTCTAAAGCAAATAAGAAGAGCAGCATTTGTTTAAATCCCGCTGTTGGGTGGGGAGAATCTTAGAATACTCCCAATGCGTTCTGCTCCGTGCAATTCTTCATTCTTCGTTCTTTTTTCTCTTTTTCTTTAGCAAGTGCATCCTGATATACCCATCTTAGTTGGTGAATGAGACGTTAAACACCAAACAAACATTAAACACCAAACAGACAACACAAACAATTTGTTTAAAACTAGATAGAATCCGCTACATAGCGGAATTGGCCCACTTGCAAAAACCACCAAAGAAAATATTTGTATTACATTATGACCAATAACCTAAAAGTCAAGCAGTACCCCCTTCTTTATCATCGCTGTCGTCCAACGGGCTCAAAATGAACTCAAAATCCCTCTGTCTTTAACCCTGTCCGAGGGTCGAAAATGAAACAAAAATCGCTCTTTCTCCAATCGTTTTCGAGATAATAGTCAACTTCCAGCTTTTGATCTTGACCGTGACCGAGAACATCAAGGCCATCGAACCATTTCTAAAGTAACGTTATTTGCGCACAAAGGATCTAAAATGAGCTCAGAATCTCTGTTTTTGAGATAATAGTCACTTCCAGTTTTTTACCTTGATCGTGACCAAGAAAGTCAAAGTCACTGAGGTAGGTCTTATGTAACGTTGCTTAGGTCCAGATGGTAGACAATCGACTCAAAATCGTTCTATCTTTAATCGTTTTCGAGATAACAGTCAACTTGTGCTTTTTGACCTTGACCGTGCCCGAGAACATTAAGGTCACAGAGGAATTTCTTATGTAACGTTACTTGGGCGGAAAGGATCGAAAATGAACTAATCTCTAATCGTTGTCGAGATAATAGTCAACTTCCGGTTTTTGACCTTGACCGTGACCGACAACATCAAGGTCACCGAGGCATTTTTAAAGTAACGTTATTTACGCAAGGTCAAGGTCACCTAGGTACCTTTTATATAACGTTGTTTAGCCCCAAGGGGTCGACAATCAGCTCGAAATCGTTATCTCTCTAATTATTTTCGAGATTATAGTCAACTTCCGCTTTTTGACCTTGTTTGTGTCCGAGAAGGTAAAGGTTACCGAGGTACCTCTTATGTAACGTTGTTTAGGCCCAAAGGGTCGAAAATGAGCTTAAAATCGCTCTGTCTCTAACCGTTTTCGAGATAACAGTCAACTGGCGGTTTTTGACCTTGACCGTGACCGACAACATCAAGGTCCCTGAGGGATTTCTTATGTAACGTTATTTTGGCCCAAAAGGTCGAAAATGAGCTCAGAATGGCTCTATCTCTAACCGTTTTCGAGATAATTGTCAACTTGCGGTTTATGACCTTGACCGTGACCGAGAATTTCAAGTTCACCAAGGTACCTCTTATGTAACGTTATTTGATCCCAAGGGGGTGACAGTCAGGTTGAAATCGCTCTATCTCGGTTTTCAAGATAATAGTCAGCTTCCGGTTTCGACCTTGACCGTGACCAAGAACGTCAAGATCACCGAGCATTTCTTGTGTAACGGTATTTTGAGTCCAAGGATTCGGAAATAAGCCTAAAATCGCTCAATCGCTGATCGTTTTCGAGATAATAGTCAGTGACCTTAATTTGACATTGAACGCTGAGGTCCAAAAAAGTTGCTGGTTCACGGAGATCTCGTCGCGCTCTACACGTGTACCGAATTTCATCTCCCTCTGTAAGAGGAGTTTTCTGGAAACCATCCAAACGGAAGTAAAAAAACGAAAAAAGGGCAGAAATTTCCAGAAAAGTTAAAAACTTATACCCAGTTGCAAACAAAGTTTGCAAGTGGGAATTGTACAAAACAGTTGTGAAAGATAAGTTGTGGAATATCTTTATGCAGTAAAGTACCACATATAGAATTCCGTTGATTTACAAATGACACACACAAAGCATATTGACACTGAAATGACGCCTACTGGGAACCACATAAGGGCACGGGCAAATATAAACCACCACGTAAGTATTTTTTATTCCCAAATAATCTTGTCCGTGACCTGCCACTTAAATGTATTCTAGGCATATCAAATGCTACCACATAATGCAGCCACCACATAAGCTACCTCTCGTTGGTCCGTCCGTCCGTCCGTCCGTCAGTCAGTCCGTCACCCTTTTTGTAGTTGTCTTGCATGCACAACTCCTCCGAACGGGTAAGCACACACATTTCAAATCCTATGCAGATTTTCTCCTCATATATTGTAGTTGTGCACCTCGTATTCTGTTTGTCCGACTTTTCATTTATTTAGCCAAAATTAGATTTTGAACCTTAGCCATTTCATTTGAAAGTAATGAATGCATACAAACTGAACTTGTTAAATATGCAATGCTGTGTTTATGTTACAAAACGTGCGAAGGACGAGGGGATTTGCAGCGTTCCGGTGCTGTTGTTTTATTCAACAAAAGTGTGTTCAAATACATTTATAAAATGTTTTAAATGTAATTTATTAAATTAAAATGAATTGTGACTTTCTTGGTAATTCTTTCTATTAAGGATTGGTCCTAGCGACATTAATGACATTGATTGCTGATAAATACACGGTTTGGTGTTAGCGGAGATTCAGAAATCCATCCACGCCGCACCCGCTCCCTCGTCCATACCATGTTATTCGACGGTATTTTACAGTAATGCAATTGCACAATGTTCCAGATTCGTTTTACTAGGTATAGCAGTTTGTCAAATTAAAATGTACCATGAACACATAAATCTACGATAAATACAACATTACACTGTAAAAGGCAGCAAGGCATCTTAACCATTTATGAAGTCAAGGTCATAATGAACACAAAATCAAACGGAATTCGCAGGCCAGAAGAAAATTTAACCTGGGCTACTACAAAATATGTAATAATAAATTAAAACAATCAATCTTCTCCAACAGCAATTATTGGGAAAATAGCAGCTTAGTTGTTACTTTTTAAGCTAGACATTGTCCTTCGACAATGTTCTCAAAGCACTTTTGTTCAATAGCTTGGCGTTATATGCGGACTAAAATATCAATAGAATACTTTTTAATCAAAGGTTGTCTTCATCATATTTAGTTTCCGCTCAAGTCAAAAAAGGAAAATATATTTCACTTAAATTATTTGAAAATAAGCAAAGGTTATATTATTTCAGGGAAAAACTATATAAACAGATAGCTGTATTTCAAAACAGCATCGCCAAATGAATGTTTGTGATATTTCACTTGTCGGACTTTGGATTTCCAATACTAGCTTTCGGAATACCAAATGAATTCCACTGATTGCCTCTTCGGACAAATAAGAATTTCTGGCTATTGGAATTGATGTATATCTTTGCATTACTAATGAATCTTCGAGAGTATTGAATTTTAAAAATAGTGAAACATCGAAGTCTGCATGTCCGGCAACTTGTTTGTTCTGTTGAAATGTCTTTTAGGATTGTTAGACCAGTGAGCTTCAGATGACATGGATATCAGATAACTGATCCTTCTGATTTTGCCCTTCGAAAAATTCCGTTTTATTCACACGCAGACACTTTTTCAAACTAAAATTTACCTGCTTCTGGGGGGATTCCTGCATTCTCCGCCATCCATCCGACGCAGTTAGCACAAAGTATGATCACAAGGTTACACCTTCGGGTCTACAAAATGCATGATACAGACTGGACATTCAGTTATCTCTTTCAGTGCCGTAACCGTAATATTAATTTACAATCCTCATTTTGTGTGAATAATTTTCCAAAATACAATAACGCAAGGTAAAGAAATCATGTAGGATCGTGCATATAGATTAACTCTATGGAAATGAGCATGTACCTATAAGCAATTACCGTTCGTCGAACATTTTGAAAAGGGCGATTAAGCTAACAAATTCTTATGTCTCCGTCAAGTAGAAAACAAATATTATGACTCTGCGTATGTATTCATACAACATAGATTTTCTCAAGGATTTTATTGCTTCGGTTGTTCTACTATATTAGTATTATTATACTGGGCATTTATAACGCGCTTATTTTGCAATGCCTCTAAGCGCTAACAATACCACAAAACAGCTAATATTTTTATATTAAAAGTAGTAAATATCAATACATTAGTAGTAAATATGAATACATTTTAATCACAGTGTCCGTTAATGCGGGCACACGTAATATGAGGTCTTTATTAAGTCCCTTTTTCACTTTATTTCGCCGTTTCAACGCTGTAGATATGTATATCTATCTTAAATAATTGCAAATAGTGCGTGATTAGCTGTATTTACTTTAAATCTTAATTATGTAAATGTACTGAAACATTTTTCTTAACTTTTAGCACCACAGCAATACTAAACATGCACAGTGCAATTTCAGATGTCGGAAAACTAAACTATTCAGACCAGTCATGTCTGTAAAGAAGGGTAGAATAAGTTAGGTTTTCTTTTTTAATTTTGATGTAGCCTCTGCCCCTCCCCATACCCCAATACATGGTATCAAGCGTAAGGCGAATCTCTCGAATCCCGTACCGAAGAATTCGACCACCTAATAACGCCATATCTACGGCCCTATATTTTAAACGATTTCTATACTCTTGGCCAGGAGTAGGTAAAAAAATACCTTCAGTGACTTCAGTTTATTTTAGAATATTTGTCCAGTTTAACTCACAACTCGCCTTCTCTCTCATTTCATACAACTGGCCGACCTGCTTATTTTTGTTCGAAAAATATACCACCTTTTCAATCGGTCGTTCCCACCTGCTTTCTGTGCAAAATTCTATTTATTGTTATCAGAACATTAATGACAGATAACAAAGAAAAAACGTTGTTTGCTATTGTAGATTCGACTCCTATTGAGTGCTTAGGAAACGATTTCTTACTAATTGCCACTCTTCGACAGTAGCAGAACATAAGTTAATACTATTAAATATTTAAATCGGTTAAAGATCTCATAACGAAAAAGTCACATTTACATTCGGTGTTAAGCCAAGCTGCAATTAGGAATTTCTACATTCAGATATTTCAGATTCCGAAAAAAGTCAATACGGAAGTTGCTATTTTATATTACCGCTTGCAAAATTGTTGATTCTAGATATTAACATTTCACTGAGTCATTGTTATTGATTTAAGTAGCAAATACCTACGGATAAAGTGCCCAAAACTGAGCAAAATATCACAGCTGTAAATGATAAAAGCAAATGTAGTAACAAAGCTTGTTTTCTTTCTATCCATCTCTACGTAGCAGCAACCGCACTGTCCATTTTTATGCATCGGTTTGCTTACATGCGATTTAAAATGGCGGAGAAATTGCGAAGTGTCGTATTGATCCTATACTTCTTACGATACTTGTCCACACACGTTCATTGCCAAAGCAAATCTCTTGAGCTAAATAAGTCAAGCAAAAAGTGCAGTGCAGTATCGTCTCTATTTAACGATGCTTTAGCGAATGTACACCGTAATGAATTAACATGTATTCAATTTATGAATATTTGACATGAATTTGGAAATATAATAAATATTAAGAGAGAAGTTTATAAGAAATATACAAGCAAGATATTCATAAGCCACTGTGTTTTCGTAAGTCAAGTCAGTATATAGTTTAAATAAACAGAGTACCCGCAGCATTTCTTTAGAGTGCAATTGAGCTATTCGAAACTTGCACCTAGAAGTCTCCTCTGGGGCGCACTTGAAACTTTCTTTCAGACAGAAAAATTTAACTTCCCCAGTTTAATCTTCCTACGGTTTGTATTGTAATCAGTTCTGTTACACTTGCGGAGCTGACCAAGGGTCTGTTATCTGTGTTTTACTAAGCTCCAACGAACACAATTTGATGTTAACGGGTGTGGTTTTTTAGTGTGACAGGCAAAACTGGTTAAAGACTTAGTTCATGAGTTCTTTGCATGTGGCTTATTCACAGAATGGGGTTAGTCGATTCTTATTAATTTCAGGAGTACCTTGTGTATGCACTGTAATCCTAGGGCAGACTCATATTAATTATGAAAATCTGTGTACAGCATGTGGCTAAATAACGTCTTCTTCTCTATTTATATATGGTAGCAGCGGTTTTAGAAACGACGCAAAAGCTTCCAATTTTTCGAGTTAAGAAAATGTCTTAGCACACATCTTAGAAGGTAGTAAAAATTGCAAAATAAAGTGTACTTTCACACGACATGCCTCATAGATAATTATCTCTGGAGGAGGGGGTGGAGAGCGTTCACGCCTTGCATAGTTTGGAGAAAGGACTAGCCACCCCAACGTGGATTTATGTACATGTAGTCATATGATCCTAGCAGACCAGTGGAAACTCCGAATTCGGTCTTTAGAGCCCCATTAAATCAGCCCAATAGGAGTCCATCGATTGAAAATGTGCAGAAAATATCAGCGGTGACTTCCAAAACCGTAGTTTCCCGATATATCCTCAGGCAGGACATATCTCGGAGATATTCTCAGCATTACCTGTAACAAAGACCTAGAGAAAAGATATCCCCTACCAGGAACTTCCCTTCAGGCCCGTGTACTGACTACACCCTACGGTCTAACGGGATAGTCGTTCCCAACTCTTATGGGGGGAACCCTATAAGGTCCTATAGGCTCAGGAAAACATCCCAATATCCATCTTTGAGGATGCACCTGGAGAACGATCACTTCACAAGCCAGTCTCCGTGTAGAAGCCCATACCGAGCCCAGTTTTGCAGTAAGAGGAAAATCACGCTGCTTGATGAAAATGATGGGAAGACTGCCCTGGCTGAATATTTAATACATTTTGATATCTGTGTCAAGCTCAACGTGTGGAGCAGGGACAGTACCTTTTCATGATCCTCAAAGGCAATGCGCAGAAACTCTTAAGCACTATCATCCCAAACAAGTCTGACCATTTTGCTGCCACCTTGTTCTTGAAGACTTTCTCAGATCGCATTGACGCAGAAGGTCAGGCTCTACTGTGCGTGACACGGTTACAGAGCCGTGCCAGATATGATAAAGAACCCCATCAAAGGTTTATGATCGAATCGGGGACAAAACTCCTATAAAACCCACAAGCCCAAGACCCGTTTTGAGCTCTTTGACATTTCGTGGTGGCTCCATGTCCTTGATAACGCTTGCATTTCCTGGGTAATTTCACCTCTTTCGTATCAACTGACACTTTTGTACTTTAGCTTTAAGATTAGCGTTAATTAGGCGCTCTAGAAGTAGACAGATATGTTTCAAATGCTAATCAAAAGGCTGGAGAATATGAATGTAGCACAAACAGATAAAGTACTGAAGCTCCGTAAGAATTAACGTGGAAAAGGAAGCCGGTGAGTTTTACAACCCCTGAGCCAGCTTTCTGAACTGGTAGTCACCTCCTTCAAAAGAAAATGGTGTGTAAGGCCTACTTTCCTTATCGAGTTCAACTTGAACCCCGACAAAAGATCAAATGAACTGAAGAAAATTTGTTTCTGAGACCCGATACGATCAAGCGTATCATAGCCGCGGCAAAGGATGAACATCAGACAACGTTTGATTATTAAACCTCCTGTTGTCGATTGTCATCCTTGTTTCAATTGGAGCCTTAGGATCAGATCGAGGTTTTGTGACAATGCACTTTGGGGAAAACCAAGGGTATGTACTCGACTCAACCACAACCTTTTCTAGCAAGCCAGATATGTGCTTGCGTGCTTCACCATTCGCAAACAAGGAATAACGATATGGTCTTTGATAAATGGGCCTTTATCCTGACTTAAGCGCGATCTCGTGATTCAAAAGTTTGACAGTTCCCTAGCTCACCGCCCAAAGAAAATACTTCACGATGTTTTACAAGAACATCCAACAACTGAACCTTTTGCCCTTCAGCCAGATTTAATCACTCAAGTCAATAGATTCTACAAGTCTGGCACAGGCTGCTTCAAACCAAGATTGTGATGGTGTTTGGAAGTAGAATGTTAGTTTTTGCAGCATCGGGACTTGTTTGATTAACTGAATTACTATCAGAGACAAGATTCACGGATGGTAAATTATTAATTTTATCGATGTGCTCGAGCAGATTGATGCTATCAGTCGAGCTAAGCAATCTGAAGTTTACTATTTTTGTTTTGGCCTTGAACTTTATTGGTGATTTCAGAAGATTCATCACACGTATGGGTATCTTATCATCCCTTGAATGATTAAGAGTGTTGGTCATAAATAAGCCAAGGGCTAGTATTCTGTCGTTTAGACGGGCTAAATCGTCTATTGTATTTAGAATTTTGCCCTTAACATCAATGAAAACAAATTTCTCGACCACGCATTCATCGGGCACAACCAAGGTGTACTTGTCATTGCGCTTGATGGTGTTCTAAGAGAATTCCGTAAGCTGCTTGAACACCTTGGATTAATTGAGCATGTACCTTAAACAAAAACGTATACAGGCACTTATAAGTGGACGGATCATTTTAAAAGAACTATTAAGTTAACAAATCTTAAACCCACATCAAGTAGAAAACCAATATCATGCAACAGTGATATTCTCAAGAGTTTTACTGATTTGGTTCTTCTACTCTATTAGTGTATGCAATTTAATCACATGTTCTGTGAATGCACACATATCTTATAGTCCAAGTTGCATTTCTAGTCCCTTGTTCACTTTCACCTGGTTTAGTTATGCAGATGTCCATTTATTTCTGATACAATTACACATTATTATACAAATTATACAAATGCATTGAAATATTTTTCATAACTTTTAACGAAGGAGATGTACTAATCATGAGCAGTGCAATTTCAATTGCGGGAAAACAGAAATTTACAGACCAGTCATTTCAAATATTTGAATAGTACCGATAACTTAGGTGTACGTTTTCAGGTTTGATGTAGTCCTTGCCCTCTGCATACCCCAGTGTATGGTATCATACCAAGGCGAATCTCTTAAATCCCGTGCAAAAGATTACTCTGCTAGGTAAGCTGCCTTCACTCCTCCCCTGATAATGCTATATTGGTGGTCCAACGATTTACATAACTTTCATACTCACGACCCAGAATATGTAATAAATTACATCAGTGTTTTCAGTTCATTTTGGAATGTTTTCCATATCATAACCAGGCTTCAGTTTATTTTAGAATGTTTTCCATCTCAAAACCAGGCTTGTCTTTAAGTTCAGACATTCGATATCATCGACCAGATAGGTTCATTTTTGGCTCGAAATATATTCCCCTTTTAAACTCAGTTTATTTTGTTTTCTATTTTAAGCCTTTTAGTGTTTGGCAGATCAATGAGAATGAACTTTAGTCCCGACTTAATTTCGCTTTGTTGATGAAGTTACATTCAAACATCATATCAAACAGAAAATGTAATTCTGCTTTTGTGTGGGACTTTTTCAAAAAGTCAGAGAAAAATCCCAAGCGAGTCAACTCTATTCACATGCCATAAGTGGTGCTGCTATTTCTTTCATTTAGTTCAATTTTGGCAACTGTATGGAACACAGATGAAGAATGGAAGGGATAGGGGTGGGGTAGGATCGATTTATTTACCTGGAAAAACTGATCCCATATGACACTAGATACACACAGTAAATAAGGATAATCCTTTGGTTTGACGGTGTATAATGTTGATTAGAATATTTTTTCATGGTTAATTAAACAATAGAATTGCGGTTGAACTGTGCATTTGAATCGCAGGGCGCACAAGGCAGTCGACTTCATATTTGATTGTGTGTCTGGGTCTACATATGGCATTTCAAAACACGCATAGATACTTGAAACACTCATACCACTTAATGCATTACACACGTGACACCAGTTAATTCTTTACACAAGTTATTATTTTTTTTTTAATAGTTGTATATTTTAAATATTATTCAAGACGAAGAGGACAATATAGTCAACACACTGTGAGATAAGACAACGAAACTATGCCAGTTTGGATCCCTAGAGTTTAATATGCTGCTTTCATTTACGAGCAAAGTGCAAATGTTGTTGTAAAAATTATTATTTTCCTTAAGTACTCCGAATGTTCGACGAGTATCAGATGGTTTCTGTAAAGCTGGCCTGTAGCTTAGTTAAATATTTAATTTTTGCCTTGTGTCTCTTTTCATACTGCCAGTGTTGCTTGTAAAAATATCCTGAAACGAACTAATGACAGTGTGGTGATGAGATCAAATACAACATATAATTTCAGGGAATGCACTACGCACCATCTATTTCTGCCTGAGCATCCTCCCTTACCCACCACCCCTTTGGCCCTCTCCCTTCCCTGCAATGCTTTACAGTGATGTGGCATCTAACATCCTTAGAAATGTTCAATAGTTGCCATGTAATACCAACAAGTTTTCTTAATTTAAATAATGAAATTATCATACCATTCTGAAAACCGATAAAATTTTCAAAGGGTTGTCATTCCGACAGCACCACTGATAAAAAACTGAGATAAGAACCATCTGGAAGAGCAGTCTTAGGATTTCAAACATATAAGAACGCTTATGTGCGCACACTAAGTGATGCAGGAGACAAACACTATGATGATATTCTTCCACGACAAAATATGAAAACTCTGGCGACACAGATGTATACCAAAAAAGCCTATTTTAAAGTGCTATTAGATATGTTAGTAAGAGTATCTTTCTTATCCAGAAAACAAATCTTACTTGTAAATAGTTTTTAAATAAGAACGAGATTTTGTGGAACGCTGTTTGCATTTAATTTGTTTCACAACACATTATGTATGTTTTCGTAAATCGTCAGAAATCTCACTGGAAGATTTTATATTCCATCGATTAGTCTGTTTTAGCTTTTATTGAGAATTAGTCACTCACGATTTCACAATCGCTTGTGAGTTATTCTTCCGTAACACGAATATGTGTTGGCCCCTTAAAAGTCTTATCTTAAAGGTTAATGTTTTTATCATTTTTATCTTTAGAAGTGACGAGCAGATCAATAATAAAATTTTCTTATGAACTACCTTTTAAAATTACTCCTGTTGTACATATTGCTCTCAGGACATAACATAGCAACACCAGGTTTCATTTCCTACTTTGACCACAAAAAGTTTTGTTAATTCCAATTATTTTAGATTTTAATCGCCATTTTTTAACAGTACTGTATTGGGTACTGAAAAGCAAACCATTTTCTATTAAATTCATTAATGTAATTAACACATTATAGCACTACATCGTTGGATATTTCCCGTAGCACTTCCATGTCTTTTTGGCTAAGGGCACAGATTTTCATCACACTATCTCCTTCATGCATTATAGAATTTTTCATATTTCTCTATCACAGGTTAGTGTTGTGTCAGCCTGACCATACTTTTTATTTTTGCTCCAGCTGATTAAAAGCACTTGTGAAATCGCATACCAATGTATCAGCTTCTTAATCATTTGTTCATAACCGTCCAGGGGCAAATGAGCAGCACGTGACAACACGAAGAGATTTTGGTTGCGAGTCAGACTCCCCGACTTTTATCCATGGATTTTCTTATCTATTCGCTTCATATGCACTAAAACGCCAATTAGAGGCGTCAAAGACGTTGGTCTGTGGCTACAACCAAAGTATAACCTGGGTGAACGTTGTAGTTTTGCCGATTCGGCGTCGCAAAATTAAATCGACACTAGTGTCGATGTCGGAAATTGACTGTGCAATCATAAAAAAAAACAATAAACTTTTACGCCAAACTAGAAACACAACAAAACTTTTAGAATCACAAAAAAAGAAGGGAGAGGATAATTAAATATTTTTCAATGAAAAAAAGTTGGAAAAGAGGTGAAGCAGCACTGTCAAAGTTACAGCACTCTCAGAACTGTCATGCCAAACAGAAACGAACAATTTCTTTGCTGATTTGCTTGTATTTGCTACAGGGAATCCATTGAATCAGTGCCTTTACAACGTCTCAGCAATTTTTATGATTTTGTGAAGTCACTGGTTCACCCAATGGCTTTGAAAAGTATTAAAATTTTAGTTGCGGAGCTCTTATGCTACCAAACCTTGAGATTCTCTGAAAAGATATTGACTTTATTGAGCAGCACATTAAGGACAACTGTGTCAGCTCTCTATATGGAGGGATGCTATATATATATATATCTGCAACCAGTCATACGGGGGCCATGCCTTATATATAGCAATTAGGGAGACCATTTGGAAAAATAATATATGTTTTTTAGCTTGTTATCGAGTGGTAACACACAAATTTAATTTTAAAACAGAATATACCATATTCACTATGTTATAGAATAATTCGTTTTTTGTTTACTATGCAGTTTCATAACGTTTAAACAGGCTAAAAATTAAGGATACCTACTTTTGCTCTCCTTAAATTTTTGGTCTCCCTAATACTGTTGTTTTTAGCAAAAATGGTCCCCGCATTGCTGGAATTAAACTTATACATATATATATATATATATATATATATATATATATATATATATATATATATATATATATATATATATATATATATATATATATATATATATATATTTCACATTATCTACATCGTATAGGAGCATTTTTTGGTATTTTTTGTGTTTGTAAACTCAAAGGTAAAAAATATACAAATAGTCTCCCTAAGTGCTATATATAAGGCATGGTCCCCCTATGACTGGTTGCAGATATATATATATATATATATATATATATATATATATATATATATATATATATATATATATATATATACATATAGATCTGCAACCAGTCATAGGGGGACCATGCCTTATATATAGCACTTAGGAAGACCATTTGGAAAAAATAATATATGTTTTTAGCTTGTTATCGAGTGGTAACGCACAAATTTAATTTTAAAACAGAATATATTATATTCACCGTGTTATAGAATCATTCGCTTTTTGTTTGCTGTGTAGTTTCATAGCGCTTAAACACGCTAAGAATTAAGGAGACCTACTTTTGGTCTCCTTAAATTTTTGGTCTCCCTAATACTGGAATTACACTTATATATATATATATATATATATATATATATATATATATATATATATATATATATATATATATATATCCCTAAGTGCTATATATAAGGCACGTGATGACGAATTACATAATATCTTTGCTAGATATTTTCTGGTAAATACAATTTGAAACAATAGAAGGAGATACAGCATAAGTAGGATGACCGTAGTTTCACGCAGAGTTCCTTCCCATTCTGGTGTACAATCACAGAGGAATGCGTTGACAAGGTGGCTACACGTACCATTGTTTTGGCAGGGTGATCTCTCACATTCATTAATTTCTAAAAATATAAAAATTAAATTTTATATTTATGATTATAATTATAACAGAATTTTTCTCAGATAAATTTAAAACATTTTCATTTCTTAATAACTAAATGTAAAAATTTTATTTTTCAAACTGTAACTTTTTGAAAATTCTAATTTTAATTTTTAAATAAATTGAATCATCAACTTCAATTCTTTTTGTTTTTATTTTGGGCTTGCATTATTTCCAATTCCGTGATCAGCTGTTTCACCCAGAGCATGCTCCTAGCACAACATGCATGAGTGCAGCTATAAAAACATTTAATGTTTAATTCTTTTAAAAACTCATTGTAAGGGCTATTATCTGGAAAACATTTCAATGTTTTGTTGTTTCAAGGGCTCATGGTATGGGCTGTTACGTTATTTGAATTGTTGTTGCTATCTACCTGTTTCGCAGACTGTTCCGGTGTATCCAGGCACGCAGGAGCAGGAATACCCATTCACTTCGTTGTTACACGTGGCGCCATTCATGCATGGGATAGTCGCACACTCATCGATGTCTGTTCGCGGACATAAAATAGCATAACAACTGTGCATATTTAGCACCTCTGCCAATAGCCCTTCTGTTTCGCTCAAGAGCTGCACATCACGGCTATGAATCGATCAGTGCCGTTCATAGATAACACACTCGTAGATACGTACTCACTGATATGTTATAACTAAAAAGAATATATTTATTTGCTTTGCGAATAGTCATTAAGGCTTTTTCAACCGCTGCGAAAATGACTATAAATCAAACAGCAAATCAAGAAAAACGGAATATCGGAACGAAAGTTCTACAGGAGTACCATACTACAAGAGTTCCATTCACACGTCAATGGTAAAACCACCCTTATCAATATAGAAAATTCCAAGCTACCTACCCTGATATGTCGTTTGCGTGTCGAATTCGTAACCTGCCTGGCATAGGCACTGGAAAGTGCCGGGCAAATTGACGCGATCAGCTGCGAAGTCACCACAAGGAGAAGTGGGGTCGCACTCATCAGTGTCTATGTCGCAGTTTCCTTACTATACGAATACTTACTATGAGCACGATGGGTACTGACTATGAGTATTGTGAGTATTTACTATGAGTACTGGGGGGTAATTACTGTGAGTACTATGACTACTTACAATAAGCAAGTAGTCATAGTCAAAGTACTTACATTAAGTACAGTTATGAAATATGAGGCTTTCAACGTCAATGTCATAGTCACCGAAGAGACCATCTTCCACTTCGCTCTGGATGGTTCTAGCAATGGCTTCAATCTGATCAAGGGTGGTGTCCTCGTGCAGACTAACGGTGTAATTGACCCACACACTGCCGCTGGTGAACACCATAGTAGCGATGTAGGAAGTCGTAGTGTTAAGTGCCTGGTTGATCTGGTCGATCAGCTGCAATTGTTGAACAGAAAAATAAACACATAGATGAAAATTTCTGTCGGCACTGGGGTGGTCACAAAAACAAGTGACGAAGGGGGAGGGGGTGAGGGGTTAGGTTCGTACCTCAGGGTTAAGGTGTATGGGAGGATGGGGTCAGGAATGGAGGAGATTGGCCGAAATTGGGGAGGGGGATAGGTTCTCACCTCAGGGTTAAGGTGTGTGTTGGGGGAGGTGACGGAGAGGGGGAGACTGGCTGGAATAGGGGAGGGGGATAGGTTCTCACCTTGTGGGTAAGGTGTGTGTTGGGGTAGTGACGGAGAAGGGGAGACTGGTTGGAATGGGGGAGGGGGATAGGTACTCACCTTGTGGGTAAGGTGTGTGAGGGGATGGGGGTGGCAGTGGGGGTGGAGAAATTGCCTGATTGGGGAAGGGGTTAGGTTCTCCCCTCGGCGGTATTGATCCTCTTTTTATAAAGTACTTTTCTCCAAGTTTAAAACAAAATACGAGGTTCTCTCAAGCCACAACCATCACACCTTCTTCAGTAAAACTATTCATGAAATTACTCATCAGGTGACTCCATTTTAAATGTTCATGCATTTTGAGCTGACTTAATTTTTTTTAAAAAATAGTCAACAATTATTAGCAATTGCTAACCAATTGACTGAAATATTTCTTATTTTTATTAAAATATTCTTACTTCAAGTCTAAAAATAGCTCTTACCACAGAAGATAAATTGGCTCTCAACTCCACATAGTCAGACGAGAATGGATTCGATAATCTGTCCGTGTAGTTGATATTTAAAATAATGAAGAAACCGTCTATAGTTTTACCTGAAAATACGGCAAATATTAGACAGATAAAGAGAATCAGAGTAAGAGAAAAAGAGAGAGAGAGAGAGAAAGAGAATGAGAGAGACAGATAAAGAGAATCAGAGTAAGAGAAAAAGAGAGAGAGAGAGAGAGAGAAAGAGAGAGAGAGTGAGAGAGAAAGAGAGAGAAGGGTGAACGAGAGTGTGAAAAAAAGACAGAGAAAGTAAGAGAGAAAGACAGAAAGAAAGAAAGAAGAAAAAGAAAGAAAGAAAGAAAGAAAGAGAAACAGTCGGTGAGCGAATGAGTAACAGAGAAAGGAAATACAAAAAAAAAAGAAAAGGAAAAATTATGTACAGTAATCGTTATTTTGTACAGAAAAGTCAGTTAATTAAAATTCTTAAAATTCAAGGCAGACACAAAAAAATAGAGAAAAAAAATCGTGAATCTACCTTGACAGAGTAAGCACAGGGCGTCAACTTTCTTTTGTCTTTGATTTTGTTTAGTGTTGAAGTCAGTTCAAAACAACATCTATACTTGAGTTTGAAAAGTTCCGTTTTTGCTTATTTACAACTTTGATAGATTAGTATACGAAAGAACTATTGCTAAAGTCTAACGTTGCTGTCAACAGGTGACCTCTCAGGAGATCCATCTGCTATGCATAAACACAGAGCGGGTGGATATTTGAAAGAACAGTTCCTCCCTTTTATGAGTGCTATTTTAGCGGAATCCCTGGTTGCTCTGTGGAGTAAAAAGGTGTTATACACAACAGACCGAATCGCCGTAGAGATCAGCCTTTGGAAAGCATCAAAATTTGGTTTTGTAAAAATAGAAGGCACACAAGTAATGATTTACGGCACAAGTATCACAATAAGTACTTGTTGAAGTACTTTTGGTGTCTACAATTTAGTGAAACATCCAATCGGAAACAAATCTATGTACCAGTCAAAGTACAGAAGCAGTCTATTGGAAATAGACCAGTCAGATTGCAGCATTTATCCCAGTTGCTATGTAACGTGTTAAACTATTAAAAACTGTCTATGTTAGTTAAGGCATTAATTAGTAGCCCACTAACTGTATTTACAACGTCAGTATCATCTAAAAGTTCTTTTTTATATACAGTCAAACATGTATATTATTAATCATCTTTGTCATCAGTGCGAGTGATTCACGGTTTTATCTGAGAGCTGTACGCGATATGGCAGGATTAAAGTTCTCAGAGACAAAAAAATGCACAGGAATAAATAGAGAAAAAAATCAGAAGTACTTTGAAATAGGTAAAAAGCTGGTTTTGTTTTTGAAAGCTATTTCCAAAATGACTCGAATAAAATTTCCTTCACCCTAATGAATTGATATATTTTTCGTTATGTTTCATCTCCACTGGGATCATGCAAATTAACTCCACTAAGCATGCGCAGTCGAAACTGCGAAATTGATTATTGCAAGAAAATTTACATATAGATATATAAATATATTTGAGCACAGTTTCAGTCTGTATGTTATTAAAAGAGCTACAGAAAATTCATAACTTGATGAAGAAAAGAACTTAAAATCGAACAGCACCGTTCATATATTAGACAGCACAATAACTGATATCTATTCCCTATTAACAAATATATATTTAACTGCTTTACGAATAGCCATTAAAGCTAGTTCAAGAGTTTTTGCTTTTGCAAGAATTACCAGAAGTTTCAGAAGAATACCATGTTTCAAGAGTTCAATACCCAAATCAATGGTAAAATCACACTTATCAATATAGAAAATTCCAAGCTACCTACCCTGGCATGTCGTTTGCGTGTCGAATTCGTAACCTGCCCGGCATGGGCACTGGAAAGAGTCAGGCAAATTGACACAATCAGCAGTATTGGCACCACAAGGAGAAGTGGGGTTGCAGTCATCAATGTCGACCTCGCAATCCCCTGTGTCTATGTACAGCAACATAAAAACATGATTATGGTGTGCTAAATTAGAACAACTCTGTGAGAGTGGATTTAATTATAAACATAAAGAACATCGCCATCGTTTGTTCCTGTGTAAAGTCTGCAAATTTACCCCAGTTGACCTATCTTACTTGACCTTTACCTGACCCACCTAATTCGTGTTTTTATTGGTTGACATCGATGCGATCATCGCGAAGTACGAGATTCTGATCATGGTTATCAGCTATTTAAAGGTTTTACAAGTAACATTTAAAAAAAAACATGAAACCTACTTTCATATCCATCCGAACAGGCAGTACAGCCGGTCACAATGTCACAGGGCGTGGAAGTTTCTCGACAGTTACACGTATTGTTGCACTCGTCACCCCAGAATCCAGTTGTACGCGCTATACACAGAAAATATCAGTTCATGGATTGCAATCACCGTTAATTGCAATTATGTTTTTACCTTATGAACTAAATAAGTGGAAAATTTTAAACTGGCTAAACAACAGAAATGATATATATTCAGAGCTTTAGGGATGTCACCAAAAAAGTGGAATGCACTCGGATTTCTAAAATCTAAATAAGTAAACAAATATATAGAAACACAAGTAAACAAACACGGAAACAAACAAGTAAACAAACAAAAAACAAGTAAACAAACAAGTAAACAAGCAAGTAAACAAAATAAATGGTCATTGAGTGAAAGACGTTTGATGTAAGAGAAGCACTTTACGTATGCATGTTCTTTAGTCATCAGCAAGTGTGAAGCCGGTATGACACTTGCAGCTGTAACTTCCATCTGAGCCTATACAAGTGCTGTTTTCATGACACGTGTCAGTTCCCTCAGCACACTCGTCAATATCTGTGAATAATTAGAAAACTTTTTAGCACTTATTAGCCCATAAGAGGGTTGTTTTGAATATATTGAAGAAACGACGGGAATAATCAAAGAGCTGTTAGTTTGAAGTTATGTAGAAGGTTACAACTCAGTGGATTGCATTGGATTAGGTAATTGCATTGAAAGCCATGCTTCCCTTCTGCTTGTTATTCCTGGCTCGATTCATAACCGTAGCCTCAGCATCACAAAATCATCACGAGAGCCCTACAGTACATCCCTAGCAGTCTAGTTACCCTCGTATATAGTAATGATGGTAACTTCAACATCAGCTCCAATTAACAAGAATTCACTCACTTGAACAAACTACTCATAAGCCAATGTGAATGATCATAGGTTTGTGACGAAAACACTTTTTCGTTTTGCGCAATGAAAGTTGCTAAGCAACATAAGACGAGGCCATAGCAACAGTGAGTATTTGGTTGTAAACAAGTATTTCCTCGATACATGGCTATATACGGTATACTCTGTATTAGATTCGGACATTCTAAGCACAGGCAAGCCATCCAGTATGGATCAAAGGATGGAGGGGTGGCGGATTTGGGGGTTGCATCCCCTCCTAAATTCAGTAACATAGTATTTATAATGCTTAGCTTATTTTTTGTTATGAAAAAGTTATACATTCGTCTGTACCCAACCCTCCCCCACCCCACTTGAAACAGATTTAGCACGAATTTCAACTTTGCCAAACAACAAATAAATGATATTACTTAAAACACAAACAAATGTTTTGACATAATGTTGAACCAAAAACAATTTTCAAATTAAGAATTTTTACTTCAGTTATGTTATCAATTATATTATAAAACAGTTTTTGAAAACTGTAATACTTCCGTCTCAAGTCAATTTTACATACCACAAAATGTTTTATTTGTGTAAGCATGTTTCATTCGAAAGAACATTTTACACAGATAGTGGACTTACTTTCGCATGTTTCCTCATCATCGCCAAGTGTATAGGCTTCGTTGCAGAAACACTGCCGGCTGATCATGTCGGTGTTGTTGAGTCCACAGATGTGTGATTAGAACAAGCATCGGCCAAGCGATCATCTGCAATCAGAAATCATAATATAGGGGGCCATGGCCTGGCCGACTTATGTTCATGCTTTGATCGGTTGACAACTTTAGACGACAATGTAGTAATTAACGTTCTTTTACAGGGTGTTAATGGAATTAAGGCTCACTTTTTTCTCATCTGAAGCCCAACACGTGCTATTTGAGACCCACCTTTTCCCATTTGAACCCAAAAACATGTCATGTGAGGCCAACGTTTTCCCTTTTTTAATCCCGACACAAGTCGTTTAATTCATTTCTCACTTGAACCCAACACATGTCACAGGAGGTCCACTTTTCTCATTTGCGGTCCGAGCTTGCGAAAAGTACCTATCTAATTGTTTCAAAGTTGCATATTATTTACTTGTTTTCTTACTTTTCAATGTTGTCTCAATTGAAAATAAATATACGGACTTTTTCGTTTTTTTTTTGTTTGTACTTGAGGCCCCGACTATTTTGATCTGAAGCCCGACTTTACCTATATGAAACGTAAAAGGCCGTAAAAGTGTGTATAACACTTGCTGCTAATATACGGTGTCTCATATATTGATAATCATACGACTATTGCAAAATGAACATTTCTAATCAATTTAGTGAAAAACCAATTTTAGTGCATAAAACAGTGTCATGGTCATTTTTATGAAATAATCTGCTAGTAATTTACCAATGGAATCAATAAGGCAGGTTCTTTCATCTTGCTGAAGTATGTAGCCAGTGAGGCAGCTGCACGTGAACCCTGGTATGTCATCCGTACATATTTGATCACAACCATTCGTCTGCTCAGCACATTCGTTAATATCTGTTAATTGGAACACAATATGGTGTGTAAAATATTACTTAAATAAACTAATAGACAAAACAAAGTTTAAGATCATCTGCAGAAAAAAAGAAATTATCCTCACGTCATTCTCCCATATCACGTCATTCTTACATTTCACGTCATTCTTCCATATCACGACATTCTTCCATATCACGTCACTCTCCCACATCACGTCATTCTCCCATTTCACGTCATTCTTGCATTTCACAGCATTCTCTCATATCACGTCATTCTCCCATTTCCTGTCATTCTCCCATTTCACGTAATTCTCCCATACCGCGTCATTCTCTTATATCACGTCATTCTCTCATATCACGTCAGTCTCTTATATCACGTCATTCTCCCATATCACGTCATTCCCCCATATCACGACATTCTTCCATTTCACGTCATTCTTCCATATCACGTCACTCTCCCACATCACGCCATTCTCCCATTTAACGTAATTCTTCCATAGCATATCACTCTCCTATATCACGTCATTCTCCCATTTCACGTAATTCTTTCATATCACGTCGTTCTCTTATATCACGTCATTCTCCCATTTCAGTCATTCTACCATATTACCATCTCACGCCATTCTCCCATTTCACGTCATTCTTCCATTTTACGTCATTCTTCCGTATCACGTCATTCTAACATTTCATTCATTCTCCTATATCACGTCGTCCTCACATTTCACGTCATTCTCCTGTATCACCTCACTCCCCTATTTCCCATCATTCCCTCATTTTACGTATGTAAAAAATACCTCAAAATTCCCTATTCTTTTGAGCTTTGCTGCATTTGTTTGTATTTAATGGTGCATCTAAGACTGTCATTGGATACACGATAGCCACTTCAGATACCAGTTTACCTCCTACCCTCCCCGGGAAATATGTTCAACACTGCTGACCGGTACTGTAATTGTGTGTGCTTACTTATACATCTGAGAACGCTATCAGATAGACGATAGCCAGCTGGACAGGTACAAGTGAAGGAACCTCTGTTGTTGACACACGTAGCCGGGAAGACACAGTCATCTTGACCATTGTTAGCAGCACATTCGTCGAGATCTGCACATAAATACATATATTACATAAATATATAAATATAAAGTGAAAGAAGAATTTCCCCGTTAAATATCAATATCGGTGATTTAAGGGTTAAAGAGATAGAGATTTCATTTATTTCCCATACAAACAGTTCTTTCTTTGAATTTGACGAGTAGGTACAAGCAACTGTGTGTTCTTTATTAGTATTACTGGTTGTTTTCTGCTTAGATAAGAAAGAATTAAATTACATACGTATCTAGAAATCTGTTAGGTATAAATACAGAACGGACAGATATTATAAAAAGTAGTTTCTCGATTTTATTGATATTAATTTTAGGGAATTCCAAATGAACCTGTGGAGCAAAAATGTGTTACAAAAACATATAGCACCGCCGTAGAGCTTGCCTGTTGTACAAAAACGTAGTGCTAGAATTCTGCACTGTTAAAACCATTCTTTGCAGCCTCGAACGGAAACTACTGCCAGTATTCATGACCTGAAGTAATGCCGAAACAACGTCAGAATTCGGGGTGGTGAGTTGTACTGAAATAACTGCCAGTATTCATGGACTATAAAGACTATGAAGCTATACAACATCCACTGTTCGACATCATCCGAGTATAAAGATGGAAGACGACTATTTGATGGATTATGAATCCATGACATATGGATTCTCCTATATGAGAAACTTATGTGATGACATTGTGCTACGGCATTTTGGACAGTATCTCGTCCTATCGCTTGATGAGCAAGCCGTGTTGAAGGATCACCTAGACGAGTTGAGAATACCCGGCTTTCTCCTAGCAGTCTCAAATGAATTAGAAGTGCGTGTGACTGAGAACGGTCTAGACGTGTTTGTACAATTTCGCCAATATGACGAGCTTACAGAAGACTGCGACATCATCACCCTCAGCACAGTGGAATGGAACGCGCTGTTACACGCATTGGATTGGGAAGAATCTTCTGCTGGAATTCAAAGAGGAGGAGGATGGAATACAACTCAAGCGGGGTACCAAATCCATTGAGGTGACACAGCCTATGCGGCTGATGCGGCTGATGGACTTAGAAGAAGGATATGAACTGAAACTGTCTGAACATGAAACTGTTAAAGTGATAAAGTTTGGTGATGTGTGTTATGTGAGCTTTCATAGCATTTACAAACGTGGATGTAATGTCTATGATACCTATATTAATTTAAATTGTAATGAATGGCATGCATTGATCAATGTATTGAGAGAAAACTGTAAAAAGTAGTTGGTAGATAAGAAGGGGAGTTTGGGAAAAAACACCAATAAAACAAGACCAGTTTGAAACTTGAGAATTTGTTTTTTTTTCAAAAACTTGAACAATTATTCAACAACTTAACTACAGCTTAACTGTACCATTAATAAAACAATGGTTTATAATGTCTATAGACAAAATCCCTTACAATAAAATCCCCATCCTTTCTTTTTAATATATTCACAATCTCAAACATACTCTGACCTCGAGCTCTATGCCATATATAATATACACAATAAGAACCACATGCCGATGATATCGGCATTTGTAATGAGATGGAATTATCCATATAGCCATTTCTTAAAAACGTTTCTAAACGATCATCGAGAGGTAACAGTCCATAAGAGTCAAAGTATTCCACAGGGTCTTTATCATAATACACTGCCACCCAATGCTCTCCTGGTTCATCATGATCGTCTGTGTTGATGACATAGGCACCTCGCTGTAAAGACGGTGGTAACTGGTCCATGGCAAACACACCTTGAAACAAGTCTTTGGTCGCGGCATCATGGCTCAATATGGCTTCTATCTGCTTCGTGTTCATGACTGGTAGTCGAATTGGATGCTACGATTGGCACTGATTTCAATAATGTTGTCAAATTCAGCATAGACGATGACATTGATCGTAGGTTGCAAAGCCCTAGCAAAGTTCATTTCTAGCCGCAAATTCCCATGCTTGATCAGGGGAAAATGATCAGCCCCATCATAATCCGGTGTTAAGTCGAATGAAAATAAAGCATAACCTCTAGGCCAATCTTTCCGTTTTATAATGGAACTTTTCTCACCATTCAATCGATCAAACGATTTGTAAAGCGTTTCAAAAGCGTCTAGGTATTTGTCCTGTGGAATATCAAGCTTGAGCGGTTTGGACAGGACTGGTTCATCATCCGTGTACAGTTGCATATAGTTCAGATCAAAATATTTGAAATCATATGGATTCCTCACTACTGTTCCACCAAAAGCTTCATTATGAACCAGACCAATGACAATACGATTTGGTAGTTGACCAAAAAAGATGTTGTCTTTCACAAAAGACTGAAATTCTTCCGGAATGGCCAAGATTTTACATTCTTTTCTAGTGATGATGATCTTGGCAGGACTTTTCAGCAATGCGTCTGTATGCCTGGACTCACCCTCACTTTGCGAATGGTTAAAAATGCCTCTTTCACTTCTACCTTATAGGTATTATCTGCAGCCATCAATACATACTCATCTTTCTGTCTATGGAAACGCAATTTCAAACTGATGCCATTAGGAAGATAACGATCCTGCTCAAACAAATCTATCCTTAAACCACCTGCTAGCATGAAATCACGGCTGAGACGTGTATGCAAATAACGATTGTGTAAGCCATTGTTTCCTTGCTCTGCTAAGTCACCACCGTCGGCATTGACATGAAACCCGGATACATATCGTTCATGATTAGGTCTTTTTACCTCATAACTATTCATCGACCCAGCAGTATCCTTGTACATGAGGCGCATAGAGCGCTCAGAATGGAGACTTTCTTCCGAATCATGGATGAGATGAGAGATAATGCTGGTATACCCATGAGTATTGTTACTATGAGATACCAACCGATCATTCAAAAACAATTCAATATTAGACCACAACCCATTAAACACATCATTGATGCAAGAGACCTTATCCTCTGGGCCACACGCTGATCCATCGGCCTTTACAATGCGGCATACAATATGAAGTGTGCTGTTCTTTAAATCCAGATATTCTTCTGTACTCGCAGGAACATAAAATTCTATGGGAGCACCCTCTCTAATGGTAGTCAGTGGTTGATAGTCGACATTATAACTTTTCTCTACAGCAGTTTGCGTCGGCGGTACGTGAAACCATTCCAATGGAGAAAGACTGCATTCGCACGAATGATTATGAATGAGAGACATGATTTCAAAAGATATCTCTTTTATGCTTTTTTGATGTTATCCTTCTAGCTGTTTTTCGTCTTCTGGCACGTTTCGTCGGTTGCACTCTCTTTTTATGCACATCCAAACACACGTTGTGCTACTCGACCCGTAACATCTTTCGCAACACTCTTTGCAGCCTTCTTAAGATGTGGCGCAACGATCTTAGCCCCAGCCTTAAGTAGTGGAATAGCTCTACGAGCCAATGATCCCAGTATTGAACCAATACCATCCCCATATTGAATTCGCGCTCCTTTGAATCCTGGTAATTCTCCACCCACTTGACGAAGAAAATGGTTGCGATATGCAGACAGATCGTGTGTGTAGACTTTCATTATGCTTTTGGTCGAAAATGGAGTTTACAGATCACCTTTCCAGTTTGAAATGGAACAGTATGGCCTGTGTCGTCCTTTATATTCATCTCTATCACGTCAAATTTGGATGTGTTTGCAGGAACATAATGCGGTTCGTTGTACGTTTTCATGATAATCTCACGATCATGGCCTTGTATGCCAACAGAACGTAGCAAAGGAACATAATAATCGCCAACAACTTGTGGTTCACAAATACTACAATACACATAAAGTGTATAAAATCCCTGCTTGACATCAGTTTTATGGTCAGCTCTACATGTTTCAGTATACCATTGATCTGGGATAAATCCTAAAATCTCAGCTAATCCAGTGGAGAAGGACACTACAAAGCTATCATTGAGAAATAGAAAAACGCGTCGTCTAATTCTATCATACTTTAGCCGAATAGCTTGTACTGAAATAACTGCCAGTATTCATGGACTATAAAGACTATGAAGCTATACAACATCCACTGTTCGACATCATCCGAGTATAAAGATGGAAGACGACTATTTGATGGATTATGAATCCATGACATATGGATTCTCCTATATGAGAAACTTATGTGATGACATTGTGCTACGGCATTTTGGACAGTATCTCGTCCTATTGCTTGATGAGCAAGCCGTGTTGAAGGATCACCTAGACGAGTTGAGAATACCCGGCTTTCTCCTAGCAGTCTCAAATGAATTAGAAGTGCGTGTGACTGAGAACGGTCTAGACGTGTTTGTACAATTTCGCCAATATGACGAGCTTACAGAAGACTGCGACATCATCACCCTCAGCACAGTGGAATGGAACGCGCTGTTACACGCATTGGATTGGGAAGAATCTTCTGCTGGAATTCAAAGAGGAGGAGGATGGAATACAACTCAAGCGGGGTACCAAATCCATTGAGGTGACACAGCCTATGCGGCTGATGCGGCTGATGGACTTAGAAGAAGGATATGAACTGAAACTGTCTGAACATGAAACTGTTAAAGTGATAAAGTTTGGTGATGTGTGTTATGTGAGCTTTCATAGCATTTACAAACGTGGATGTAATGTCTATGATACCTATATTAATTTAAATTGTAATGAATGGCATGCATTGATCAATGTATTGAGAGAAAACTGTAAAAAGTAGTTGGTAGATAAGAAGGGGAGTTTGGGAAAAAACACCAATAAAACAAGACCAGTTTGAAACTTGAGAATTTGTTTTTTTTTTTCAAAAACTTGAACAATTATTCAACAACTTAACTACAGCTTAACTGTACCATTAATAAAACAATGGTTTATAATGTCTATAGACAAAATCCCTTACAATAAAATCCCCATCCTTTCTTTTTAATATATTCACAATCTCAAACATACTCTGACCTCGAGCTCTATGCCATATATAATATACACAATAAGAACCACATGCCGATGATATCGGCATTTGTAATGAGATGGAATTATCCATATAGCCATTTCTTAAAAACGTTTCTAAACGATCATCGAGAGGTAACAGTCCATAAGAGTCAAAGTATTCCACAGGGTCTTTATCATAATACACTGCCACCCAATGCTCTCCTGGTTCATCATGATCGTCTGTGTTGATGACATAGGCACCTCGCTGTAAAGACGGTGGTAACTGGTCCATGGCAAACACACCTTGAAACAAGTCTTTGGTCGCGGCATCATGGCTCAATATGGCTTCTATCTGCTTCGTGTTCATGACTGGTAGTCGAATTGGATGCTACGATTGGCACTGATTTCAATAATGTTGTCAAATTCAGCATAGACGATGACATTGATCGTAGGTTGCAAAGCCCTAGCAAAGTTCATTTCTAGCCGCAAATTCCCATGCTTGATCAGGGGAAAATGATCAGCCCCATCATAATCCGGTGTTAAGTCGAATGAAAATAAAGCATAACCTCTAGGCCAATCTTTCCGTTTTATAATGGAACTTTTCTCACCATTCAATCGATCAAACGATTTGTAAAGCGTTTCAAAAGCGTCTAGGTATTTGTCCTGTGGAATATCAAGCTTGAGCGGTTTGGACAGGACTGGTTCATCATCCGTGTACAGTTGCATATAGTTCAGATCAAAATATTTGAGATCATATGGATTCCTCACTACTGTTCCACCAAAAGCTTCATTATGAACCAGACCAATGACAATACGATTTGGTAGTTGACCAAAAAAGATATTGTCTTTCACAAAAGACTGAAATTCTTCCGGAATGGCCAAGACTTTACATTCTTTTCTAGTGATGATGATCTTGGCAGGACTTTTCAGCAATGCGTCTGTATGCCTGGACTCATCCTCACTTTGCGAATGGTTAAAAATGCCTCTTTCACTTCTACCTTATAGGTATTATCTGCAGCCATCAATACATACTCATCTTTCTGTCTATGGAAACGCAATTTCAAACTGATGCCATTAGGAAGATAACGATCCTGCTCAAACAAATCTATCCTTAAACCACCTGCTAGCATGAAATCACGGCTGAGACGTGTATGCAAATAACGATTGTGTAAGCCATTGTTTCCTTGCTCTGCTAAGTCACCACCGTCGGCATTGACATGAAACCCGGATACATATCGTTCATGATTAGGTCTTTTTACCTCATAACTATTCATCGACCCAGCAGTATCCTTGTACATGAGGCGCATAGAGCGCTCAGAATGGAGACTTTCTTCCGAATCATGGATGAGATGAGAGATAATGCTGGTATACCCATGAGTATTGTTACTATGAGATACCAACCGATCATTCAAAAACAATTCAATATTAGACCACAACCCATTAAACACATCATTGATGCAAGAGACCTTATCCTCTGGGCCACACGCTGATCCATCGGCCTTTACAATGCGGCATACAATATGAAGTGTACTGTTCTTTAAATCCAGATATTCTTCTGTACTCGCAGGAACATAAAATTCTATGGGAGCACCCTCTCTAATGGTAGTCAGTGGTTGATAGTCGACATTATAACTTTTCTCTACAGCAGTTTGCGTCGGCGGTACGTGAAACCATTCCAATGGAGAAAGACTGCATTCGCACGAATGATTATGAATGAGAGACATGATTTCAAAAGATATCTCTTTTATGCTTTTTTGATGTTATCCTTCTAGCTGTTTTTCGTCTTCTGGCACGTTTCGTCGGTTGCACTCTCTTTTTATGCACATCCAAACACACGTTGTGCTACTCGACCCGTAACATCTTTCGCAACACTCTTTGCAGCCTTCTTAAGATGTGGCGCAACGATCTTAGCCCCAGCCTTAAGTAGTGGAATAGCTCTACGAGCCAATGATCCCAGTATTGAACCAATACCATCCCCATATTGAATTCGCGCTCCTTTGAATCCTGGTAATTCTCCACCCACTTGACGAAGAAAATGGTTGCGATATGCAGACAGATCGTGTGTGTAGGCTTTCATTATGCGTTTGGTCGAAAATGGAGTTTACAGATCACCTTTCCAGTTTGAAATGGAACAGTATGGCCTGTGTCATCCTTTATATTCATCTCTATCACGTCAAATTTGGATGTGTTTGCAGGAACATAATGCGGTTCGTTGTACGTTTTCATGATAATCTCACGATCATGGCCTTGTATGCCAACAGAACGTAGCAAAGGAACATAATAATCGCCAACAACTTGTGGTTCACAAATACTACAATACACATAAAGTGTATAAAATCCCTGCTTGACATCAGTTTTATGGTCAGCTCTACATGTTTCAGTATACCATTGATCTGGGATAAATCCTAAAATCTCAGCTAATCCAGTGGAGAAGGACACTACAAAGCTATCATTGAGAAATAGAAAAACGCGTCGTCTAATTCTATCATACTTTAGCCGAATAGCTTCTTCTTGTTTAAGGTCCTCGGAGTTAGCCACTTCTTCATTCACTGCCTGACATAGTTCTTGTATGGTTCTGTAGTACCCATGAGGAATATCGATAGTGCCAAATGTATCTATTCGTCGATACTGAATAGAATAGTCCATTCTATGTCTCATGGTTGACCATGTATGTGGATATTGAATTTCAGCTAAAGCCACTTCATATCTTCCATTCAGATAGATGGTTCGAGGCATACGAATTTGATAATTCGAGGCCTTGTTGTTGGGATAATAGTTCATACTCGCATTGCTAGGCAAAGTTATGTAAAAGCTTGTTGACTCCATGATGGGGGGAGAGACTCTAAATGGTATGGGTGCGTTGTCGTTGCCTATATACTTCAGGACAGCGCGCGCCATTCGACCAAGTATGCAAAGTCTCATCCTCTTTTACATCATGATGATGATGATGATGGTCCATGACTTCTCCTTCACAACACGCACTTGTGCATCTGATCTTCACAGGAATAGTCGGTTTATCTTCCTCACCACCACCACCACAACACCATAGCTCTTTCAACCATGTTAAAAATTTTCCCATCCTTTAGGAAACTGTCTTTGCTGGCGCTGTTTCATTTCTGTTGCAATGTCTTCACGAGTGGTCTTTTTACTAAACGTAGTTTTTGGAATATTAGCATCGACGATCTCCTGGATAAACGGATGCCAGCCATGGGGTGGTATGGTTCGTTCTTTTCTTCTTGTCGCCACCAATGCTTCTTTCATCAAATCAACAATGTTAGAATTTGTAATTACATCGCCCGTTTTCAACACAAGTTCATTCTTCTCTGTCCATTTCGTACCATGTTTCTTCAGTTCTGCTAAAAGTTGTATCACTTTTCCATGATAGATAGGTTGAAAATGACTTAATACTAGCTTTTCTGGTGGTGGTGGTGGTGGTGGTGGTGAGGGTTTTTGCCGCTGTTGTTGTGACTGACTTGTTCGTAGATGACGGCCAAGAAGTTGAGACATTTCCATGGCCTTTTCACGCGTTCGTTTCCCACGTAAAAGTGTCTTAACTTTTGTTTTGATGCCATGTTTTCCCCCTTTCTTTTCTAATAACAGTTTGTATTCATGTTCAGAAATGAGAACCATTTTCATAGCATGCTTCATTTTAACAGCAGCTTGGCTAACAAGGGCAATGCAAATCTAGCAATAACTCCAATGAATCCTCCTTTCTGATTCACCAACTTCTTTTTTCGTCGAAGGGATATCTTCTTGTCTGCCAGAGTACGTAGGGTATGACGCTCACGCTTGAATACCTTATACCGTTTTGAGCTTAAGGGTAAATGTACTCGCAATATATTCAAACAAATTTCAAACAAGCTCGTTAATTCCTCCTTCGTAGCTTGCTGTAGCAAGGATTTACGTCGTCTATACCCATTGCGTGCAAGCAAATGAAGAAAAGGCTGGTTCACTCGAATACGTTTAGACATCTTGACTGTGAATGGTTAAATGGGTTGGTTCTTGGTCATACACTGCTTTATCAATATAAATATAATGTGTATCTTTTGGTAAAATGCCTGTACGAATACGCAGTTGATCATTCATCTTCGGCTTCAAGTCAATGAATAAATAACCATGGGGTTTGCTGGTAGCATCTTGATAGGCTTCTATGAGAAATTGAGCTCTTCCAGGATACATTTGCCGCGCCAATGTACTGATTTGTTGACTGTCTCTCGGACATTTATACAGAATGATATAATGTGTATTCAAACTAATATTTCGCATCTCTTTCCCATGATGGAACAAATTATGCACAATAAAGATGATACTTAGGTTTTGATGACTGCTACCAACACTAAAGAGACGTGTCATACGCTCATCGCTATGGCATTTGGTCATTAAGTCATCAATGATGAGTAAGCGCTCTTCAAAGTCATCTGGAATGCCTTGGTAAAATGTCACGCCTTTCATTCCCTTGTACAAAGGCTGATCTGCTGCATAGAGCCATAGAGTGCTTTTCGGAGAGGGTTGAATCAACTTTTGTTGTAGAATTTCTTTCACCAGAGACGTTTTGCCACTGCCTGTAGGTCCAGAGACCAAGCATGTAAATGGATGCTTCATTTTTGAATGTCTGTTTCTTTCATCCAACTGTTAAACTTGCTTGGCCAACCTAACCACTTGACAAATAATTCTTTCACACCTCCTCCTCGCCTTTTACGTGTTTTCAAGACTTTTTCAATTCTGTAGACGGATTCAATATCTTTGGTCACTTTCTGCAGTTCTTCCTCATAGAAATGCCCATCAATATCTTCGTCTAAAAAGTCTTTCACACGTTACAAATGTATTCCTTGCTTCTTACAACGATGTGTGACAATGAAGACTTCTTGCGTCCATTTGATGTGATAATCCCGCTGAAACACATATTTAATGTGGGAAATGCGAACATGATCGCCAATGTTAAATTTAAAATTCTTCTTCTTCTTCGGATTCAATTTTAGTTTGTCGACATACATGTACTTCCACACTTTCGATTCGTTGTCTTTACGAATCTCGGCTGGAGCATACTTATTTGGGAGGGAGCCATGAGGTCTATGGTTGTAGTTGTACACCAAGTCTGGAAGGATGTCTAAGTAACTGTAAGTTTGATTATGTAGAAAATACCGATACATCATTCCCTTTAGAGTACGAATGACTCTCTCAGCAAAGTTGGCTTTGGTTTTATTCTTTGTGGTATAAGCATGAATGCCCTCTTTCTTCAAAAATGCTTTTACCCATCTGTTTTTAAATTCCGTTCCTTTATCGGACCTTAGTGCGTGGTCTTCGGCGTGTGTCATGAAAAATCTTTTGGAAAGCTTGTATGACGCTAGTATGTGATTTAGTAGGTATTGGCTGCACCCACACATATTTGGAAAACACATCAATGACAATGAGTAAAAAAAGCGTGTGCCATCATTATAGGGAGCTATGTTTCCCATATCAGCCAAATCCATATCCCACATGTCATTAATGCCCCGTGTAATCACACGTTGTCTTTTGAACCTGTATTTTACAGGTTGGAGTAAACTGAATGCATCTTGATCCTGTAGCCATTTCTTCTCTTGCGACTGTGTCACTGGTTGATCATGTTTTCTTAAGATGATACAGTTTGTAAGGACCAGCAAATGCCCCGGGCTGTCCAGGTTTAAAGTACATATTGGTCAAGTAGTCTTTCCACGTCGACATGGTCACACCGAAAAATGAAAAGCAACAACACGAGCAGCAGCAGCGCAGCAGCAGCAGCACTTGCAAGGTTGACGTCTCGAGTGAAAGAGGCTGAGACACACACTGGGTTTTTATTGCACTAGGGGGGAGAGGCAGTAGATATGTGAAGTTTTTACGAGGCCGACTCGTGGGCTAAACACGGTTTTCACGACATGAGGCAAAAAAAACCACCTTCTCAACAGAACAGCTTTTTATTTAACTCAACCAACATCACTTAACTCACAAGTTTTTACAAATCAAGTATAGATACAATGGTGTGAATAACTGGAGACCATTGGTCTTCAATGAATACTAGCCAATTACTGAGTTCATTGAGTGTAATCGTATCTACACCATATTTCTCACAACGCTGATTTGCATTCTCTAACACTTTATCTAAATGAATATAATATTTAGCTTCATTCCAATATGTATAGACACATGCAAAATGACAAGTATGTTCTGAACACTCTTCATGTTGGCAAGCAGGACAGACTAACCATGCAAACTTTTTTACAGCTAATAACATTTCTTCACAATAAGCTTTTTGCACAATATATTGTCTCAGTGTCATGTCTGCCATTATACTGCAGTATACTCTCTCTCTCACTTCATCAAACAGTCTTGAATTATAGAGAGCATACACTGCTTCCACTCCTCAGCTCCGAGCCACCACCACACTCCACAAGTTTTTGTCAAGTTCAGCATGGAATTCATAGGTTAACAAAAACACGTCTCCACACCAGGACTGGTGAGCGGCTGGGCGAGCGGCTGGGCGGCGGCGGCGGCGGCAGGTAAGATGATGATGATGATGGAGGCACAGTCTCTTTTATACCCCCTCTTCCTCACACAACTGTTCTAACAACTTTCCCATGATATTCTGACCAGGATATCCAGGAGATGACACTTGTTTCACACCAGCTCCCCACCAAGGATCATACGTGGTTTCCACTAAAGTCTTGTCTTTGCAGTCTTTCAACTTGTTGCGAAACGATGCACACTGATTCCATTTGACTTGTAACACCTCTTGCATTTGGCTTCTCTTCACTGTATGCCATGAAAGACATGGCTTTATCACTTGGGCGATACGTTTTGCTTCATATCCATTTCTGGATGACACAATAGCTGAAGCAATATCTGGACTGTGGTGAAACACGGCTTTCTAATATTGATACAACGCTTCACTCGAGTTGAATGTATGTCCATACTTTTCAAGGCGTGTTGAAAACATGTTGGGAAGAACATCCTTGTGACCGCTAAATAGTACAAGATTCTCCATGTTGACTTTTTTTGGGTTTAGTCTGACATGTCTTCCTCCTGCAATAAAATATGTTTTAATATATCTGCTACTTCTTCTATCATCTTCTTTCTTTGTTCACGTTGAAACCACTCACATAAAATTAAATTTGCTAGAAAGAAAAACATTGTTAGCTGTTGCTGCTGTTGGGTGTTAGAGTTGTTAGTGTTAAAAAAAGGGGGGCTTACCTGACAAAGCTGCTCGGTTTCTTCCTCCTCTAGTGGTATTCCACAGCAATCTCTCAAATAATCCACCACGGTGAAATATGCTTCCACATCAGTGCGGGCTGAATAGAGTGCAGAATCAAAGTCAAAGTCAGGATCTTCTTCTAGTCCAATTGTGTAACATTCTCCAAGAAATCGTGAATGTAGTTCAATCACATCAAGACTGTGATGTACAACATCCCAATAAGCGTACAAGTGATAAAGCTGATAGTCTGGAGTGCCGCAGCAAGCAAGTTTAGCAATCATCAAGTCAACATAAGCTTTTGTAAAACATGCGTCCATCTTGCAGTGTGTGTGTGTGAGGCTTCTACTGTGCTTCACAGACCTTAAGAACTCCACACTTGCCGCAGAAGTTGTTTGGTTCACACATCATGCAATTGTACTTGTGGCAGTGGCAATCATAATCCTCCATATATCCGCAAGCACCGCAATAGTCGCAGGTAAGTCCAAGTTGATTTTGTACATCCATATTCTCCAACTGAATTTCAGCCTGTCTTTTCTTGGATAACTTTGACACCTTCATCCGATCATCCTTTTGCAGCTTGATGTTCGTTTTCTCTCCATGACATTCCGTACACGGTTCAACTGATAAGGCCGAGTCGATGTGATCCATCTCCTGAAGCAGTGTCTCCCATTCACCATCATTCATGTTGATGTGATGTGTGTATTCTTTCCCTTCAAACCGTGATGTACGCACGAAGCTCACATAGCGCATGCCTTGATATGAAATGACTTCAAGCCACTTTGTTTCCGTTAAGTACAGTTTGAAGCCAATGTCACGACATTTTTTCACATTCTGACACACAATCTTCCACAAAGATTGTCTCATGACGATCACTAAAAAGTCTCCTGGTTTCCGACTCCCAGGGAGTCGGAGTCGGAAACCAGGAGACTTTTTAGTGATCGTCATGAGACAATCTTTAACAGGTGGTTTACCAACAGCCTTTCTGGATGTTTTCAATGAGATGACTCCGCGATTTTACAAGCATCTCATGAAAACCTACATGTAAAACTTCCCCTGGTATAAAAGGGACGGCGGCGGCGGACCACAAAAGTCACTAGTTCATTGTGGACAGCTTTAAAATAATGTTACCATTTCTTCACAGATGTGCAGAGACTATGGATGATGTGTTCAAAGTAAACTATGTTGACTATGTGTTTTCAATGCTTCCTGCTTTTGAATCGGAATGGATGTGGCAAGTGAAGAATTTGCATCAGCATTGGGAAGCTGTTGGAAAGGCCATTCCAAGTGATCGTTTCATCCACTCGTTTCTACGTGAATGCGAAGATCTACATATACTATCAGCTTATGACATTGATTCAGCATTTATCCACGCGAAGACAATTTGGGCAGTGGAGCTCATGTTAGTTGTAGCTGCAAGGATCCTTTTACATTTTGATGATGACATTCCATTGACGACGAATGTATCAGAACTTGTTCGGTTCAACCATGGACGAGTTGAAGTGAATTCAAAGCTTTGCAAGAAGTTTGAAAAGCTTGATTCAGCAGATGGTTGGGTATAAAAGAGGGGGGGATCATCAGTACATTGCGGCAGTCATGGAGAACAAGACAAGCAGCAGTTTTAAAATTAGTGCAAACTTAACCATTACTGTGGAGTCTGGACAATATGGATTATTTCTTCGCATCAAACGTGGAGAGAGATGTCGTGACATTGGCTTCAAACTGTACTTAACGGAAACAAAGTGGCTTGAAGTCATTTCATATCAAGGCATGCGCTATGTGAGCTTCGTGCGTACATCACGGTTTGAAGGGAAAGAATACACACATCACATCAACATGAATGATGGTGAATGGGAGACACTGCTTCAGGAGATGGATCACATCGACTCGGCCTTATCAGTTGAACCGTGTACGGAATGTCATGGAGAGAAAACGAACATCAAGCTGCAAAAGGATGATCGGATGAAGGTGTCAAAGTTATCCAAGAAAAGACAGGCTGAAATTCAGTTGGAGAATATGGATGTACAAAATCAACTTGGACTTACCTGCGACTATTGCGGTGCTTGCGGATATATGGAGGATTATGATTGCCACTGCCACAAGTACAATTGCATGATGTGTGAACCAAACAACTTCTGCGGCAAGTGTGGAGTTCTTAAGGTCTGTGAAGCACAGTAGAAGCCTCACACACACACACTGCAAGATGGACGCATGTTTTACAAAAGCTTATGTTGACTTGATGATTGCTAAACTTGCTTGCTGCGGCACTCCAGACTATCAGCTTTATCACTTGGACGCTTATTGGGATGTTGTACATCACAGTCTTGATGTGATTGAACTACATTCACGATTTCTTGGAGAATGTGACACAATTGGACTAGAAGAAGATCCTGACTTTGACTTTGATTCTGCACTCTATTCAGCCCGCACTGATGTGGAAGCATATTTCACCGTGGTGGATTATTTGAGAGATTGCTGTGGAATACCACTAGAGGAGGAAGAAACCGAGCAGCTTTGTCAGGTAAGCCCCCCCCCTTTTTTTAACACTAACAACTCTAACACCCAACAGCAGCAACAGCTAACAATGTTTTTCTTTCTAGCAAATTTAATTTTATGTGAGTGGTTTCAACGTGAACAAAGAAAGAAGATGATAGAAGAAGTAGCAGATATATTAAAACATATTTTATTGCAGGAGGAAGACATGTCAGACTAAACCCAAAAAAAGTCAACATGGAGAATCTTGTACTATTTAGCGGTCACAAGGATATTCTTCCCAACATGTTTCCAACACGCCTTGAAAAGTATGGACATACATTCAACTCGAGTGAAGCGTTGTATCAATATGAGAAAGCCGTGTTTCATCACCGTCCAGATATTGCTTCAGCTATTGTGTCATCCAGAAATGGATATGAAGCAAAACGTATCGCCCAAGTGATAAAGCCATGTCCTTCATGGCATACAGTGAAGAGAAGCCAAATGCAAGAGGTGTTACAAGTCAAATGGAATCAGTGTGCATCGTTTCGCAAAAAGTTGAAAGACTGCAAAGACAAGACTTTAGTGGAAGCCACGTATGATCCTTGGTGGGGAGCTGGTGTGAAACAAGTGTCATCTCCTGGATATCCTGGTCAGAATATCATGGGAAAGTTGTTAGAACAGTTGTGTGAGGAAGAGGGGGTATAAAAGAGACTGTGCCTCCATCATCATCATCATCTTACCTGCCGCCGCCGCCGCCGCCCAGCCGCTCGCCCAGCCGCTCACCAGTCCTGGTGTGGAGACGTGTTTTTGTTAACCTATGAATTCCATGCTGAACTTGACAAAAACTTGTGGAGTGTGGTGGTGGCTCGGAGCTGAGGAGTGGAAGCAGTGTATGCTCTCTATAATTCAAGACTGTTTGATGAAGTGAGAGAGATAGTATACTGCAGTATAATGGCAGACATGACACTGAGACAATATATTGTGCAAAAAGCTTATTGTGAAGAAATGTTATTAGCTGTAAAAAAGTTTGCATGGTTAGTCTGTCCTGCTTGCCAACATGAAGAGTGTTCAGAACATACTTGTCATTTTGCATGTGTCTATACATATTGGAATGAAGCTAAATATTATATTCATTTAGATAAAGTGTTAGAGAATGCAAATCAGCGTTGTGAGAAATATGGTGTAGATACGATTACACTCGATGAACTCAGTAATTGGCTAGTATTCATTGAAGACCAATGGTCTCCAGTTATTCACACCATTGTATCTATACTTGATTTGTAAAAACTTGTGAGTTAAGTGATGTTGGTTGAGTTAAATAAAAAGCTGTTCTGTTGAGAAGGTGGTTTTTTTTGCCTCATGTCGTGAAAACCGTGTTTAGCCCACGAGTCGGCCTCGTAAAAACTTCACATATCTACTGCCTCTCCCCCCTAGTGCAATAAAAACCCAGTGTGTGTCTCAGCCTCTTTCACTCGAGACGTCAACCTTGCAAGTGCTGCTGCTGCTGCGCTGCTGCTGCTCGTGTTGTTGCTTTTCATTTTTCGGTGTGACCATGTCGACGTGGAAAGACTACTTGACCAATATGTACTTTAAACCTGGACAGCCCGGGGCATTTGCTGGTCCTTACAAACTGTATCACATCTTAAGAAAACATGATCAACCAGTGACACAGTCGCAAGTGAAGAAATGGCTACAGGATCAAGATGCATTCAGTTTACTCCAACCTGTAAAATGCAGGTTCAAAAGACAACGTGTGATTACACGGGGCATTAATGACATGTGGGATATGGATTTGGCTGATATGGGAAACATAGCTCCCTATAATGATGGCACACGCTTTTTTTACTCATTGTCATTGATGTGTTTTCCAAATATGTGTGGGTGCAGCCAATACCTACTAAATCACATACTAGCGTCATACAAGCTTTCCAAAAGATTTTTCATGACACACGCCGAAGACCACGCACTAAGGTCCGATAAAGGAACGGAATTTAAAAACAGATGGGTAAAAGCATTTTTGAAGAAAGAGGGCATTCATGCTTATACCACAAAGAATAAAACCAAAGCCAACTTTGCTGAGAGAGTCATTCGTACTCTAAAGGGAATGATGTATCGGTATTTTCTACATAATCAAACTTACAGTTACTTAGACATCCTTCCAGACTTGGTGTACAACTACAACCATAGACCTCATGGCTCCCTCCCAAATAAGTATGCTCCAGCCGAGATTCGTAAAGACAACGAATCGAAAGTGTGGAAGTACATGTATGTCGACAAACTAAAATTGAATCCGAAGAAGAAGAAGAATTTTAAATTTAACATTGGCGATCATGTTCGCATTTCCCACATTAAACATGTGTTTCAGCGGGATTATCACATCAAATGGACGCAAGAAGTCTTCATTGTCACACATCGTTGTAAGAAGCAAGGAATACATTTGTAACGTGTGAAAGACTTTTTAGACGAAGATATTGATGGGCATTTCTATGAGGAAGAACTGCAGAAAGTGACCAAAGATATTGAATCCGTCTACAGAATTGAAAAAGTCTTGAAAACACGTAAAAGGCGAGGAGGAGGTGTGAAAGAATTATTTGTCAAGTGGTTAGGTTGGCCAAGCAAGTTTAACAGTTGGATGAAAGAAACAGACATTCAAAAATGAAGCATCCATTTACATGCTTGGTCTCTGGACCTACAGGCAGTAGCAAAACGTCTCTGGTGAAGGAAATTCTACAACAAAAGTTGATTCAACCCTCTCCGAAAAGCATTCTATGGCTCTATGCAGCAGATCAGCCTTTGTACAAGGGAATGAAAGGCGTGACATTTTACCAAGGCATTCCAGATGACTTTGAAGAGCGCTTTAACCCGAAAAAACCAAACTTACTCATCATTGATGACTTAATGACCAAATGCCATAGCGATGAGCGTATGACACGTCTCTTTAGTGTTGGTAGCAGTCATCAAAATCTAAGTATCATCTTTATTGTGCATAATTTGTTCCATCATGGGAAAGAGATGCGAAATATTAGTTTGAATACACATTATATCATTCTGTATAAATGTCCGAGAGACAGTCAACAAATCAGTACATTGGCGCGGCAAATGTATCCTGGAAGAGCTCAATTTCTCATAGAAGCCTATCAAGATGCTACCAGCAAACCCCATGGTTATTTATTCATTGACTTGAAGCCGAAGACGAATGATCAACTGCGTATTCGTACAGGCATTTTACCAAAAGATACACATTATATTTATATTGATAAAGCAGTGTATGACCAAGAACCAACCCATTTAACCATTCACAGTCAAGATGTCTAAACGTATTCGAGTGAACCAGCCTTTTCTTCATTTGCTTGCACACAGTGGGTCTAGACGACGTAAATCCTTGCTACAGCAAGCTACGAAGGAGGAATTAACGAGCTTGTTTGAAATTTGTTTGAATATATTGCGAGGACATTTACCCTTAAGCTCAAAACGGTATAAGGTATTCAAGCGTGAGCGTCATACCCTACGTACTCTGGCAGACAAGAAGATATCCCTTCGACGAAAAAAGAAGTTGGTGAATCAGAAAGGAGGATTCATTGGAGTTATTGCTAGATTTGCATTGCCCTTGTTAGCCAAGCTGCTGTTAAAATGAAGCATGCTATGAAAATGGTTCTCATTCCTGAACATGAATACAAACTGTTATTAGAAAAGAAAGGGGGAAAACATGGCATCAAAACAAAAGTTAAGACACTTTTACGTGGGAAACGAACGCGTGAAAAGGCCATGGAAATGTCTCAACTTCTTGGCCGTCATCTACGAACAAGTCAGTCACAACAACAGCGGCAAAAACCCTCACCACCACCACCACCACCACCACCACCACCACCACCACCACCACCACCACCACCACCACCACCACCACCACCACCACCACCACCACCACCACCACCACCACCACCAGAAAAGCTAGTGTTAAGTCATTTTCAACCTATCTATGATGGAAAAGTGATACAACTTTTAGCAGAACTGAAGAAACATGGTACGAAATGGACAGAGAAGAATGAACTTGTGTTGAAAACGGGCGATGTAATTACAAATTCTAACATTGTTGATTTGATGAAAGAAGCATTGGTGGCGACAAGAAGAAAAGAACGAACCATACCACCCCATGGCTGGCATCCGTTTATCCAGGAGATTGTCGATGCTAATATTCCAAAAACTACGTTTAGTAAAAAGACCACTCGTGAAGACATTGCAACAGAAATGAAACAGCGCCAGCAAAGACAGTTTCCTAAAGGATGGGAAAATTTTTAACATGGTTGAAAGAGCTATGGTGTTGTGGTGGTGGTGAGGAAGATAAACCGACTATTCCTGTGAAGATCAGATGCACAAGTGCGTGTTGTGAAGGAGAAGTCATGGACCATCATCATCATCATCATGATGTAAAAGAGGATGAGACTTTGCATACTTGGTCGAATGGCGCGCGCTGTCCTGAGGTATATAGGCAACGACAACGCACCCATACCATTTAGAGTCTCTCCCCCCATCATGGAGTCAACAAGCTTTTACATTACTTTGCCTAGCAATGCGAGTATGAACTATTATCCCAACAACAAGGCCTCGAATTATCAAATTCGTATGCCTCGAACCATCTATCTGAATGGAAGATATGAAGTGGCTTTAGCTGAAATTCAATATCCACATACATGGTCAACCATGAGACATAGAATGGACTATTCTATTCAGTATCGACGAATAGATACATTTGGCACTATCGATATTCCTCATGGGTACTACAGAACCATACAAGAACTATGTCAGGCAGTGAAGGAAGAAGTGGCTAACTCCGAGGACCTTAAAGAAGAAGAAGCTATTCGGCTAAAGTATGATAGAATTAGACGACGCGTTTTTCTATTTCTCAATGATAGCTTTGTAGTGTCTTTCTCCACTGGATTAGCTGAGATTTTAGGATTTATCCCAGATCAATGGTATACTGAAACATGTAGAGCTGACCATAAAGCTGATGTCAAGCAGGCATTTTATACACTTTATGTGTATTGTAGTATTTGTGAACCACAAGTTGTTGGCGATTATTCTACGTTCTGTTGGCATACAAGGCCATGATCGTGAGATTATCATGAAAACGTACAACTTTGTCCATTGTCGATTATGCATGTGTCAGGAGAACAGACCACTTCTAATTGTAAATGGCAGTGTGAGATTATTACACAGAAAAGCAAACTTTCTACCAGGGGTATGGACAAGTCGGCACCTAACTGAATAGGCACGAAACATTGTCGGTGGTTTTTTTTTCAAGTCAGCACCACTTTCTATGGGCATGTTGGTACCAAACATGGTACCTTTAAAAGTCGGCACCAAACATTAAATACTTTTACACACCATTTTAATTGTGAAAAAAATTTCGTACGGTTCCCAGCACCAATTTTGAAATCTCGGAACCAAGAATCACGGGTTTTAATGCAGTGCAATGCAACTCTTACTCATGACAATAACAGAATTATTTAGACGCAATTTATAAAAAAAAATATAATTTATTTATGTACTCTGTGTGATTTTTAAGATGAAAGATGTTCTGTTCAAAGCAATAACAGAGTTCTTTTGACACGTTTATGTGCTCTGTGATTGTCAGATCACAGGTTTGATTGCACATCAAGGGAGCTCGAGTGCTACCTTTGATTGAAATGAATAGCAATTATTGTTGTGAACAATTAATTGCATTTACAATGTAACATTCGTGAGTAAAATCAATTGCAAATCGCTCATTAAATTCGGTTATTTTGGTTGAGAGTGATGGGAATTAATTGTAATCTGTACCAGTGTAGACGACCACGTGAACAACATTATTGCAATTTTTAAGAACCATGTTTAAAGAGTGTTGAAGGGCCATTTTCGGTGTGTAAAATGACCCGTTATCACCATAACACATGAAGTCATGGCGATTGATATTTGCATCCACATCATAAACCGTAAAATGGTGTGTTAAATGGGTATTGTAATATTTGATGTTTGTGACATTCAGACTCCTTTCAGTCATCTCTGTCATTGTAAAAATCAATGCTGATCATAAGAAATGCAATCGAAGGTAGCAAAAATTGCGGTTGGGCTCAATAACACCGGAGTATTCATTAGTTGCAGTCATCTGTGTCATCGTGAAAATCAATGCACATCTTAAGAAACATCTCCCGCCTTTAATAATCTCATGTAACAAATGTCTTTCGTCTTTCAATGTTTGATTAAGTCGTATTAAAAATCATAACTGTCTCATAAAAGGTCTGCTAGTTCTAATCAAAATCAGTAATAAAAACTCAAATAGTCAAGTGGCAAAAAAAAAATGGGCCGAGTCGTCTTTCACAAATGGGCAGAGTCGGTAAAAGTGGGCCGAGTCGTCCAAAAAAGTTTGGGCCGAGCTGTCCAAAAAGGACCGAGTTGGTAGTGGGCCGAGTTGGTAATGGGCCGAGTTGTCCAAACCCCCTTTATTTTAAACAAATAATCACAAAGTACTCCCAAAGTTTAAGTCCTACATGGGTGCATTGAAAAAAAAATGACCGTATAATCAAGAAATTTGGAAAATATTGGTTACAACGAAGATCGATTATAACAAACACTTTTGTCAGGTCCCACAAACTTCATTATAACTGGGTTCAACTGTATTTTAAATTAATACATTACAAGAACATATTTTCAGTTTTGCCAATTACGATGTGCTGTTCAATTTTATTTTAAAGAAAATTTACTGAAATGTTTGGTGATTTGACTTCGATCACATGACATTTAAACACAGAACGTTAACAAACGTTTGACAGGTGAGTGAATAAGCTGACTTTTCTGCACCTTAACGAAGAAATACGAGATGCAACCCATAAGAAACTGTGCCTGTTTTGCAAAAAGGGTATTTTTTGCATGAACTTATGTAACAATTAGGATAACAGGGACTGGTATGCAGGATTCATAACTCGAAACATATGAAGTTGACCCCTATTAGCAGTGCAATGTACTCGTAAAGCTTGATAGCCCTGGAGTGGTATTCTGCTCCGTCCTTATATTTAAGGACGTCCTTATTCTCGAGATTAGATGGTTCATCCTTAATTTTTATCCTTACTTTTAAAAGACTTTAAGTTTGAGGATAGAGTAGAATAGCGTTTTTATCCTTATTTTTCAAAAATAAGGACATCCTTAAAAATAAAGACAGAGCAGAATACCACTCCTGACGGAGATATACAATGTTATTCAAGTCGGAGTGGACTCAAGAGCTACGAGTAGCCCTTTTTCCACCACTTCACTAATTTCGATCTACTGCAATAATTCCTTCTAAGCCCCCTTCGTACAAGAACAACCCCAGCAAACCACTGCCTCCAAGAAGCTACTGGGAAGGGGGTGGGGGTGTCGGCCACAGAGAAATACGCAAGTTATTAGAGAAAGACCGACTCGGAACTAGTAAACCACTTACTATCGCTCAATATATATGCAACAGATGGCCAAAACCTATACTTTATTCACTAAAATTACACTAGATTATTTTTATTAAAGTGTTACCTTTTTATAACTTTGACATTTCAGCTCTCGGAACCTTTAAAACGGCAAAATTCTACTTTGAAAGACGTTTTTTACCAAACAAACCTTCAGCCATTTTATTTTTTTTCTCGCGCCACTCTGAATGTTACTCAATCGATCTTTAAATCAATCCCGAAATTAATAAATTATAAGTCCGTTGTTGTCCGACAGCCAACCTCTACGGCGGTTAGGCCTTTAAGTTTGTTTATAAGACCTTATTACTCCGCACACCAAGAACCCCGATATTCACAAAAGCTAAGTCTACTTCCAGAAGTGAAAATTGGTCGATCTCGCTATTTTAGGTCGATTTTTGTAACTTAAAAGTCGGAGTATAATGTATGTTTTATAAACTGTAGACTGACCGGAAGAAACGTCATCTGTTTTTGGCTAGGTATGTTCTGGATACGTATCGACAGCATACATGTATGTTCTGGATAGGGTTGGTATGAACGATAGACTGAAGGGAAGTGACGTCATGAAGTAACGTCATCATATGTTCCCCAGTATCCAGAACATACCGTATACTCTGGATACCGTTGGTGTAAATGATAAAAGAAAACTAACTACGGAAGTGATGTCATAAAGATGTCATGATGCGCGCCCCCTCTAGGTCTGAAAGGGGGTCCGGATTAGTATTCAGAACAGACAGTCTGTTTTGGATACGGAAGTGACATAAAGTGATGTCATCTGTTTTTGGCACTGTATGTTTTAGGAAAAGGTTGGTATAAACGATATAAATACATTGTTATTGCTACCGTTGTTGTGGCAACAACACTTGTTGTTGTTGCAACAAAAGTAGTTGTTAGTAGTTGTAAAAGGGGGTTCCAGCACAGGAAGTGACGTCATTATGACGTCATAGGCAGCGTAACCATGGTGATGAAGTGAGGACCTCCCCCCCACCACAACATACTATGTATCGACCCCCCCAGGACAAATTATGCACCGACACCCCCAGCACATACTATGTGCCGACCCCTCCCCCCCCTAGGAGAGCAAAATCAGCACAGCGAAAAAGGTCAATAACTTCCGTCATGCTCAACCGATTGGAATGACAATTTTACTGTTTGATTCAGTTTTATGTAAAGTTTTGACATAAAGTGGTCAAGGGCTATTTGCGCAGCTGGCTGTATGCATAATTTTGTCATGTACCCATTTTAACTTTGTAAAAAGTGAAAAATTGAGATAACTTTTGCTATGGTTGATCGATTTGAATGAAAATTTTACCGTTTGATTCAGTATTATATCTAGTTTGATATAAAGAAATCACAGACTATTTACACAAGCGTTTGTACGCATAATTTTGACATGTCGCCATTAGTAGTGTATAAATGAGAGAATGACCCCATTATCACCCACTATGTGGTCATTCTCTCATGAGAGCGTCTGGAGTGAAACGGTGTGTGTGGCGTGCCGAGACGGGGTTGGGGGAGAGAGAGGGTGATAGTATGAGAGGGAGGGGCTTTTTTTTGAAAGAAGGCGTGTGTGCGCCGAGACGGGTTGGGTGACAGTATGAGAGGGAGGGGGGGGGGGAAGAGGGCTTTTTTTAAAAGAAGGCGCCGAGACGGGGGGGTGTTGGGGAGAGAGTATCAGAGTTTTTTTAAGCATTTCCCACACATTCTCATGCATACACACACACCAACACGATAGGTTTGTTTGCTTATTTTTGAAGAATGGGTGGCTGCCAAAAGGCAGCCGTGGAGGGATTTTCAGTGTCGGTTTTCTCCTCCTCCCACTTTCAGTTTCTTCGTGCCGCTTGTGCTAGCTTCGCTGCCGCTAATCTCGCTGCAGGCACACTTCCTTTTGTGTGCTGCAACCCCAGCCTTAGTGGAATCAAAGCCTTTGCGTTGTACACAGCAATAATAATGTGCATGCTTCATGGCTTCTGCACATTGCTGTTCATGCTGGCGTATAGTCATGCCCTCAGGAACAGCATAGTGACAGAAGTCACAAAACACGATTCTTTCTAAGTCGCCTACAAGACGCAAAAGGCCCTGGAGGTCTGTGTTTCCCTGTATGTCCTCCAGTTTTGATTGACTAAGATTAAGGTTGCAGTCGATTTTGGAAGTTGTCTGCACGGGCGCATCCGAGATGCTAGCGACAGCGGCCGCTAGCTCATCATCAGGAGTTGATGTCACGTTGATATTGCACTGTTGTGTACACTGTTGTGTAGAAGGTGCCACTGGCACGCTCTGGACATCAACTGCCTGCGGATGAGCTGGCGGCGATGGTGTAGATAGCTCAGCGGCAGAAGTCACTTGGGTAGGAGGAGGATCCACATCTTCTTCTTCTTCCTCTTGGCAGGGCGGCGGCGACGGCGGCGAGGACGGCGGCGGCGGCGGCGTGCGATCCCTCTTTTTTTTCTTCTTAAGCCGCTGATGACTCTTTTTAGCCGCCCTGCCAAAGCGATGAAATTTCTTGTTGGTGTTGAGACTGAAAATCTCTCCATCTTTCATAGAGGAACGCCTGGTAGTCAACGTACACTTCCTCCCATAAATCTGCGTCTTTCTTTGAAAAATGATAAGCCCCCAGGCGTTCCTCTGTGAAGAATTCTTTTTTGAATTGCATTATTTTTTTTTAGCACGTCTGCTCTCTACAAAAAGTTCGAAAGCACTGCAGGCAATGCAGGCAACGATGACGAGAGAGTGTGTGTGTGACGAAATGATGTGTGCGAAACGTCAGACCACCCTCTCTCCCCCCTCCCTCCTCTCTCTCGTCGACACAGAGTATCGAGGACCCCCCTCCCCAAGAACAGAATGTCGACGACCCTCCCTCCCCCCTACCACCAAAGAAGAGTTAAAAATCATTTATCCAAACAAAAAGAAACTTATGTTAGTATGTTTAAAGCATTTTCCACACATTTTTTCTTGACGAAATGGATGGCTGTATAAACGAAACGCCATTTGTGCAGTTGTCAACGCGATTAAGGGATTTGAAATAACTACTATCCATTGAAACAGCATTGACATGGTGAAATGTCCTTTTTCATAGAGGTAGGCCATCATATCATGCACCTTAATGCGTTCTTCAAGGTATTTGAAACCATGTAGCATCACCTTTGCACATTTGGAATCGCGACCCTCATTCACATGCTTCGGCTCTGGCAGACACAACGCCTTAAACTGTTCCTCATGAAGGAGTTTAAACAGTTGAACAAAACGCCGAGTCATGGCTTCGGTGAACTTTGGCTGTGACACCGGAACATCCTCTACGCTTCCTTCTAGCATGAACATAAGCATAATGACAGTGTTCACTTCTTCCATTAGGTACATGTACGTGTGCTTGTCGAAAAAGCCTTCTTCACATAAACACCATAAAATGTTGCAATCAATCAGAGGAAGCACGGCTTGAAAGTTTCTTTTCAACAGCGTCACATCTTCCTCAGTCACAGGGATGGTCTTACTCGATTCAAATTTCAATTTCAAATGCTTGTTTTCTTCATCATCGCTTAACATATCCACTTCTGAATCCTCAGGCTCCTCGAGCTCCTCGGGCTCGTCGCTGGGCTCGTCGCTGGGCTCGGCACTCATTTCTTCGTTAAGTTGCTTCAGATGAGCTTTTAACTTTATGCTGAGTTGTGTGTTTCTCCCATTGACAAGTGCATTTGCAACCCAGAATGGGTAGTCGGGGCCATCAGGATCTGGCATTCCTTCCTCTATTCCTTGTTGTATCCCTTGCTGTATCCCTTGCTGCACTGTAGGTATATCTGACGGAGCAGCAGCGTCTAACGCTTCCTTAGGAGGGACGTCTGATGGAATGCCTAACAGTTCATCCAAGTCTTTTTCAGCCTCTGTCATGTTAGCCAGGAATGCATCAATCTCTATTTACTGTTTACTATTAAAGTAAACGGTTCCAACCCAAACAAGTCGTCCATGTCTGTGTTGATAGCTGGAGGAGGAGGTGTATTCAGCAACGCTTCCTTGATCTGACTACACTTAAAAACAACAGCCTAGACCCCCCCTTATATATGAGTTTTCTTTCTTGCTGAAAATTTTTTTTGAGGGAGGGAGGGGAGGGGGTTATATATGAAGTTTTGGGGAGGGGAGGGTGGGTGGGTGGTCGTTTTACACTTCAGCGCTTTATCAACGCTTCATCAGCGCTTCAGCGGAAGTCGTTATTTCAAATCCCTTAATCGCGTTGACAACTGCACAAATGGCGTTTCGTTTATACAGCCATCCATTTCGTCAAGAAAAAATGTGTGGAAAATGCTTTAAACATACTAACATAAGTTTCTTTTTGTTTGGATAAATGATTTTTAACTCTTCTTTGGTGGTAGGGGGGAGGGAGGGTCGTCGACATTCTGTTCTTGGGGAGGGGGGTCCTCGATACTCTGTGTCGACGAGAGAGAGGAGGGATGGGGGAGAGAGGGTGGTCTGACGTTTCGCACACATCATTTCGTCACACACACACTCTCTCGTCATCGTTGCCTGCATTGCCTGCAGTGCTTTCGAACTTTTTGTAGAGAGCAGACGTGCTAAAAAAAATAATGCAATTCAAAAAAGAATTCTTCACAGAGGAACGCCTGGGGGCTTATCATTTTTCAAAGAAAGACGCAGATTTATGGGAGGAAGTGTACGTTGACTACCAGGCGTTCCTCTATGAAAGATGGAGAGATTTTCAGTCTCAACACCAACAAGAAATTTCATCGCTTTGGCAGGGCGGCTAAAAAGAGTCATCGGCGGCTTAAGAAGAAAAAAAGAGGGATCGCACGCCGCCGCCGTCCTCGCCGCCGTCGCCGCCGCCCTGCCAAGAGGAAGAAGAAGAAGATGTGGATCCTCCTCCTACCCAAGTGACTTCTGCCGCTGAGCTATCTACACCATCGCCGCCAGCTCATCCGCAGGCAGTTGATGTCCAGAGCGTGCCAGTGGCACCTTCTACACAACAGTGTACACAACAGTGCAATATCAACGTGACATCAACTCCTGATGATGAGCTAGCGGCCGCTGTCGCTAGCATCTCGGATGCGCCCGTGCAGACAACTTCCAAAATCGACTGCAACCTTAATCTTAGTCAATCAAAACTGGAGGACATACAGGGAAACACAGACCTCCAGGGCCTTTTGCGTCTTGTAGGCGACTTAGAAAGAATCGTGTTTTGTGACTTCTGTCACTATGCTGTTCCTGAGGGCATGACTATACGCCAGCATGAACAGCAATGTGCAGAAGCCATGAAGCATGCACATTATTATTGCTGTGTACAACGCAAAGGCTTTGAATCCACTAAGGCTGGGGTTGCAGCACACAAAAGGAAGTGTGCCTGCAGCGAGATTAGCGGCAGCGAAGCTAGCACAAGCGGCACGAAGAAACTGAAAGTGGGAGGAGGAGAAAACCGACACTGAAAATCCCTCCACGGCTGCCTTTTGGCAGCCACCCATTCTTCAAAAATAAGCAAACAAATCTATCGTGCTGGTGTGTGTGTATGCATGAGAATGTGTGGGAAATGCTTAAAAAAAACTCTGATACTCTCTCCCCAACACCCCCCCGTCTCGGCGCCTTCTTTTAAAAAAAGCCCTCTTCCCCCCCTCCCTCTCATACTGTCACCCAACCCGTCTCGGCGCACACACGCCTTCTTTCAAAAAAAGCCCCTCCCTCTCATACTATCACCCTCTCTCTCCCCCAACCCCGTCTCGGCACGCCACACACACCGTTTCACTCCAGACGCTCTCATGAGAGAATGACCACATAGTGGGTGATAATGGGGTCATTCTCTCATTTATACACTACTAATGGCGACATGTCAAAATTATGCGTACAGCCGCTTGTGTAAATAGTCTGTGATTTCTTTATATCAAACTAAATATAATACTGAATCAAACGGTAAAATTTTCATTCAAATCGATCAACCATAGCAAAAGTTATCTCAATTTTTCACTTTTTACAAAGTTAAAATGGCGACATGACAAAATTATGCATACAGCCAGCTGCGCAAATAGCCCTTGACCACTTTATGTCAAAACTTTACATAAAACTGAATCAAACAGTAAAATTGTCATTCCAATCGGTTGAGCATGACGGAAGTTATTGACCTTTTTCGCTGTGCTGATTTTGCTCTCCTAGGGGGGGGGGGGGGGTCGGCACATAGTATGTGCTGGGGGTGTCGGTGCATAATTTGTCCTGGGGGGGTCGATACATAGTATGTTGTGGGGGGGGGGAGGTCCTCACTTCATCACCATGGTTACGCTGCCTATGACGTCATAATGACGTCACTTCCTGTGCTGGAACCCCCTTTTACAACTACTAACAACTACTTTTGTTGCAACAACAACAAGTGTTGTTGCCACAACAACGGTAGCAATAACAATGTATTTATATCGTTTATACCAACCTTTTCCTAAAACATACAGTGCCAAAAACAGATGACATCACTTTATGTCACTTTCGTATCCAAAACAGACTGTCTGTTCTGAATACTAATCCGGACCCCCTTTCAGACCTAGAGGGGGCGCGCATCATGACATCTTTATGACATCACTTCCGGTTAGTTTTCTTTTATCATTTACACCAACGGTATCCAGAGTATACGGTATGTTCTGGATACTGGGGAACATATGATGACGTTACTTCATGACGTCACTTCCCTTCAGTCTATCGTTCATACCAACCCTATCCAGAACATACATATATGCTGTCGATACGTATCCAGAACATACCTAGCCAAAAACAGATGACGTTTCTTCCGGTCAGTCTACAGTTTATAAAACATACATTATACTCCGACTTTTAAGTTACAAAAATCGACCTAAAATAGCGAGATCGACCAATTTTCACTTCTGGAAGTAGACTTAGCTTTTGTGAATATCGGGGTTCTTGGTGTGCGGAGTAATAAGGTCTTATAAACAAACTTAAAGGCCTAACCGCCGTAGAGGTTGGCTGTCGGACAACAACGGACTTATAATTTATTAATTTCGGGATTGATTTAAAGATCGATTGAGTAACATTCAGAGTGGCGCGAGAAAAAAAATAAAATGGCTGAAGGTTTGTTTGGTAAAAAACGTCTTTCAAAGTAGAATTTTGCCGTTTTAAAGGTTCCGAGAGCTGAAATGTCAAAGTTATAAAAAGGTAACACTTTAATAAAAATAATCTAGTGTAATTTTAGTGAATAAAGTATAGGTTTTGGCCATCTGTTGCATATATATTGAGCGATAGTAAGTGGTTTACTAATTCCGAGTCGGTCTTCCTCTGATAACTTGCGTATTTCTCTGTGGCCGACACCCCCACCCCCTTCCCAGTAGCTTCTTGGAGGCAGTGGTTTGCTGGGGTTGTTCTTGTACGAAGGGGGCTTAGAAGGAATTATTGCAGTAGATCGAAATTAGTGAAGTGGTGAAAAAGGACTACTCGTAGCTCTTGAGTCCACTCCGACTTGAATAACATTGTATATCTCCGTCAGGAGTGGTATTCTGCTCTGTCTTTATTTTTAAGGATGTCCTTATTTTTGAAAAATAAGGATAAAAACGCTATTCTACTCTATCCTCAAACTTAAAGTCTTTTAAAAGTAAGGATAAAAATTAAGGATGAACCATCTAATCTCGAGAATAAGGACGTCCTTAAATATAAGGACGGAGCAGAATACCACTCCAGGGCTATCAAGCTTTACGAGTACATTGCACTGCTAATAGGGGTCAACTTCATATGTTTCGAGTTATGAATCCTGCATACCAGTCCCTGTTATCCTAATTGTTACATAAGTTCATGCAAAAAATACCCTTTTTGCAAAACAGGCACAGTTTCTTATGGGTTGCATCTCGTATTTCTTCGTTAAGGTGCAGAAAAGTCAGCTTATTCACTCACCTGTCAAACGTTTGTTAACGTTCTGTGTTTAAATGTCATGTGATCGAAGTCAAATCACCAAACATTTCAGTAAATTTTCTTTAAAATAAAATTGAACAGCACATCGTAATTGGCAAAACTGAAAATATGTTCTTGTAATGTATTAATTTAAAGTACAGTTGAACCCAGTTATAACGAAGTTTGTGGGACCTGACAAAAGTGTTTATTATAATCGATATTCGTTGTAACCAATATTTTCCAAATTTCTTGATTATACGGTCATTTATTTTTCAATGCACCCATGTAGGACTTAAACTTTAGGAGTGCTTTGTGATTATTTGTTTAAAATAAAGGGGGTTTGGACAACTCGGCCCATTACCAACTCGGCCCACTACCAACTCGGTCCTTTTTGGACAGCTCGGCCCAAACTTTTTTGGACGACTCGGCCCACTTTTACCGACTCTGCCCATTTGTGAAAGACGACTCGGCCCATTTTTTTTTGCCACTTGACTATTTGAGTTTTTATTACTGATTTTGATTAGAACTAGCAGACCTTTTAGGACACAGTTATGATTTTTAATACGACTTAATCAAACATTGAAAGACGAAAGACATTTGTTACATGAGATTATTAAAGGCGGGAGATGTTTCTTAAGATGTGCATTGTTTTTCACGATGACACAGATGACTGCAACTAATGAATACTCCGGTGTTATTGAGCCCAACCGCAATTTTTGCTACCTTCGATTGCACTTCTTATGATCAGCATTGATTTTTACAATGACAGAGATGACTGAAAGGAGTCTGAATGTCACAAACATCAAATATTACAATACCCATTTAACACACCATTTTACGGTTTATGATGTGGATGCAAATATCAATCGCCATGACTTCATGTGTTATGGTGATAACGGGTCATTTTACACACCGAAAATGGCCCTTCAACACTCTTTAAACATGGTTCTTAAAAATTGCAATAATGTTGTTCACGTGGTCGTCTACACTGGTACAGATTACAATTAATTCCCATCACTCTCAACCAAAATAACCGAATTTAATGAGCGATTTGCAATTGATTTTACTCACGAATGTTACATTGTAAATGCAATTAATTGTTCACAACAATAATTGCTATTCATTTCAATCAAAGGTAGCACTCGAGCTCCCTTGATGTGCAATCAAACCTGTGATCTGACAATCACAGAGCACATAAACGTGTCAAAAGAACTCTGTTATTGCTTTGAACAGAACATCTTTCATCTTAAAAATCACACAGAGTACATAAATAAATTATATTTTTTTTTATAAATTGCGTCTAAATAATTCTGTTATTGTCATGAGTAAGAGTTGCATTGCACTGCATTAAAACCCGTGATTCTTGGTTCCGAGATTTCAAAATTGGTGCTGGGAACCGTACGAAATTTTTTTCACAATTAAAATGGTGTGTAAAAGTATTTAATGTTTGGTGCCGACTTTTAAAGGTACCATGTTTGGTACCAACATGCCCATAGAAAGTGGTGCTGACTTGAAAAAAAACCCACCGACAATGTTTCGTGCCTGTTCAGTTAGGTGCCGACTTGTCCATACCCCTGGTAGAAAGTTTGTTTTTCTGTGTAATAATCTCACACTGCCATTTACAATTAGAAGTGGTCTGTTCTCCTGACACATGCATAATCGACAATGGACAAAGTTGTACGTTTTCATGATAATCTCACGATCATGGCCTTGTATGCCAACAGAACGTAGCAAAGGAACATAATAATCGCCAACAACTTGTGGTTCACAAATACTACAATACACATAAAGTGTATAAAATGCCTGCTTGACATCAGCTTTATGGTCAGCTCTACATGTTTCAGTATACCATTGATCTGGGATAAATCCTAAAATCTCAGCTAATCCAGTGGAGAAGGACACTACAAAGCTATAATTGAGAAATAGAAAAACGCGTCGTCTAATTCTATCATACTTTAGCCGAATAGCTTCTTCTTCTTTAAGGTCCTCGGAGTTAGCCACTTCTTCATTCACTGCCTGACATAGTTCTTGTATGGTTCTGTAGTACCCATGAGGAATATCGATAGTGCCAAATGTATCTATTCGTCGATACTGAATAGAATAGTCCATTCTATGTCTCATGGTTGACCATGTATGTGGACATTGAATTTCAGCTAAAGCCACTTCATATCTTCCATTCAGATAGATGGTTCGAGGCATACGAATTTGATAATTCGAGGCCTTGTTGTTGGGATAATAGTTCATACTCGCATTGCTAGGCATAGTAATGTAAAAGCTGGTTGACTCCATGATGGGGGGAGAGACTCTAAATGGTATGGGTGCGTTGTCGTTGCCTATATACCTCAGGACAGCGCGCGCCATTCGACCAAGTATGCAAAGTCTCATCCTCTTTTACATCATGATGATGATGATGATGGTCCATGACTTCTCCTTCACAACACGCACTTGTGCATCTGATCTTCACAGGAATAGTCGGTTTATCTTCCTCACCACCACCACAACACCATAGCTCTTTCAACCATGTTAAAAATTTTCCCATCCTTTAGGAAACTGTCTTTGCTGGCGCTGTTTCATTTCTGTTGCAATGTCTTCACGAGTGGTCTTTTTACTAAACGTAGTTTTTGGAATATTAGCATCGACAATCTCCTGGATAAACGGATGCCAGCCATGGGGTGGTATGGTTCGTTCTTTTCTTCTTGTCGCCACCAATGCTTCTTTCATCAAATCAACAATGTTAGAATTTGTAATTACATCGCCCGTTTTCAACACAAGTTCATTCTTCTCTGTCCATTTCGTACCATGTTTCTTCAGTTCTGCTAAAAGTTGTATCACTTTTCCATGATAGATAGGTTGAAAATGACTTAACACTAGCTTTTCTGGTGGTGGTGGTGGTGGTGGTGGTGGTTGGGGTGGTGGTGGTGGTGGTGGTGAGGGTTTTTGCCGCTGTTGTTGTGACTGACTTGTTCGTAGATGACGGCCAAGAAGTTGAGACATTTCCATGGCCTTTTCACGCGTTCGTTTCCCACGTAAAAGTGTCTTAACTTTTGTTTTGATGCCATGTTTTCCCCCTTTCTTTTCTAATAACAGTTTGTATTCATGTTCAGGAATGAGAACCATTTTCATAGCATGCTTCATTTTAACAGCAGCTTGGCTAACAAGGGCAATGCAAATCTAGCAATAACTCCAATGAATCCTCCTTTCTGATTCACCAACTTCTTTTTTCGTCGAAGGGATATCTTCTTGTCTGCCAGAGTACGTAGGGTATGACGCTCACGCTTGAATACCTTATACCGTTTTGAGCTTAAGGGTAAATGTCCTCGCAATATATTCAAACAAATTTCAAACAAGCTCGTTAATTCCTCCTTCGTAGCTTGCTGTAGCAAGGATTTACGTCGTCTAGACCCACTGTGTGCAAGCAAATGAAGAAAAGGCTGGTTCACTCGATTACGTTTAGACATCTTGACTGTGAATGGTTAAATGGGTTGGTTCTTGGTCATACACTGCTTTATCAATATAAATATAATGTGTATCTTTTGGTAAAATGCCTGTACGAATACGCAGTTGATCATTCGTCTTCGGCTTCAAGTCAATGAATAAATAACCATGGGGTTTGCTGGTAGCATCTTGATAGGCTTCTATGAGAAATTGAGCTCTTCCAGGATACATTTGCCGCGCCAATGTACTGATTTGTTGACTGTCTCTCGGACATTTATACAGAATGATATAATGTGTATTCAAACTAATATTTCGCATCTCTTTCCCATGATGGAACAAATTATGCACAATAAAGATGATACTTAGATTTTGATGACTGCTACCAACACTAAAGAGACGTGTCATACGCTCATCGCTATGGCATTTGGTCATTAAGTCATCAATGATGAGTAAGTTTGGTTTTTTCGGGTTAAAGCGCTCTTCAAAGTCATCTGGAATGCCTTGGTAAAATGTCACGCCTTTCATTCCCTTGTACAAAGGCTGATCTGCTGCATAGAGCCATAGAATGCTTTTCGGAGAGGGTTGAATCAACTTTTGTTGTAGAATTTCCTTCACCAGAGACGTTTTGCCACTGCCTGTAGGTCCAGAGACCAAGCATGTAAATGGATGCTTCATTTTTGAATGTCTGTTTCTTTCATCCAACTGTTAAACTTGCTTGGCCAACCTAACCACTTGACAAATAATTCTTTCACACCTCCTCCTCGCCTTTTACGTGTTTTCAAGACTTTTTCAATTCTGTAGACGGATTCAATATCTTTGGTCACTTTCTGCAGTTCTTCCTCATAGAAATGCCCATCAATATCTTCGTCTAAAAAGTCTTTCACACGTTACAAATGTATTCCTTGCTTCTTACAACGATGTGTGACGATGAAGACTTCTTGCGTCCATTTGATGTGATAATCCCGCTGAAACACATATTTAATGTGGGAAATGCGAACATGATCGCCAATGTTAAATTTAAAATTCTTCTTCTTCTTCGGATTCAATTTTAGTTTGTCGACATACATGTACTTCCACACTTTCGATTCGTTGTCTTTACGAATCTCGGCTGGAGCATACTTATTTGGGAGGGAGCCATGAGGTCTATGGTTGTAGTTGTACACCAAGTCTGAAAGGATGTCTAAGTAACTGTAAGTTTGATTATAACTTTGACATTTCAGCTCTCGGAACCTTTAAAACGGCAAAATTCTACTTTGAAAGACGTTTTTTACCAAACAAACCTTCAGCCATTTTATTTTTTTTCTCGCGCCACTCTGAATGTTACTCAATCGATCTTTAAATCAATCCCGAAATTAATAAATTATAAGTCCGTTGTTGTCCGACAGCCAACCTCTACGGCGGTTAGGCCTTTAAGTTTGTTTATAAGACCTTATTACTCCGCACACCAAGAACCCCGATATTCACAAAAGCTAAGTCTACTTCCAGAAGTGAAAATTGGTCGATCTCGCTATTTTAGGTCGATTTTTGTAACTTAAAAGTCGGAGTATAATGTATGTTTTATAAACTGTAGACTGACCGGAAGAAACGTCATCTGTTTTTGGCTAGGTATGTTCTGGATACGTATCGACAGCATACATGTATGTTCTGGATAGGGTTGGTATGAACGATAGACTGAAGGGAAGTGACGTCATGAAGTAACGTCATCATATGTCCCCCAGTATCCAGAACATACCGTATACTCTGGATACCGTTGGTGTAAATGATAAAAGAAAACTAACCGGAAGTGATGTCATAAAGATGTCATGATGCGCGCCCCCTCTAGGTCTGAAAGGGGGTCCGGATTAGTATTCAGAACAGACAGTCTGTTTTGGATACGGAAGTGACATAAAGTGATGTCATCTGTTTTTGGCACTGTATGTTTTAGGAAAAGGTTGGTATAAACGATATAAATACATTGTTATTGCTACCGTTGTTGTGGCAACAACACTTGTTGTTGTTGCAACAAAAGTAGTTGTTAGTAGTTGTAAAAGGGGGTTCCAGCACAGGAAGTGACGTCATTATGACGTCATAGGCAGCGTAACCATGGTGATGAAGTGAGGACCTCCCCCCCCCACAACATACTATGTATCCACCCCCCCCCCAGGACAAATTATGCACCGACACCCCCAGCACATACTATGTGCCGACCCCCCCCCCCCCCCTAGGAGAGCAAAATCAGCAAAGCGAAAAAGGTCAATAACTTCCGTCATGCTCAACCGATTGGAATGACAATTTTACTGTTTGATTCAGTTTTATGTAAAGTTTTGACATAAAGTGGTCAAGGGCTATTTGCGCAGCTGGCTGTATGCATAATTTTGTCATGTCGCCATTTTAACTTTGTAAAAAGTGAAAAATTGAGATAACTTTTGCTATGGTTGATCGATTTGAATGAAAATTTTACCGTTTGATTCAGTATTATATTTAGTTTGATATAAAGAAATCACAGACTATTTACACAAGCGGCTGTACGCATAATTTTGACATGTCGCCATTAGTAGTGTATAAATGAGAGAATGACCCCATTATCACCCACTATGTGGTCATTCTCTCATGAGAGCGTCTGGAGTGAAACGGTGTGTGTGGCGTGCCGAGACGGGGTTGGGGGAGAGAGAGGGTGATAGTATGAGAGGGAGGGGCTTTTTTTGAAAGAAGGCGTGTGTGCGCCGAGACGGGTTGGGTGACAGTATGAGAGGGAGGGGGGGGGGGGGGGGGGGGAAGAGGGCTTTTTTTAAAAGAAGGCGCCGAGACGGGGGGGTGTTGGGGAGAGAGTATCAGAGTTTTTTTTAAAGCATTTCCCACACATTCTCATGCATACACACACACCAACACGATAGATTTGTTTGCTTATTTTTGAAGAATGGGTGGCTGCCAAAAGGCAGCCGTGGAGGGATTTTCAGTGTCGGTTTTCTCCTCCTCCCACTTTCAGTTTCTTCGTGCCGCTTGTGCTAGCTTCGCTGCCGCTAATCTCGCTGCAGGCACACTTCCTTTTGTGTGCTGCAACCCCAGCCTTAGTGGAATCAAAGCCTTTGCGTTGTACACAGCAATAATAATGTGCATGCTTCATGGCTTCTGCACATTGCTGTTCATGCTGGCGTATAGTAATGCCCTCAGGAACAGCATAGTGACAGAAGTCACAAAACACGATTCTTTCTAAGTCGCCTACAAGACGCAAAAGGCCCTGGAGGTCTGTGTTTCCCTGTATGTCCTCCAGTTTTGATTGACTAAGATTAAGGTTGCAGTCGATTTTGGAAGTTGTCTGCACGGGCGCATCCGAGATGCTAGCGACAGGAGTTGATGTCACGTTGATATTGCACTGTTGTGTACACTGTTGTGTAGAAGGTGCCACTGGCACGCTCTGGACATCAACTGCCTGCGGATGAGCTGGCGGCGATGGTGTAGATAGCTCAGCGGCAGAAGTCACTTGGGTAGGAGGAGGATCCACATCTTCTTCTTCTTCCTCTTGGCAGGGCGGCGGCGACGGCGGCGAGGACGGCGGCGGCGGCGGTGTGCGATTCCTCTTTTTTTTCTTCTTAAGCCGCCGATGACTCTTTTTAGCCGCCCTGCCAAAGCGATGAAATTTCTTGTTGGTGTTGAGACTGAAAATCTCTCCATCTTTCATAGAGGAACGCCTGGTAGTCAACGTACACTTCCTCCCATAAATCTGCGTCTTTCTTTGAAAAATGATAAGCCCCCAGGCGTTCCTCTGTGAAGAATTCTTTTTTGAATTGCATTATTTTTTTTAGCACGTCTGCTCTCTACAAAAAGTTCGAAAGCACTGCAGGCAATGCAGGCAACGATGACGAGAGAGTGTGTGTGTGACGAAATGATGTGTGCGAAACGTCAGACCACCCTCTCTCCCCCCTCCCTCCTCTCTCTCGTCGACACAGAGTATCGAGGACCCCCCTCCCCAAGAACAGAATGTCGACGACCCTCCCTCCCCCCTACCACCAAAGAAGAGTTAAAAATCATTTATCCAAACAAAAAGAAACTTATGTTAGTATGTTTAAAGCATTTTCCACACATTTTTTCTTGACGAAATGGATGGCTGTATAAACGAAACGCCATTTGTGCAGTTGTCAACGCGATTAAGGGATTTGAAATAACTACTATCCATTGAAACAGCATTGACATGGTGAAATGTCCTTTTTCATAGAGGTAGGCCATCATATCATGCACCTTAATGCGTTCTTCAAGGTATTTGAAACCATGTAGCATCACCTTTGCACATTTGGAATCGCGACCCTCATTCACATGCTTCGGCTCTGGCAGACACAACGCCTTAAACTGTTCCTCATGAAGAAGTTTAAACAGTTGAACAAAACGCCGAGTCATGGCTTCGGTGAACTTTGGCTGTGACACCGGAACATCCTCTACGCTTCCTTCTAGCATGAACATAAGCATAATGACAGTGTTCACTTCTTCCATTAGGTACATGTACGTGTGCTTGTCGAAAAAGCCTTCTTCACATAAACACCATAAAATGTTGCAATCAATCAGAGGAAGCACGGCTTGAAAGTTTCTTTTCAACAGCGTCACATCTTCCTCAGTCACAGGGATGGTCTTACTCGATTCAAATTTCAATTTCAAATGCTTGTTTTCTTCATCATCGCTTAACATATCCACTTCTGAATCCTCAGGCTCCTCGAGCTCCTCGGGCTCGTCGCTGGGCTCGTCCCCGGGCTCGTCGCTGGGCTCGGCACTCATTTCTTCGTTAAGTTGCTTCAGATGAGCTTTTAACTTTATGCTGAGTTGTGTGTTTCTCCCATTGACAAGTGCATTTGCAACCCAGAATGGGTAGTCGGGGCCATCAGGATCTGGCATTCCTTCCTCTATTCCTTGTTGTATCCCTTGCTGTATCCCTTGCTGCACTGTAGGTATATCTGACGGAGCAGCAGCGTCTAACGCTTCCTTAGGAGGGACGTCTGATGGAATGCCTAACAGTTCATCCAAGTCTTTTTCAGCCTCTGTCATGTTAGCCAGGAATGCATCAATCTCTATTTACTGTTTACTATTAAAGTAAACGGTTCCAACCCAAACAAGTCGTCCATGTCTGTGTTGATAGCTGGAGGAGGAGGTGTATTCAGCAACGCTTCCTTGATCTGACTACACTTAAAAACAACAGCCTAGACCCCCCCCTTATATATGAGTTTTCTTTCTTGCTGAAAATTTTTTTTGAGGGAGGGAGGGGAGGGGGTTATATATGAAGTTTTGGGGAGGGGAGGGTGGGTGGGTGGTCGTTTTACACTTCAGCGCTTTATCAACGCTTCATCAGCGCTTCAGCGGAAGTCGTTATTTCAAATCCCTTAATCGCGTTGACAACTGCACAAATGGCGTTTCGTTTATACAGCCATCCATTTCGTCAAGAAAAAATGTGTGGAAAATGCTTTAAACATACTAACATAAGTTTCTTTTTGTTTGGATAAATGATTTTTAACTCTTCTTTGGTGGTAGGGGGGAGGGAGGGTCGTCGACATTCTGTTCTTGGGGAGGGGGGGTCCTCGATACTCTGTGTCGACGAGAGAGAGGAGGGATGGGGGAGAGAGGGTGGTCTGACGTTTCGCACACATCATTTCGTCACACACACACTCTCTCGTCATCGTTGCCTGCATTGCCTGCAGTGCTTTCGAACTTTTTGTAGAGAGCAGACGTGCTAAAAAAAATAATGCAATTCAAAAAAGAATTCTTCACAGAGGAACGCCTGGGGGCTTATCATTTTTCAAAGAAAGACGCAGATTTATGGGAGGAAGTGTACGTTGACTACCAGGCGTTCCTCTATGAAAGATGGAGAGATTTTCAGTCTCAACACCAACAAGAAATTTCATCGCTTTGGCAGGGCGGCTAAAAAGAGTCATCGGCGGCTTAAGAAGAAAAAAAGAGGGATCGCACGCCGCCGCCGCCGCCGCCGCCGCCGTCCTCGCCGCCGTCGCCGCCGTCGCCGCCGCCCTGCCGAGAGGAAGAAGAAGAAGATGTGGATCCTCCTCCTACCCAAGTGACTTCTGCCGCTGAGCTATCTACACCATCGCCGCCAGCTCATCCGCAGGCAGTTGATGTCCAGAGCGTGCCAGTGGCACCTTCTACACAACAGTGTACACAACAGTGCAATATCAACGTGACATCAACCCCTGATGATGAGCTAGCGGCCGCTGTCGCTAGCATCTCGGATGCGCCCGTGCAGACAACTTCCAAAATCGACTGCAACCTTAATCTTAGTCAATCAAAACTGGAGGACATACAGGGAAACACAGACCTCCAGGGCCTTTTGCGTCTTGTAGGCGACTTAGAAAGAATCGTGTTTTGTGACTTCTGTCACTATGCTGTTCCTGAGGGCATGACTATACGCCAGCATGAACAGCAATGTGCAGAAGCCATGAAGCATGCACATTATTATTGCTGTGTACAACGCAAAGGCTTTGATTCCACTAAGGCTGGGGTTGCAGCACACAAAAGGAAGTGTGCCTGCAGCGAGATTAGCGGCAGCGAAGCTAGCACAAGCGGCACGAAGAAACTGAAAGTGGGAGGAGGAGAAAACCGACACTGAAAATCCCTCCACGGCTGCCTTTTGGCAGCCACCCATTCTTCAAAAATAAGCAAACAAACCTATCGTGTTGGTGTGTGTGTATGCATGAGAATGTGTGGGAAATGCTTAAAAAAAACTCTGATACTCTCTCCCCAACACCCCCCCCGTCTCGGCGCCTTCTTTTAAAAAAGCTCTCTTCCCCCCCCCTCCCTCTCATACTGTCACCCAACCCGTCTCGGCGCACACACGCCTTCTTTCAAAAAAAGCCCCTCCCTCTCATACTATCACCCTCTCTCTCCCCCAACCCCGTCTCGGCACGCCACACACACCGTTTCACTCCAGACGCTCTCATGAGAGAATGACCACATAGTGGGTGATAATGGGGTCATTCTCTCATTTATACACTACTAATGGCGACATGTCAAAATTATGCGTACAGCCGCTTGTGTAAATAGTCTGTGATTTCTTTATATCAAACTAAATATAATACTGAATCAAACGGTAAAATTTTCATTCAAATCGATCAACCATAGCAAAAGTTATCTCAATTTTTCACTTTTTACAAAGTTAAAATGGCGACATGACAAAATTATGCATACAGCCAGCTGCGCAAATAGCCCTTGACCACTTTATGTCAAAACTTTACATAAAACTGAATCAAACAGTAAAATTGTCATTCCAATCGGTTGAGCATGACGGAAGTTATTGACCTTTTTCGCTGTGCTGATTTTGCTCTCCTAGGGGGGGGGGGGGGGGGGGTCGGCACATAGTATGTGCTGGGGGTGTCGGTGCATAATTTGTCCTGGGGGGGTCGATACATAGTATGTTGTGGGGGGGGGGGGAGGTCCTCACTTCATCACCATGGTTACGCTGCCTATGACGTCATAATGACGTCACTTCCTGTGCTGGAACCCCCTTTTACAACTACTAACAACTACTTTTGTCGCAACAACAACAAGTGTTGTTGCCACAACAACGGTAGCAATAACAATGTATTTATATCGTTTATACCAACCTTTTCCTAAAACATACAGTGCCAAAAACAGATGACATCACTTTATGTCACTTCCGTATCCAAAACAGACTGTCTGTTCTGAATACTAATCCGGACCCCCTTTCAGACCTAGAGGGGGCGCGCATCATGACATCTTTATGACATCACTTCCGGTTAGTTTTCTTTTATCATTTACACCAACGGTATCCAGAGTATACGGTATGTTCTGGATACTGGGGAACATATGATGACGTTACTTCATGACGTCACTTCCCTTCAGTCTATCGTTCATACCAACCCTATCCAGAACATACATGTATGCTGTCGATACGTATCCAGAACATACCTAGCCAAAAACAGATGACGTTTCTTCCGGTCAGTCTACAGTTTATAAAACATACATTATACTCCGACTTTTAAGTTACAAAAATCGACCTAAAATAGCGAGATCGACCAATTTTCACTTCTGGAAGTAGACTTAGCTTTTGTGAATATCGGGGTTCTTGGTGTGCGGAGTAATAAGGTCTTATAAACAAACTTAAAGGCCTAACCGCCGTAGAGGTTGGCTGTCGGACAACAACGGACTTATAATTTATTAATTTCGGGATTGATTTAAAGATCGATTGAGTAACATTCAGAGTGGCGCGAGAAAAAAAATAAAATGGCTGAAGGTTTGTTTGGTAAAAAACGTCTTTCAAAGTAGAATTTTGCCGTTTTAAAGGTTCCGAGAGCTGAAATGTCAAAGTTATAAAAAGGTAACACTTTAATAAAAATAATCTAGTGTAATTTTAGTGAATAAAGTATAGGTTTTGGCCATCTGTTGCATATATATTGAGCGATAGTAAGTGGTTTACTAATTCCGAGTCGGTCTTCCTCTGATAACTTGCGTATTTCTCTGTGGCCGACACCCCCACCCCCTTCCCAGTAGCTTCTTGGAGGCAGTGGTTTGCTGGGGTTGTTCTTGTACGAAGGGGGCTTAGAAGGAATTATTGCAGTAGATCGAAATTAGTGAAGTGGTGAAAAAGGACTACTCGTAGCTCTTGAGTCCACTCCGACTTGAATAACATTGTATATCTCCGTCAGGAGTGGTATTCTGCTCTGTCTTTATTTTTAAGGATGTCCTTATTTTTGAAAAATAAGGATAAAAACGCTATTCTACTCTATCCTCAAACTTAAAGTCTTTTAAAAGTAAGGATAAAAATTAAGGATGAACCATCTAATCTCGAGAATAAGGACGTCCTTAAATATAAGGACGGAGCAGAATACCACTCCAGGGCTATCAAGCTTTACGAGTACATTGCACTGCTAATAGGGGTCAACTTCATATGTTTCGAGTTATGAATCCTGCATACCAGTCCCTGTTATCCTAATTGTTACATAAGTTCATGCAAAAAATACCCTTTTTGCAAAACAGGCACAGTTTCTTATGGGTTGCATCTCGTATTTCTTCGTTAAGGTGCAGAAAAGTCAGCTTATTCACTCACCTGTCAAACGTTTGTTAACGTTCTGTGTTTAAATGTCATGTGATCGAAGTCAAATCACCAAACATTTCAGTAAATTTTCTTTAAAATAAAATTGAACAGCACATCGTAATTGGCAAAACTGAAAATATGTTCTTGTAATGTATTAATTTAAAATACAGTTGAACCCAGTTATAACGAAGTTTGTGGGACCTGACAAAAGTGTTTGTTATAATCGATATTCGTTGTAACCAATATTTTCCAAATTTCTTGATTATACGGTCATTTTTTTTTCAATGCACCCATGTAGGACTTAAACTTTGGGAGTACTTTGTGATTATTTGTTTAAAATAAAGGGGGTTTGGACAACTCGGCCCACTACCAACTCGGTCCTTTTTGGACAGCTCGGCCCAAACTTTTTTGGACGACTCGGCCCACTTTTACCGACTCTGCCCATTTGTGAAAGACGACTCGGCCCATTTTTTTTTGCCACTTGACTATTTGAGTTTTTATTACTGATTTTGATTAGAACTAGCAGACCTTTTAGGACACAGTTATGATTTTTAATACGACTTAATCAAACATTGAAAGACGAAAGACATTTGTTACATGAGATTATTAAAGGCGGGAGATGTTTCTTAAGATGTGCATTGTTTTTCACGATGACACAGATGACTGCAACTAATGAATACTCCGGTGTTATTGAGCCCAACCGCAATTTTTGCTACCTTCGATTGCATTTCTTATGATCAGCATTGTTTTTTACAATGACAGAGATGACTGAAAGGAGTCTGAATGTCACAAACATCAAATATTACAATACCCATTTAACACACCATTTTACGGTTTATGATGTGGATGCAAATATCAATCGCCATGACTTCATGTGTTATGGTGATAACGGGTCATTTTACACACCGAAAATGGCCCTTCAACACTCTTTAAACATGGTTCTTAAAAATTGCAATAATGTTGTTCACGTGGTCGTCTACACTGGTACAGATTACAATTAATTCCCATCACTCTCAACCAAAATAACCGAATTTAATGAGCGATTTGCAATTGATTTTACTCACGAATGTTACATTGTAAATGCAATTAATTGTTCACAACAATAATTGCTATTCATTTCAATCAAAGGTAGCACTCGAGCTCCCTTGATGTGCAATCAAACCTGTGATCTGACAATCACAGAGCACATAAACGTGTCAAAAGAACTCTGTTATTGCTTTGAACAGAACATCTTTCATCTTAAAAATCACACAGAGTACATAAATAAATTATATTTTTTTTTTTATAAATTGCGTCTAAATAATTCTGTTATTGTCATGAGTAAGAGTTGCATTGCACTGCATTAAAACCCGTGATTCTTGGTTCCGAGATTTCAAAATTGGTGCTGGGAACCGTACGAAATTTTTTTCACAATTAAAATGGTGTGTAAAAGTATTTAATGTTTGGTGCCAACATGCCCATAGAAAGTGGCGCTGACTTGAAAAAAAACCACCGACAATGTTTCGTGCCTATTCAGTTAGGTGCCGACTTGTCCATACCCCTGGTAGAAAGTTTGTTTTTCTGTGTAATAATCTCACACTGCCATTTACAATTAGAAGTGGTCTGTTCTCCTGACACATGCATAATCGACAATGGACAAAGTTCCAGCACTTCTTCGATAAAAGACACTAAAAAAACTCATCATTTGGAGAAAATTCTCGATAAAAATGTTTTGGGTCGAGTTAGTAATTTGGGCCGAGTCGTCTTTCACGTATGGGCCGAGTTGTCTAAAAGTTGGGCCGAGTCGTCTTTCGCGATGGGCCGAGTTTGTGTGGGCCGAGTTGGTAATGGGCCGAGTTGTCCAAAGACCAAATAAAACACCTTGTTGAAACGAATCACAAAACAAAGTAAACGAATCACGACGATTTATTAATATTTAAATTTTTTCAATAAATGCTGAACCAAAAATGGCATGATGTGCTTTCTGTCTTCGAAACTGTTAACTCACAAGACTAACTGGCTATTACTTTTAGTCTGCTAAAATAGTTAAACGATAAAAAATCCAGTTTCGTCAGCATTGTACACATCGTTCGCTGAATATTTATTCAAAATCTGAGTGAAATTGGTACTGTACCACTTATGAACTTCACTCACGTTCACTGATTTTGATTCGCCATTGGCCTTCTTGTAAACAATGTTGTGGCGATTTTGAAAGCGCTGAAGCCAACCATTACTAGGATGGAAGTCTGAGTACCCAAACTTATCTGAAAAGTCTTGGGCCTTCGTTGCTAAAACCTTTTTTAACTTCTTTAATTGCTTTGTACTTAATTTCTAAAGAATGCCCAGTTCTTTTTCGCTTCGTAGCCATTTTGATCGCTGATATCTTTTCATCGCCTTTTGTAAACCCTGTGCTACGTATGGGCATTAGCTACTCTGGTTAGTTTTGGTTTAGGGAGATGCTTTGGGATTGTTTGCAAGCAACCCTTGAGGCGAGAAGCTAAGATGCCAACAATAGCAATTCACATTAGGTATTAGTGGTATAGGGGGTGAGCGGTTGATGCCTCTATTTGCCTTAACTATTAACAGCGAGGCGACTAGTACTTGAGGATTAGTAAAGTAAGACGTGTGAATAGAACCCCACAGCATGCGCTGTCACTTTCACGTAAAAAAAAAAGCGTGGCCCAAAATGTGTTCGTTATAACCGATTATCGGTTAGTACGAAAAAAGCTGGGATCAGCGAATTTGCTCGTTATAACCGATACTTCGTTGTAACCGATTTCTTTATAAGTGGGAGCCGCTGTATTTAGACCCCAACCGGGCGAGCCCGGGGGGGGGGGGGGGGTCTATAGGATTGCCTTCTGTCCGTCCGTCCGTTCGTGTATCACACTTTGGATGCTGTTTTGTTTCCACGCAAGTTCTCCGAAACTATTTACCCTAGGCATATGCAACCTTGCACAGTGAAAATATATACGGTCGTACCCACTTATGTCGACATCGGATATCTCGACATTTCGGTTAATTCGACGTTTTTTTCAGTGCCGTCTATTTGTATGATAAAAAGCTCGGACATGTCGACATTTTTTGTCTCGACATAAATTAACCTCATTTAGAGAGTTCATACTGCATTACAGCCTATGCAGATAAAGTCTGCTATAGGATGTGGAGAGATGAAGAATTAACAAACACCCGCTAGGGTGAACAAAAGGGCTTATCTGCTGGCATGCACTGGGCTACTTTTTACACAAGGAGGGGTGTGTCGTTGACTGTGGGTACATACAGGTGACTGTAACTAGCAAAGTTTGGATACTGCATAAATGCATTTTTATGATATCCTGTTCGAAATTCGTGGTGTATGAGTACGCTATTTTATACAAAAAGTTCTATATGAGGGCATTATAGCTAGGTTAATTTATATCGAGACAAAAAATGTCGACATATTCGAGCTTTTTATCATGCAAATAGACGGGACTGAAAAAAAACCTCGAATTAACCGAAATGTCGAGATGTCCGATCTCGACATAAGTGGGTCTATATTGAAGTTGTGCAACGTCGTGTTATTTTTCAAATCTGGCAAAAATTGCCAGAATGGCGACTTGTCAGAAATTGCGATCTTTTGAGATAACTGCAATGTAAGACTTGGGTGTTTTCCACGAAATTATTAATCCTAGGCATATACTACTTTGCACAGTGAATATATATATATACTGAAGTTGTGCAACGTCGTGTTATTTTTCAAATCGGCCAAAAATAGCAAAAATGGCTACTTGGCAAAAATTGTGATTTTTTAAGATGACTGCAATGTAAGACCAGGGTTCGCGCTGGCTTCTCAGGAAAGTGAGTAAAAAAACGATCGTGTGACTCAGTTGGGTCCAGAATGACTCCGTGGGTTCCGAAAAAGTGAGTCATTTCGTAAAAAATGCCCAAAAAGTGGACAAAACCCCGCCAACGCGAACTTGGGTGATTTCCACGCGAGATCTCCGAAACTATTAATCCAAGGCATATGCTACCTTGCAGAGTGAAAATATATATATGGAAGTTGTGCAACGTCGTATTATTTTTCAAATCGGCCAAAAATTGCCAAAATTGCGACTTGTAAAAAATTGTGATCTCTTGAGATAACTGCAACGTCAGACTTGGGTGTTTTCAACGAGAGTCCTCCGAAACTATTTATCCTAGGCATATGCTACCTTGCACAGTGAATATATAAATATTGAAGTTGTACAAGTTCGTGTTAATTTTGAAATCGGTAAAAGTTGCCAAAATGGCGACTTGATGTGTCCTGTTGGTGTCTGCGCCTTCGACGATGGCTTGTTAACTTTTAGTTTCTTCAATGCTTTTTAGCCCAGCTTCTACAGAAGCAGGGGCTATAACAGTCGTTAAAGGTATGTGCGTATGTATAGTTTTAAGTTGAAAAATCGTATCTCCTCGTAGGTTTTTAACCTGCATGTCTGGAAATTTTGGTTGATGGTAGCGGACATAAGTACCTACATAACTATTACTTTTTTGGCAGTTTCTGGGCAGAAAGCAAAAATCTATCTTCTCCCAGGGTTTTCGCGGAAACTTTCTAAAATTTTGGTGAAAGGCAGTTTGCATTAGTGTCCACCTACTATTACTTTTTTAGCCCCCAACCGGGGAACCCGGAGGGGGGTTGTAGGATCGGCTTCCGTCCGTCAGTCTGTCCGTCCGTGTACAAAAGCTTGTGAACACCATATCTCAAGATGTCCTGGGTGGATTTCAATCAAACTGGGTGTGTGGCTTCTATATAAAAGGTGCTCGACCTGATTAAGTTTTGGTGACCTTGACCTCACTTTCAAGGTCATCATGGGACTTAGAAATTTTAGAGATGTGAATGAAGAAAATGTACCTTGTGAACACCATATCTCAACAAGTTATGGGTGCATTTCAATCAGACTTTGTCAAATTACATTTCTGTTTCTGGCGGTTCGCAAAAAATTGGCGAAACCCCATTTTTTTCGCAAAATCTTAAATATCTTCAGGAAAATAGTGTTACTGTCTTGAAATTTTACGTGAAAGTACCAAGCGTTACTATCTACTTTTTTGGTGATTGGGCAAAAAAAAGGTAATTAGCAGGATTTGCTACCTGCCTGACAATTACTTTTTTGGCGGTTCGCCAAAAATTGGCGAAAATATTGGGGGGGGGGGGGGAAGCAATTTTTTTCGTAAATCTCAACTGTCTTCAGGAAAAAAGTCTTACTGTCTTGCGATATAAAGTGGATGTAGCAAACGTTACTACCTACCTGGCTATTACTTTTTTGGTGATTCCCCGAAAAAATTGGCGAAAATGTAGACGAACCCCCCCCCCCCCCCCCAAAAAAAAAATCAGCAAAATCTTAACTTACCGCTGGAAAATAGCGTCACTATCTTGAAGGTAGCAGGAGTTACTACCAACTATTACTTCTTTTGGTGATTGACCAAAAATTGGCGGAAAGTTTGGTGAAAAAAGCAAAAAAAAAAAAAAAAAAAAAAAAATCAGCCGAATCTTGGCTAACCCCAGAAAAATAGTCTTATTGTCTTGAAATTTTAAGTAAATGTAGCATTAATTCATTTAGTGATTGGCAAAAAAAAAAATGCTGTAAACTCTTAACGAACTCCAGGAAAATTGTTGCCTTACAATTTTAGGTAACAATAGCACAGATTACTACCTAAGTGAGTTTTTTTGACAATTCGCTGGAAAATAGCCTAAAAGTGGCCATTTGCCAAAAATTGGCGGAAACTTTGGCGAAAAGCAAAAAAAAAAAAAAAAAGAAAAAGAAACAGTAAAATAATAACGAACCTCAAGAAAATAGTGTCATTGTCTTGAACTTTTTAAAGTAAAGGTAGCAATCATGGGAGCAGGCCAACTCATCCAAAAACTTTCGACGACTCATCCAATTCGGTGGACGACTCATCCGATTTCTTGGACAATTCATCCAATTTTCTTACTAAATGAAGACTGTGTCTTTGACAGTTTCAAACAATTGTGCAAACGGTTCAGAAGGAAAAACGCATTGAAATCGATGTTTTTTTTTTATTGCAAATACTCCGAAAACTTTTGCTAACAGTTTGTAAAGATAAAAAACACATTACAATCGATGTCGTCAGTGACGGCTGATGTGTTGAACGACTCCGGAATGATCGACTTCGGTCTTCCCCACTAGCAGATTAACTCAGGAGTGTCGGTGAGGTGAACCACTCAGCTCGAGCGGCGTTGAATGGGGCTAGCACTGTTTTGTTCAATTGCAGTTAACAGCTGACATTTGGCGCAGTGTAAAATGTATAGTATTAAGTGCAATTAAAAAGTAGTGTGGAGCGAGGCTACTAGGGTACCATATTAATGTCTTGACAATACCCCACCCCCCTTCTTTCAGCAATGCCTTAACAATGTTTTTGCAAGATTAGTGTCTGTAACGTGTTTCAAGTCAATAAGACAAATATAAGAAAAGTTCTAAAAGTTTTGATGAGTTGTTCAAAGGTTTTGGATGAGTTGTCCAACCGTTTTGTATGAGTTGTCTAAAACTGGATGAGTTGGTTTTTGGATGAGTCGCCTGACACCCAGCAATCATTACTGCTCACCCAGACATTTCTTGTTTTTCGTAATTGGACAAAATTTGAGAGAAATGTTAGCAAAATAGAGAAAAAGGCAGTAAAATCTTAACTCACATCAGAGAGATGTCCGTACTGTCTTCAAATTTAGAGAAAGATAGTCGGTTTTTTTTCGTAAAATCTTAACCAGCTCCAGAAAAATAGACTTACTGTCTTGAAACTTTTTGTATAGGTAGCAGGCATTGCTGCGTACCCATCCATAACTTTTTTAGTGATTGGCCAAAAGTTGGCGGAAATATTGGCGAAAATCCACAAAAATATCAGCAAAGTCTTTAATTCACACCAGAGAATTGGCTTTACTGTCTGAAATTTTGTTTTGGTTAAAGGTAGTGGTCATTGGTACTCCCCTGGTTGTACCTGTTTTTTCGTAGTCCGGAATAAAAGTGGGGACATATTGGTGGAAGACCAATTCTTGCTGTAAGCACACTAACACTAGGGATACAATCTCACCTTCTTAAAATTTTGAATTGTGGAAGCGGAAATAAGTACCAATTCAAACGTTTGTGGTGTATAATTACAAAATTTGCTGTCACTTTTTACGTCATAAACCATGCTCCTGTATGTAAACAAACGTCACTTTATTGCGGGAGATTTGTGATTATTTTCCGTATTCTTTTCTTTTACAGAAAGCGCAGCGCAGAAGTTGTATTTCAGTGCCGTTGTATTTTGAGGGCACATGCCAATGAAGACTTGTGGGTCTTTGGATTTCTCCCAAGATCGCCAGAGCGGTGCCTCATAGCGAGCGCTGTTGCCTTTCGTATCGTTACAGCGAGGACTTAAAGCGGTACGTTGAACTTCAGTA